>OY829541.1:55079630-55469623 GCA_963691705.1 Viola odorata
AGAGAGAGAGAGAGAGAGAGAGAGAGAGAGAGAGAGAGAGAGAGAGAGAGAGAGAGAGAGAGAGAGAGAGAGAGAGAGAGAGAGAGAGAGAGAGAGAGAGAGAGAGAGGTCTAAATTCTACAAGCATGAGGGTTATTTGTTTAAAGGCAAACATTTATGTATTCCTCATTGCTCTCTTGTCGTAGAGCCAAATCTAAATCTGCTGGTCATGGAGAATACATGCCGTTACCTGTTCCTTCTCATCCTTGGACCGATTTGTCCATGGACTTGTCGTCGGACTACCCAGGTCTAAGAACGGTAAGGATAGTGTTTTTGTTGTGGTGGACAGGTTTTCAAAAATGTCCCATTTTATTGCATGTTCGACTACTTCTGATGCTACTCAGATTGCTGATTTGTTCTTTCGTGAAGTAGTCTGTTTGCATGGTATCCCTTTGACGATTGTGAGTGATAGAGATACAAAGTTTCTTAGTCATTTTTGGCGTGTCTTATGGAAGAAGCTTGGTACTAAGTTATTGTATTCTACATCTTTTCACCCACAAACGGATGGTCAAACAGAGGTGGTAAATCGGACTCTTGGCTCCCTTTTACGCACCCTAGTTCGTAAGCATGTTTCTACTTGGGTTGATCATTTACCGTTTATTGAATTTGCTTACAACCGAGCTGTTCATTCTACTACTCATTACTCGCCGTTTGAACTAGTGTATGGATTTAATCCTAGAACTGTTTTGGATTTAACTCCTTTTCCTTTGAGTGATGTTGTGAGTTTAGATGGTGCCCAGAAGGCTGATTTTGTCAAGCAATTACATGCTAAGGCAAAGCAGAACATTGAGCGCATGAATGAGAAGCTGATGCTGAAACGGAACGATGGCCGACGGCTAGTGACGTTCCAGGTTGGCGATTGGGTTTGGTTGCATATGCGCAAGGAGCGTTTTCCTGCCCAACGCCGCGGCAAGCTATCTCCTAGAGGCGACAGACCGTTCCAGATTGTCGAGAAGATCAACAACAATGCCTATAAACTGGCGTTGCCGAGTGAGTATGGTGCCGTTAGCTCTACCTTTAATGTTTCTGACTTAGAATTGTTTGATGCAGATGACGAGTATGGACTTTCAGCTGATGCCGATTCGGATTCGAGGGCGAATCCTTCCGAAGGGGGAGGGAATGGTGCGAATCCACGCATCCAACTACCGTTACCACCAGCTGGTCCAATGACTCGAGCCAGAGCTAGAAAGCTTCAAGACCGTTTGTCATCTCTCATTCACAAGGAGCTGGAATGTGAGAGGACAAGTGAGGAAGCTGCACTTAGAGAGAAGACACCAAGAGTTGTGAATCTCCTTACATTCACAATGACCGAAGATTCTGCCAGAAACGGCACTTGACCGTTTGTCACCAAAACGGCTCTTGTCCGATTCGTTCAAAACGGCTCTTGTCCGTTTCGCTTAAATCGGCACTTGACCGTTTCACTCAGCCATTGCCGTTTCACTCATCTGTCTCGCGTGCCGATTGCTCAAAACGGCTCCTGCCCGTTTCGCGTGTCCAGAAGCGTGCGTTGACTGAAGTTCAAGTTGTTGACTTTAATTATTTTAGTTTAATTAGTTAATTAGACAATTTTAATTAGTTAAGTTGATAAGATTCGAGATCTCTTCTGGTCGGAAACGGCTGCTGCAGCTAGTCGGAGGGGAAGCGATCGGCGTCGGAGATACTTGCAAAGCGCCGGAGGGGGACTCCAGCGTAGACACTCCGATGCTTAAGTTAGTTCGAGTTTTTAGAATGGTAGAGGTTCTCCAAGATGATCTCGATCTTACCTTCTGTTTGGAAAGATGGGGGAATTTATAGGCCGAAGTTGGCGATACCTGACAGCGATAAGGGTGCAGCGATAAGCATCGTCCGAAGTTATCGCCTCCAGCGATAATGGGTGAGCCATCGCGGGCTATAATCACATAAGGCCTATCAGGAGCGACATCCTCTTCGTTCCCCTAGGATGGGATGACGCCGTGCACGTAAAGATGCATGAGATCCCCCCCCCGCTGAAGTCGACCATCCTAGGAAACTTCCGCCGGCCCGGGCGATAGGTTGGCTTTTCAGGGAAGCGTATAGAAACTCGTCAAGGATAGATGTCGTGGCTACAATATTGCCGTCAGGAGCATTACAATTGTTATCATAAGCCCAACTGAAAACTAGCCCGAGTGTTCACCAAGGGCTATCCATGTCTGATATCTTTAGATAGAGTTTTGCTCTGTCATGAGGCGATATTTCCACAGAGGGCTTGGGCTTTCTTTATCGTCCAAAGGCTGATCAATCCTACTGCGGAACGAGGGCTTAGATCCACAACTTTCCACTAATCCGGTCAAGTTTGTCCTTGTTTCTTATCAAAAAGACCCGTCTTCTCGGGACATTAAGAATTCTACTAGAAGGCCGCTGGGGCGCTCGTGATTCTGAAGGCATCACTTTTATTCAGCGATACGGGCCCATTTGGCCTTTCAATAGGACTTATGAAGTCTCAGCTTCGTTCGAGTCATAGAAGGACCGTCGATAGGTCGCTTGCGATATCGTCGCGTATATTCAACCAGGCCGCACCATGGGCTGGCATATATTTTGGGTCTATCGTCCTTCCAAGTGTTCTGCAAAGGCACAGAGGAGATAGAAACTTATATAGAAGTTAGCAAACTTTATACTTACAGAGGTTCGAGGTCATACGTGCCCAATTTTTCTTTTACGCTCGAGAAAACGACAGTATCAGCGTGGCTTTATACCATCAGCTACCTTATGGTTATCGCGGCTTCATACCACCAGACGCCTATGATGTCATCGCGGTTTTACGCATCCAGGGCCACCGGCGACATCAACGCGGCCTTACACTGTGGATACCGGTAACCTTATGGTTTTAGCGTTAGGGCTACCAGTGATATCGTGCCTCTCAACGTTTTTCAGATTCTGCCTCGTACTCCTTCCGGTATCTGTATCGTGAACATCACCCGTCCCTTTCGTTTACGCTTATCAATCCTCGAGGTTATCGGGGCGGCTCGTCTTTTGAGGACCTCAATCTCTTTTCCCAAGGCCTCCCTTCACTGGAGCCTATAAATCGGAGAGCTTTCTCCACCCACGTTCTCCTCATCTTTATCAGCTAGCATCATGGATAATTTGACTAAGAATTTTCTTCTCTCCAAGGGTCACTCACTCAGGAACCTCAATGACGGCGACGTCGGTTTCCTGGAGAACATGCTGGTCAAGACTTCTGAGGATATTCTGGAGCTGCAAGGGATGCTGACTCCGCTTTATTCCCGGCTAGGGGCCATTTCCCTGGAGGACTTCAGTCCTTTGGAGAGCGTATCAAAGCTGTCCGCCTCCATCGCTCGGATTCAGGTGGTGATTGCCATGCTGCAGCAGCGTAAGGACATGTTGGGGTGCTGCCTGAAGGGGATGAGAGCTACTTCCCATGATCTTATCCTGGTCATGGATTCCTTGAGGGACCTTCCTGAGGTGCCCGAGGATGCTGGCTCTGACGCCTGATAGTGATGGCTCCCTTTGGGCCTTTTCTCTTTTCCCCTTATCTTGTCAATGTATCTTCCGGTCACTAGGCCGTAATAAATAAAGTATTTTCCTCATTCCCTCTCGCAACTGTTCTTCTTCTTTACTGCGCTCTTTGTCATTTTCCAAGAGGATATTCTTAGCCCAACTGAAAACAGTCTTGCTATTGGGCGGTTTTTCTGCCGATCGTTCCGCCTTAACTCCGCGCCGTCCTCATTATAACAACTGATTGACCGAGATTATAATTATTCTTGAATTGCGCGAGATTTCAACAGGCGTGACTGCAAATCCATATTTGCATTCCAGACTGTATATGTGCCAATCTTCAAGAGTCGGGTTGGAGGATCGAAGAGTCTCTTTTCTTCTTTTCCCGGCTATTTAATGAGGCTTTCCCTCCTTCATTCTTATCCATTTCTTTCTCCTTCATTTTTCTTCGTTATATGTCCTCTGCAAGTCTCATGGCTGATTCTTATTTGCTAGGTACGGCTTCGGGGAATTCACCGCCAACTCCTTCGACCACCCCTGACACAGATAATCCTCCCCCCTCGCCTCCTTGGAGGCCGGTTGTCCGCCGGCGATGTCGCAAGAGGCGGAGGAAGGAAGTTGAACGACGAAGGAAGGAGGCTGCCCAGGCCTCTAAGTCATTTTCCGACTCTCTGGCTTCTCTGGCTAGGGAGGAGAAAAAACCGTCTCCCCCTCCGCAGGAATCACCTCTGCGGGCTCCCTCTGCTTGCTCGGCCGCCGGGGCAGTATCGCCAGGCGTTAAGGAGGAGTTACCCAAGTTGACTTCTGTCGCTGGAAAGGAGGTCGGTGAGTCTTCTCCCCCTGTTATTGTGGATTCACCGTTCTGGGGTGGCGATGACGAAGAGGACGTAGTCTATTGCTACGGCGTTACTTGGTCCGACTGTGATGAGTAGGGCCTTAATCCTTCTTTTTGTAGATGCCGTATGGCCTTTCTCATAATAATGAATGATGGTTTTACTTCCTTTTCGCTTTTCATCGCTTACTTATTGTTTCTTTCTGAGCGTTCCGGGTTAACGCGGATGCGTCCCTTTCGCTACGGGTAACTGCCTTCAACTTCTAATCGGTAACTGTCTTCTTTCAGAAGACACAAACGACTATCCACGTGTCTTTTTCTGTTCTGTACGTGTTTCATTTTTACAGGCTGTTTCTTCTTCAGGCTTTCCTTTATAAGGAAATCATCTCTCTCTTTTACTGCTTCTGCGAATATTTTGAGTTTTTGCACATTTTCTCTCTCTTCTGCACTTCTTTTCTTCGAGAGGTTTTTCCGCGACTGCTCACTGGTGCCGGCGACCGGCTTACTGGCTTTTTGCTCCAGGTATTTACTCCTTCTACCGCCGTAGATTTACTTTTACTGTCCCTTATGTCTTCAACTGCTGAAAACCCCATAGATCCCGAAGCTAGGCGAGCTCGCAGCATATTCAATTGTAATGAGGTTTTGAGGGTTGAATTAGAGGAGAGTGGTATTACTTTTCCCACGGGCTATCGCCCTTTTGTCTCTTTGAAGGACACTCGGCTGCCTGACGCCATGTGGGGAACATTCCGGTTAGTTTATTTCAAGATGTTTACTTACGGATTCCGTTTCCCACTCCATACTTCTCTGTTGAAACTGCTAGATCATTACGACCTTAATCCCGTCCAGATTACTCCACCCTCTTGGTGTGGTATTTACGCTTTCCTTCGTTCGTGCGAGATGAAGCGTATATTTGCTCCATCGCTTTATCTATTCCGCACATTCTTTGTCTTGAGTTGTCGCGACTGCCTGGTAGATATTACCCCCAGATGGGATGATGTCGTTGTGCAACTGTTCTGGCGGAACTTTCAAGGTTTTGAGGAACACGTAGATGACTGGAAGTCTGGCTTTTTCACCCTCCGTTTGCCGTCACGGCTCTAGCGCGGGGGTTTCAATCGAAAAATCAATAGTGGCGTTTGGAAAAGACCGGAAGCGCTGTCAAGCCAGGATGTTTCCAACGTTAGCGCCTTGTTAGAAATAGAAGGGTCTTTCCGCATCCGGGAGTTTGCTCGGTTCAGGCCCTTGTCAGAGTGCGTTGTGGGTGAGTTTCCTTTTTCTTCTTTATCGCTTCACTCTTCTTAATTTGCTAATATGTTTTGTTGGCAGGTAACGCTGAGAGTAGTTCTTCTGGGGAAGGTGACGCCCCTTTGAACGTAACACCTCTCCAGTCGCTGCCTCCTTCTCCTCCGCCTAAAAACTCCTGCCGCCCGCCCATTCCGCCTAGAAGGGGAAGGACTAAAACCGTCACAACTCGCAAAGCCTCCACTCGACCTTCTTGTTTCCTTGAAAATTGGCTTCCTTCCCGTGGCAAGAGGGTAGCTCAAGGCGATCCTGTGTTTGAGAAAATCGACAGCGATAGCGAGAGCATGGACACTGGTCCTGAATTACGTCACGCTACTATTGCCCAAAGGATGAAACTTAGGTCGAGGAGGAATGATGACACGGCGGAATCGGCTGAGGACGATAGCGAAGAAATTGCAGAAGAGACGGAGCGTCTCGTAAAGAAGGTTCGCACAGAGAAAACTAAACCCCTGGTTCCCCCTTTGAAGGGAGTTAACGCGGCCCCCTCCGAGAATATTAACGCTTCTCATGCCGCGAGTACTTCGCAAGTGGTGAAAAATATCAAAGCTATCAGGGTCCCTTCCGCCGTTTCTATCGAAAACAATGAGACCTCGGTAGCCGCGACCTTTCCTTTGTCGTCGGGCCATCCTGCTTCCCCGATAGGTTCTTTTATTCCAGAGACAACCCCACCAGTTTCGAGTTTAGGCGTTCCTCCTGAATTTCTCCCTCGGAAGCCTCCTCTTTTGTTTCTGTCTTCAATTTCGGGCGTTGGTGATTGCGCAAAAAATTGTTCCCCTCCTTACATCGCCAACCTTTCTCCTCAGAGGTCCCAGGGCCCTACTGGATATCAGCTGGATTTGTCCTCTTTCGGCACTGACGGGCTTCGTGCCTTAGGAATATCGGATCCGTTATCGCGAGAAGAGCCCGTGGGTCCCATAGTGGGACAGATGTTTACTTCTTCCAAGGATAGGGAAGAGTTTTTACAGCATGCTCCCGAGACACGACAGTCACACCTTATGAACGACATGCTGGCCAGCTTTCGGAAATTTCATTACTTTCTTGAAGGCCAGCGTAACAAAACTCGATCCTGTTCGGATTTGCAGGAACAATTAGACGCGGCTTTGGCGAAGGCGAAGGAGCTATCGCAGTTGCAAGAACGAACTCGGGCGGAGTTGGAGGATTGTCGCGCTGACCTTTCTCGGGAGAAGTCGAAGGGGAAGGCGAGAGCAGAGCTAATGGAGGCGGAACTGGTGGTGGCTGATAAAAAGAATGCCTTCCTCCGCGAAGAGTTGTCATCTCGCGATGCCGATTTGGCCAAAGTTCCTTCGAAGATGGCCTGGTGGAAGAATAAGACCATCGAGGTTTGTATCGCAGGGTTTAAGGATCTCCATGTCCGAGGCGCTGTCGATTCATTCATGCTAGCCGATTACGCCTCTCAAAAAATTAAAGATCTTAGTGAAGGCGAAAGGAGTTTTCCTTCTTCTGGGGAAAAGCAAGGGAATGATGACGGCGAGGCATGCGATGACTCTTAATTGATCCATTGAAGAACATTGCTATTTATTTTCTATGTCTTGTAATAACGTCCTGTCGCGAGGCGATATCGGTACTTTGCTCTTTGGGCGATATCTTGTTTTATTTCGCTCTCTTGCTGTCTTTGAGAACTGTTCTTTTATTCAACGCCGATTTGCATTATTTCCTTTCTTGTGATATCGCTTTTGCTTTTTATCAAAAGTCGCATCTACTTTTCAGAGCATTTAATGCTCGCGACCCTTCCGTCGATGAGCGGGAAAAGTCATGATGGTGCCGACACACGTGTTCGTTTCTTCTGCCGCTTCACCTTAGCGTGTTTAGAAATTTTAACCAGATCGAAGCGTTTGTCGCGCTTCTTCTAGAGTCGTATTCATTGCTTGAGTCTTATCCCTCATGCCGCTTCGACACAACGACTGCAGCATCTGTCGTTTCCTTTTAATTACTAGGGTTATAAACCCTCTTTATTTCTTCCCTTTTCTTTTTCACTCCACTTTTTCATATTATCTCTCAGCCGTCTTGTCCTTCTCACCTCCATTCAAGGCTTTCGAAGTTCTTTCCTTCCAAAGGTACTTCCCTTCCTTTCCCTCGTCTTCTTCATTTCTATTTCCTTAGTCCTGCCATGGCAAAGACTCGCCGTTCTGAGTCGAAATCCATCGATGAGAAGAAAATGGATACCACGGTCAGTGTTATTACCACGGAGGCCATTCTCCGGGAGCATTTGGCTACTCATGGTGCCGTTATTCCTGACGGTTACCAAGCTGTTGTTGCCCCTGGGTCGGTTCGTTTAAACAGCGTTCTGCCGGCAATCAAAGGGTGTTATATGCCCAGATGTTTCGCTACGGTTTCCAGTTCCCTATCGATTCTTTCGTCAAGGGTTTGCTTATTGCTGGCAATTTCAATCCTGCCCAGTTAGCCCCAAATGCATATTGCTGTGTTTATGCTTTCTTGGAACTCTGTAGATATAAGGGGATCACTTCCCCTTCTCTTTTGTTGCTTAGATCCCTTTTTAAATTGATGAAGTGTCGGGGTGTGATAACCATATCGCCTCGCTTTGACGATGATTCTCTCAAGTCTTTTACTTGGAAGTTGCTCCATATTGAGTCTTCTGTTGAGGCTTGGAAAAAGGAGTTCTTTCTGATAAATTTTCCTGACGCTCCTGGTCCCGAGTGGCGTTCTGGGTTCAACCAGGACGTCCAAGATGGCGTTTGGAGTCGACCAGGGACACTTCCCGCTCGTGAACAAGGATGGTTAAACACCTTACTCCAACTGGAGATCAGCGTTCATATTCGACTCACGGCCTGCAGAATGGCCATTCAGGAGTGCGTTAGACGTGAGTATCGCGCTACCTTTCCCTTTCACTGCTGATACTAACGCTGACGTTATCTTGTGATTTTGCAGCGACGGATCCTGACTATAAACCTGAAAGCGTAAGAAGACGCTTAAGGAGAGCTCGTAATAGAGAGGAAAATGAGAAGCTCGATTCAGAGGCCACTGATAATCCTTCTGAGCTTCCGGCTACTTCCGCGAATCTCGCTCAAGTATCCTCCTCCTCAGTTGGCGAAGGGAATACTGACATCCCTGAAGGTGTTCCTATCGTGACCGTTGCTGCTCCCTCGTCTTCTCAGGCTCCTAAGGCCATTGCTAGAGGAAAAAAGAAGAAAAGAACACGGAGTATCGCCACTCTTACTCCTTCTCCCGACGATGCGGGTTCTTCTGAGGCACTATCTTCCCTCAACACCGCTACCGTAAGCGTGTTTTTTCTTTCTCAATATCTGTCGTCATTTGATCTATTTTTCTTTTCTCAATTTGTACTCCTTGCAGGAGGCCGTTGTAGTTACTGCGTCCGCTCCTTCAGGCGATATGAATCTCACTTATGTGCTGAGGGGTTCTGCGAAGAGGGCCCGGATAGAAGGCGAGGATGATAACATACCCTCTTCTAACATCGCGGGGGAAGGTGGTTCCGTTAACGTTCCTGATTCCGCAGTGGTTCCTCCAGGTAGACATTCCGTGGAAGATTTGGGGAACTTAGGCGGTGCGGACCCCTTTGGTGCTTCGCCCAGTTCCTTTGGCGGGCCTGTGCATCATTTTTCCTCTTCTTTAGGCTATCAAGACGTCTTTCATGACCTTTCGGGCTATCAGCCTCATGGTGCCTTCCTGCCCCCGGGCAGTTCTTCTTCACAGGTTCGCGCCCCTGGTCCTCTGGCTTTCGTTCCCTCTAGCGTTCCTTGGCGGCAACGCTATAATGAAGCCGGAACCTCTTTCAATTTTGCAGCGGATCTTTGTCCATTAAACGGGCTCGGCGAAGTGACCCATCAGGTTGAGTTGTTCGACTTCCGTACCCGTGGTTTGGCAGCCCTCGGGGGCGATGGTTCAGATGAGGTTTCTGCCCTGCTGGCTTCTCAAATTCTGGCCTCATCTGCAGAACGGGAAGCTTTCCTTTCCCTGGCGGAAGATGACCAAGTGAACTCCTTCCGTGCTAGCCTTTTCTCCAATATGATGAAATTTCACTACTGGGCGGAGGAGATGAAGCATCGGGCTGTTTCCCTTCGTTCTGTTTCGGCGGAGCTGTCCAAGGAGCAAGAGGAAAGGAAGAAGGTGTTGGCAGATCATTCCAAGATACTGCTGGCTCACCACGATTTACAGAAACAACATTTCGCCCTGGAAACAGCTTTGTCAGAGGAACAGGCCAAAGTAACTGCTTTGGAGACTGAGAAGTCCTCTTTAGAAAAAGAGAAGGCAGCTTTGGCGGAAGAGTCAGTCGATATGGGCTGGTGGCATGCTGAACAGACCGCCCGTGTTCTAGTTAAGTGTTTCGAAGAGATTCATGGGGTGGATGCGTACAAGGGCGAAGATGTCGCGAAAGCCTTTCTACAGAGTTCTGCCCATATCAACGAGGCAGGCTATCGCCAAGCCAAGGCAGCGGGCTGGAAATGACAAATCCCCGAGAGCTGATTTGCCGCGATATTTGGCCGTTCCCTCCAGCAATCACATATCGCTTGGCTTTTATCTTTTGTCTTTGCAGCATCAATATTTTGAACAGTGATTCTTTGTAAATCCTTGAGATGCCTTTAATGTTTCTAGACAATCCCTTTATCGATATTTCTCTTTTATTTTTCTCATCGCGAGACTTCTCTCGTCACTGAGGTTGCCTTATCCGCACGGTGCGTTTACTTTCTTGAGCAGATCTTTGGTATTTATACCAAGAAGACCAAGATCTATGTCGGGTTGGCCTTTCGATGAGCCTATCGGTATCATGACCACCTCTCCTTCCACTGCTCAGAAGCATTCTGCACATCTCTAATTGTAGATTATCAGTAACAAAACGAGATTTGAGAGATAGTGATTACCCGTAGGAGCCCGTTCGCTGCTATCATTAGGTTTTATCACGGAACCCGTTTCGAATCGCGTTTTCCCTCAGCTCTATCTTTCGCCAAGGGTTACTTATCCGGTTACCAGCTGGAATTACGCGATCCTTCACGTTTCCCTTATCTCTCGATCGGCCTTTCTAAGTGCCTCATCTCGTGAGCTGTCGGATCTGGACGGCTATCACAAGGCTAGGGAATTTTCACTTTTATAGGCGTTGTCCTCTCGTTTAGAACCGTGTCCTTTCTTAATGGTTTAGCTGCACCAGCCCGACCGTTAAGATAGGATTCTTGTTTCTAAACAGAGTTTCTAACTCTTTGGGGTGTGTCTTGTCTTGATGTACCGTCTCCACGAGATCGGTTATCATTAAAGAACTTTTCACTCCCAAAGATACCGGGCAGTGCCCTCACTTAGTGAGCCATCTGATCAAGATCGGTCATCACAAGGATAGGACTTTTCACCCCCGGGGGCGTCAAGGATCTTTCAATCCGACGCTAACCAAGGATACACTGGGGTCGTGCCCTCACTTAGTGGGCCATCTGATCAAGACCGACCATCACAAGGATAGGACTTTTCACTCCCAGGGTACCCCCCTTTTTATCTGCACAAAAGCAACCACAAACCCACGAAAACTCTCCTATTGAGCGTTAGCCACGGTTAGGGTCGTTATAATCCAAATAGTGCAGATAAAATTAAACTCTAGGATAATATAACTTCAAACGAGCGATATTCCAAGAGTTGGATAAAGGCGTACCGTCAAATGTCTCCAGGCGATAGGCCCCTCTTCCGACAACGTGGGTTACGCGATACGGTCCTTCCCAGTTAGGACTAAGCTTTCCCATACGTTGTCCGGTTGCTCGCCTGTCTCGGAGCACAAGGTCACCGTTTTTCAGCAATCGCTCTTTGACCTGCCTGTTATGATAACGGGCCATTTTTCTTTTGTAGTGTTGCGTTTTCAGTAGGACTTCTTCTCGAACCTCTGGTAACGCGTCCAGATTAGCACGTAACCATTCCTCGTTCCGTTCCTCACGAAAGTGAGCCACCCGTAGGCTCATGGCCCCAATTTCCACTGGCGTAACGGCTTCAGTTCCAAAAGCCAACGCAAAAGGTGTTTCACCAGTGCTAACTTTTACGGTCACGCGGTATGCCCACATCACGTATGGCAATTCATCAGCCCACTTCTTCTTAGACCCCTCTAGGTTTTTCTTAATACCGCTGAGGATGCTCCTATTAGTTACCTCTGCCTGTCCGTTGGTTTGTGGGTGAGCCACGGAAGAGAATCTCTGCTCAATCCTGAATTCTGAGCATTGGTCTTTGAAGAATTGGCTGGTGAACTGGGTCCCGTTATCGCTGACAAGGATACGAGGCACCCCGAATCTCATGATAACTTGATGTTTGAAAAAACGCCATGTTTTTTCTGCCGTGATTGTGGCAACCGCTTCAGCTTCCGCCCACTTCGTAAAATAGTCCACAGCCACTATCACAAATTTCAGTTGGGACCTTGCCTTTGGAAATGGACCCAGGATGTCAATCCCCCATTTGGCAAAAGGGCAAGGGGCGATGATTTCCGATATTTCCGTGGCTGGACGTCGAGGAATTTTAGCGAATTCCTGACATTTGGGGCAAGCTTGTACATAATCGTGGCAATCCCTTCGTATAGTGGGCCAGTAGAATCCTGATCTGAAAACTTGCGCCGCCAAGGTGTCGCCTGATGCGTGCATTCCGCATATCCCTTCGTGGATTTCGCGTAAGGTGTGAAGGCCCTCTTGTTCGGTTATACATTTGGCGCCGGGGTGAGAAAAACATCTTCGAATTAGATCCCCGTTATAGTACGTGCAACGAGCAGCCTGTCTTAGCACTTTCATCTTTTCAGCGTTACCGTCGGGCAGCTCTTCGTGCATCAGGTATTTTATTACCGGAATCCGCCAATCATTCTCGAGCTCATTCACACACAAAGAGGCTTGTTCCTCCATGAAGGACGGCACTAATAGCTCACGATAGTACACATCTTTAGGTATAGATGCTTCAGGATTCGCGGCCAGCTTGGCAAGGTAATCGGCTTCAGCATTTTCCTCTTGGGGGACGTGCTCGAAGATGACTTGCATGCCCTCTTTCTTTATTTCCACTAGTTCTCGCGTTACCTTAGAGAGGTATTGCACCATAATAGGTTCTCGAGCCTGAGAGTGTCCTAAGACCTGGTCAATTATCAGTTTGGAGTCTCCACAAATTTTTAGACGCAGATCTCCTGTTTGGCCGGTATCGCGTCTTCCCTTTGAAGAAAACTCTCTTCCTATTCTGAGTCCAGCTAGCAACGCCTCATATTCGGCTGCGTTATTGGACAAAGGATGCAAGATTCGAACAGCATACCGTATATGCATATCGTGCGGCCCGTTTATGAAGACTCCAACCCCTGCCAGTTCTTGGTTTTTGGCTCAGTCCACATGAATGATCCAAAGATCTGTATAAGTTTCTGGGAACGGGAGATCCATATCGTTCCATTCCGTTTCCGGTACACCACTCAAAGGGTCCTCTGTGAAAGTACACTCTGCTATAAAATCAGCAAGGACCTGAGCCTTTACGGATGGCCGGGACTGGTATCTCAAACCATATTGTTCGAGTTCTAGGGCCCAGATCAGCATTCTTCCTGAAGATTCAGGCTTTCGAAATATCCTCTTCAAGGGTTGGTCTGTAAGTACAACGATAGGATAGGGGTGTCAATATGGGACCAGTCCCGCAGACCCGTCCCGGACCCGGGGTCTCGGGTCGGGTCTGGGACCAATTTTGGGTCCCGTATAATGCCGGGACCGGGACTGGTCCCGACCCGAAAAAGTTCGGGTCTGCCGGGTCTGGATCCGTCGGGTCTCGGGTCTGGACCCGGCTAAATTAAAAAAAAACCCTTTTCCTTCCCTATTCTCAATCGCATTCGCATCTCTTTCTTTCTCATCTCATCTTTCTCAGTCACAAGCCGCACACACCCTCACTCAGCCTCTCATCTCATCGTTCTCACTTCTCAGCCTCCCACCACGCCGTCGCCGGCAGCGCAACCTTCCACCCACGCCGTGATGCACGCAACCTTCCACCCACGCTGTGACCCGTAATCCCCGAGGTCTGCTTCTCTTTCCATTCCGTTCTGCTTCTCGTTTTAAGGTTCAATTTTTGCTGGTTTGTTCAACACAACAATTCTATTCGTAAATAAAAGGTGTTAGCTTCAGGTTAGCTGTTTTTTTATGCTTAATGGCATAAATTGTTTTTGCTCAAAGGTTATATATTTTATACACGTTTACTGGTATGGTGTGATTGAATGGTTACGTTTACTGGAAGAAGGAGCACGTAATATGCAGCCCTTTAATTCTACTGCAGTTCCTACTGGTGGCTTGGTTGCTACTGCAGTTCCTTTAATGAAGCAATTGTATGACCCAATTCCTAAGAAATGCCTCTGGTTTTATGCATTATTTGGGTTTGGGATCGTGGTATTAATTTTGGAATTGCAAATTTGTTGCTTTTACAAACTTCAGGAGTTAAATTCAACACTGGTTCAAATCTTGAATTGGGATTCTTGTGTGTTTTGAAAAATTTCCCGGGTCCAATTTTCCCGGGTCTGGACCCGAGACCCGGGTTCTTACACGGGTCGGGACCGGGACCAATTTTTGGTCCCGTTTTTTCCCGGGACCGGGACTGGTCCCGTCCCGAAATTCTCGGGACTGCCGGGTCCGGGACCGGGTCCGGCCCGCAGTCCCGTTTTGACACCCTGGATAGGATAAGACTGGAAGTATCGGTCCATCTTGCGGGCGGCTTGTATAAGGGCGAACGCTATTTTCTCAATACGAGCATATCGTTGTTCCGCGTCCTTTAAGACATGACTCACGAAGTAAACTGGGCGATGAGTGCGGTTATCGTCACGAACAAGAACGGCGCTGACCACTTCGTCCGTCGCGCCCAAGTACAAGTACAGAGTATCGCCGGACTCAGGCCTTGTCAATAACAAATCAGATGAAAAATAGTCCTTTAAGTCCACAAATGCTTGCTCACATTCTGGGGTCCACCCGAACGTGGCTTTCCGTCGTATGACTTTGAAAAAAGGGAGACACTTTTCTCCTTGCTTGGAGACGAATCGTCCCAGAGTGATAACGCGCCCTGTTAGCCTTTGCACTTCCTTAACGGTTCTCGGCGATATCATATCATGTATAGCTTTAACCTTGGATGGATTAGGCTGGATACCTTTCTGGCTAACTACGTAGCCCAAGAACTTACCCGTCTGGAATGCAAACATGCACTTCCGGGGGTTTAGCTTCATGCGATACCTTGTCATCACATCAAAAACTTCCTTTAGATCCCGCAGGTGATCGTGAAAATTTGCACTCTTTACCAGTATGTCGTCAACATATGCTTCCACATTTCTCCCTATCTGTTCCTCAAAAATCTTATTTGCCATTCGCTGAAACGTGGCCCCCGCGTTCTTTAGTCCAAATGGCATCGCTGTGTAGCAATACGTGGCTTTAGGAGTAAGGAAGGCGGTCTTCTCCTCATCCTCTAGGGCCATAGGGATTTGATGATATCCGGAATTGGCGTCCAATGAGCTTAGATATGCGTACCCAGCAGTTTGATCAACCAACTGATCTATGCGAGGAAGCGGGTAGCAATCCTTAGGACAAGCATCGTTCAAATCAGTGAAGTCAATGCACATACGCCAGTCTCCATTTGGTTTAGGAACAAGAACCGGGTTGGCTAACCAAGTGGGATATTGTACTTCGCGAATGAAACCCGCGTCAAGGAGCTTCACAACCTCCTTTTCCACAGCCGACGCTTTTTCGGTGGAGAACGCCCGTCGTTTTTGCTGAACTGTCTTGGCGTTAGGGTCAACGTTAAGCCTGTGCTCGGCTATTTCTCAGGATATACCTGGCATATCGGCGGGCTCCCATGCGAAATTTCCTTGGCATTTGTTCAGCAGCCGTGCCAGTTGAAGATTTTCCGCTGGGCTGAGCTTATCGCTGACCAGGAAGCTGGCTCCCTCTTTGCCTATCACTGATACAGGCACCATCTTGTCAAGGGGTTGAGCGCGTTTTTCATCACCCTGCTCGTAGAGGTCTACCGCTATACACACGTATCTATCGCAACTCGTCCGAGTCATGAGCGAATAGCATTCTGCCGCCAGTTTCTGATCACCTTTTATCGATACCACCCCGTCCCAGGAGGGGTATTTCATCTTTAGATGTTTTTGTGATATCGCCGCTCCAAAGCGATTGAGGAAAGGCCGTCCGAGTATGACGTTATAGGGCAGATTCAGATCCACAACAAGGAACAACAAATTCTCTGACCGTTTGTAAGTGTCTTCTCGGAAGTATACGGGTAGGGTGATTACTCCCGTAACAGGGATAGGGGTCCCATCCACTCCGACTATGGGTCTCTTACTAGGCGTTAACTCATCGTGGGGGCGTTTCATGAGGTTGTAAGCTTCCAGCGAAAAAAGGTTCACGACACTCCCGTTGTCCACAAGAGTCCTTCTTATACCATGACTGGCGATGACAGGTGTGACTACCAAGGCGTCATTATGGGGATAGATAACGCCTTTCTCATCCTCTTCTGAAAAGGATAAGATCATGCGATCAAGTATGTCTATCGCTCCACCTTTCTTTGTCATGCCGTCTCGCGTACGCTTTTCCCCTTTCGCCACCATCGACTGTTCTGATTCATCTGTGTAGGGGATCCCTCCTGCTATGATATTGATTATGGGGATGTCGTCGCCATCTATCGCGAAGGTTTCCCCACCTTTTCCTTTGGGAGCGTTATCCGGCTGTAGGACTGGAGGGGGTCTTGGTCTCTCGTCTACCGCTCTTCTTATCGGATTGTTTCGGGCATCCTCCCTTACTTGAGTCGCAAATTCTCCCAGATATCCTTCCTCCACCAAGCGTTCTATCGCCCACCTTAATTCTCTGCAAGCCTCTGTGGAATGTCCTCTGGCTTTGTGGAATTTACAGTAAGCGTTTTCTCTCCTGCCTAAAAGCACTTCAGGCTTCGTGGGTGCCGGATAACGGATAGGAAGATCTCGTTGTTCCGCTATCGCCAATATCTCCGCTCTTGGTACATTCAAGGAGGGAAAATCCGGATCATACTCCCGATTTTTGTTAGCGTTCCCTTGACGCTGACGAGGGGAACTACCTTGTCTTCCTTTCGAGGAATTTCCTTTTTGCTTATCGTAGGTCTTTGGGATGTAATCTTTCCGTCGAGCGTAATCATCAGTGTAATGATCGTCAACCAGAGGATTTGAGGGAGCGGCAGGGATGCGAGGTGCCCCAGGCGGCATATCAAATGTTCTATTTCTATTTTCTTCTTCTTCTATTTTCGCATAATTATGGGCTTTAAGTCTTAGTGCGTCCAAGGATATTGGAGGATCCACCATCAATGCATCTTTCAGTTTTCCATAATGGCAGTTTCTTTTCAGAGCTTCTATGGCGAAATCAACGGTAACGCCCGGCGTTAATGACATTTCCAGATCGAATCGGCTGAGAAATTCTTTCAATGTCTCTTGGGGCTTCCGCTGTATGTCAAATAACGCTGCGGCAGATTTCCGAATTGGAATTGCTGTACTAAATCTGCTCCGAAATTTGGATCCCAACTGTGCGAAATTACTAATGGATCCGCCAGGAAGACCTTCAAACCAAAGACGAGCAACTCCCGATAAGGTCATAACAAATATCTGACATAAAGCCGCATCACTGTGGGTTTGAAACTGGACGAAATCCTTCACTTTGTTGATGTGCGAAATAGGATCTTTAGTACCATCATAAGTATCAGCGGGAAGCTTCACTCGCCGGCTGACCCTGTGACGTCTTACACGACGACAGAAAGGGTGACCTGAGGTATCATCAAGAATCTCACGCGCATGACGTGGGGGAGATATGTCTCCTTGTCGCCCTCCTTCCCTTGGTTCAGGTATATGATGTCGCCTGGGAGACCGACTGCGACTCCTGGGAGAATGACTTCGATTTCTTCTGCTACTGGATCTTTCACTGTACACGGGAGATAAACTCATGTTTGTTCCTTCCCTCCGTCCGGCCCAACGGTTCCTTAACGCCTCAAGCTGCCTGTCTTCCTGCAGAAGAAGTCTTTGCGGCATTTGCGGTACATAAGCCTCTACTCCTCCTTGAGTGAGCTGTACGTGACCAACCGGGGGATTTCCTATGGATAAAGGCACTTGGGGGTTCTCTGGAAACAACGGGGGCAGAGGTCGATCAGCAACAATAGATGATGTGAATAAGACGCGAGGAGGAACGCTAGATCCAGAAGCACCAGGCGTGACTCTAGTGGCCATTTCAGTCAAATATTCCAGGCGGGAACGAAGGGCCGCTATTTCCATAGCAAAGGGATTTTCATTGTTAAGCACAGATCCTTCCAAAAGAGGAGTATAAAGATCAGATCCCACCGTCTGTGATGAAGAAATGACCGTCTGTGAGGAGATAGATCCTCCGGCGATCCCGACCGAGGGGTCCAGAGGTCCCGAGATAGTCGATTGCGTCGTCATAGAGAGGTCAGCAGTAGCAAAAGGAAATAACCGCCTGCGAGTTGAGAAAGGAATACTAGAAAATGTAGTCCGGTCTTGCTCCGATCTGGCTGTCATAACCGTTCCGATCTCCCGACTAAACAGAGCTTGGCTATTAAGGACACTCACTTAATACACCAAAGCTCTCAATGAAAGCACCATTTGATAAGATCCGAGATCTCTTCTGGTCGGAAACGGCTGCTGCAGCTAGTCGGAGGGGAAGCGATCGGCGTCGGAGATACCTGCAAAGCGCCGGAGGGGGACTCCGGCGTAGACACTCTGATGCTTAAGTTAGTTCGAGTTTTTAGAATGGTAGAGGTTCTCCAAGATGATCTCGATCTTACCTTCTGTTTGGAAAGATGGGGGAATTTATAGGCCGAAGTTAGCGATACCTGACAGCGATAAGGGTGCAGCGATAAGCATCGTCCGAAGTTATCGCCTCCAGCGATAATGGGTGAGCCATCGCGGGCGATAATCACATAAGGCCTATCAGGAGCGACATCCTCTTCGTTCCCCTAGGATGGGATGACGCCGTGCACGTAAAGATGCATGAGATCCCCCCCGCTGAAGTCGACCATCCTAGGAAACTTCCGCCGGCCCGGGCGATAGGTTGGCTTTTCAGGGAAGCGTATAGAAACTCGTCAAGGATAGATGTCGTGGCTACAATATTGCCGTCAGGAGCATTACAATTGTTATCATAAGTTATCTTCCTATTTTGGAAGTCCTACTTCTATTCCTATTTGGTTTACTATTAGGGTTTGTTTGTAACCTATATAAGGAACCACTTGGCTACTTTATTAAGTTGGCTGTTATTTGATAAATTGAGTTAATCTCTTCAATCTCCGCCCCTTGTTCAAATTGGTTGAACCTTGTTCTTCTTGAGTCCGCAATACTTGAGTCGTATACAAGTAAATCTTGGAATTGTATTATTGTGTCGTTTATCTTAGTGTGATTCTCACATTGTTGAGTCTAGTCCTAAGAACTCGATTCAAGACCCTTGACTTGAAATCGATTAGGGCTCTTAGCACAGGTTAGCTAAGTGGTCTAAGCTCGTACTCGTCGAGTTATCTATTTCCGCAGGAAATCCGTCTTTGAACAAAGATCAAAATTGGTGCTACGCATTCTAAGGAACCAGGATCGTATCAAAATCCATGGTGGATTGGTAGAGAAATGGATGTAGAATAGCACGTCAGCATCTGGACCCAGCGGCTAAGAACTTTGAATGTGCCAGCGCAACAAGGACATTTGTCGTTCGGCAGGCGGAGTAAACTAATACAGTTCGTTCACCATCGAAGAAGACAACAATACAGTAGAAATTCATTGGCCTTTAAAGAAAATTACCAATAAAAAGTCGATGGTGTCTACAGTATATACATGTCTCAATCATACATTTATTTAAATTAAACATCATTAAAATCGATAACTAACCATTATTTGACGTTTTATCATCATTAATTAATTATGATTCTTTTGACTCCCATTACAAACTATTATTTATATAAGAGAGAAAAAATGTAACAAAAATGTCTAGATAAGGAGTACGTAACAATAACAAATTAAAGAGAAGCAATATTCGTATTAAATTTGAATCCATAGTGACACTTGTGTGTACAATTTTTTTTTTTATATATATATATATAGAAAAAAACATTATTAATTATACATATATTTTTTTTCCTCTTTTTTATAGGTAAAATTCGAATTAAAATCTAAATAAAAATAATAAAAGTAGGAGATGTTTGAAATTGAAACAAATACTTTGATTGACATGTTAATGTCCCATCTGCCACGATGACTGGACCTACGTAATCACTCCAATTTGATTGCAAATTATACAAAACCACGAAAGAAAAATTAGGAGAAGAAAAAAGAAGGTTGTCATTAGTGCTCTTCTTCAAGATAAGGTAACTCATGATCCTCCAATAAATTACATTTTTCTCATTTTCTTGATAGAAAGAGGTAATCCAAGCCTATGTATGAGAAGAGGGATCAGAGGGGTAAGGAAGGGGAAGGGAAGGAAATTTTTAAAATTTCCCTTGTATGGAAAAATAAAATGCAAGGGAATACAGAGTAAATAAATTATAAAAATTTCCTTCAGGGCTCACAAAATATTTCCTCCCACATATGGGAGGAAAAGGAAGTAATTAAAGGGAAATAAAAAAATATTCCAATATTATCCTAGCTAGGTTTTCACGTTTTTTTATTCCAGAGTTTTCTTTTCTTCAATAACAGCTGCTTCTTTTTCCATCTCTACTCCATGGTATCCAATCGATTTATGTGTTTCTCCTACTGAAGGTAATCTGTGCAGCTTCATATCCAGGTATTTCCTTCTGTCTTTGGGTCACCTATATTTTTGATCTTGCATTTGTTCTATTTATTCATTCTCATATGATAGACACGCCTTGTGTAACAAAAGATTATATGATCTTCCTGGTCAATCCTGCTGCTGTATCTGATTTTTGATGTTCCATGACTCAAATTTGTTTGTTCCTTGGCTCAATTACATGATCATAGAAGACCTAGACTGTTTTACGTATTTGCAACACATATACTTTTATAGATGGGTTTCCAAAACGAGTACATGTCCAAGTTAGGTGAATTTTATTCGTTCGGCTGAAACAAGTATTCTTTTGAGAGAGATATGAAGAACACCTAATACTTGGATAGGCTGTCCTCCGATGCGAAAAATGAATACTAATTGGAAAATGCTTCTTAGTCCTGTTGATCAGCTAAGAGAATCTTGCGGAAACATTCAGTCATATAAACTGTGAAGAACTGATTATTGTGAGTTGTTGCAATGAAATATTTATCAGTAATTGGCTTTTATTTTATATGAATCTTAGCACTAATTGAATAGTTTACTTCCTGACTTCTTTTGGTAGTTGTTACTTTCTAAAATTCATAAGTTGTTCTACACCTGCACACTTCCATATAGATATGTCCCTTATATATGATTTTGTGTACATGTTTTGCAATAGACATAATGGCAATACAAGAGAAGGATGTCGGAAAAAGAGACTTAATGCGGTGGACAAAATACATGGATGAAGTTTTAATTGACGCTCTTGTGTACGAAGACAGAAATGGTGCAAAAATTGATGGTGTTTTTACTACTCAAGGGCTGAATGATGTAGTTAAAGAAGTTCGTGAAAAAACAGGAGTTCTTGAAGTTGACAAGGAAAAGGTGAAAAACCGCATCAAGTATATCAAAAAAAAATCACACAATTTTATGATATTTTCAAGCATACAAGTGGTTTTTCTTGGAGTCCTATAACCAAAAAGTTTGATGCAGAGCCTGAGGTTTGGGAAAAATTAATCGAGGTAAAAACACGTTTAAATTTTAATATGACATTTTTAGCATAACATTTATAGGAAATTGTTTAATATATTTGCCTCTTCTCATTTTATTCTTTTACAGGCACATCCTCATGCAAAGAAGTTCATGAATGCTGAAATTCTTCACTACGATAAGTTACTTTCGCTTTATGCGAAAGATAGAGCAACAGGTGATTATGCTGAGACTGCGAAGGAGAAAGCAAGTCGTTGGGCAAAAATGAAGGATGGTACTCCGACAATGAACAATAATATTGAAGACATTGATCGTGGAGTTGCTAGCCAAGAATTTTCTCTAGAGAATTTTGATGATTTCGATGTACATGAAAGTGAACCAGTGACTCCAAATCTAACTCCCACTCCACAAGTTAATACAGAAAGTCACTCGGTGACATCTCCAAATAAGCAAAAGCGAAAGCGAAAGCGAAAGACCAGTCGACAAGATTATTCGGAAGTGAGCGTTGCTCTTGAAAGTGTTGCTAAACAACTTGAAAAAGGGAATGAAATTGCAAAAAAAACACGGTTGCGTGTTTATTCGGAGGAAGAAGTATATGAAGAGCTGCTGAGAATTAGAGTTGAGGCTCATGTTCACTATAAAGCCTATGACTTTCTCACAGAAGAGGCTACAAGGGTAAGGAAATTTTTTGGATGTCCAGTATCAGAGCGCAAGGATTATTTGATGCACCAAATGTTTGGTACATCAGATTGAAGTCATTGCCCAATTCCGTGCTTCGAGTCTGTTTCTCAAGTTTTGCTGTCCTTTTTATTCTGTTAGCTGGATTTTAACAGTGGATATTATTGCTCTATGTTATCTTTTGAGACAATTTGTAGATTCTATCTACTAAACATTATTAGAATGAATTCTGCCTAAAATTTTGTCTTATCTTCATTTTGGATGATTGTTGATGTGTTTCATAAGGTAAAAGAGTATTTTTGGATGATTGTTTCTTATGTGTTTCATAAGGTAAAAATGAAAATTTTAATTAGAATAATCTGAATTGACAATAAGGGTAAAGTGGTAAAAACAATTAAATTTCCTTTCCTTTCCATCCATGTTGCCATACACCAATATTAAAATTTACTTCCTTTTCCCTTGTATATAAAATATGCAGTCATACAAGGGAACTTTTTTAAAACTTCCCTTACTCTCCTTCCCTTCCCTTTCCCTTATTAAATTTTCCCTCTTTTACTCCGTGACACTTTGATTCCCATACAAGTATACTATTTTCTATAATCACCGAATTACATGTTCAACGGCAATAAATATCTTACAACTCGATCCATCTGTCTTATAACATTAATTTTATTTCACTCCAATCAATAAAATTAAATAATAATCTTTTTTTATAACTTTACAAAAATACTCCTTAAAAAATTGTAAAAATAATAAATACATGAGATTTAATGTAGATAATAAAAATGGAAGTAAATTTAGAAAATGCATATTATTTGAAGTAAGAACTTCTCAATGAAATAAATATTAGGAAACAAAAGAAACTCTCTAACTCAGTAGACTAACATTAGGAGAGAAAATGGCAAAATATATATATTTATATATTAACAGACAGCATTTCGTACTAAAACCATAAGCAAACGTTCTTCATACATCAGCCTTATGTCACTCTAGAGGTTGACGTGTCAATATGTGATTTTAACAATTTGATTTATTTATTCAATGAATTGTTACTACTAGTTTAGTACTTACTTCCTAAACATATGTTATCGTTGAGTGTCAAACAATAGAGATTAACGTCTAATAAATTAGTCCCAAATCTTAGCTTCTAGTTTTAGAAATGCATAAATTTTCATTAAGAGGGTTTTTAAAAAAAAAAAATTGATCATGATGAAACAAAATTTAATTTTTTACTGTTTATATAATTCAAGGTTTAGAAGTATAAGTGCAGTGAATCCGAAGTAATACAAAGGGATTTAAAAAATGGCAGAGGAATCCAAGTCCAGAAACTCCATTTTTGTTGTCAATAAACAACAATGGGCATGCAATTAAGAAACTTTCCGATTTAAGACTTGTCAATTACGGTACCTATAATACACTTAGAGCCTATTTGGCGTTCCGATTCTGATCCGAAACGTACTGTGGGCAAAAGTACTGTGGGAAAAACACTTTTGCACAAAGTAGTGTGCTGTTTGGTAAACATTTCTTAAAAGTATTGTGGGAAACGAGAAATTGTTTTTGGTGTTTGGTAAAACTATAAAAATGAAAGAGTTGGAGAATAAAACCCATTTTAAAAAAATTAATAAAAATAGAAAAAGTGGATATAGAATTACTTGTCTTGAGATGGAGAAATTATTGTGCTAGTTTTTAATTTATTTTGTTCATTATATAAAGTAAAAAAAAATTAAAAAAAAAAAAAAAAGGAGAGAGAGGGTGCCCAACGCAGGCTGCGTTGGGCTGCTGGAGCAAAATGCTCCAGTGAGGAAAGGAGGGGGCAGTGAGGAAAGGAGGGGGCCAAGGCAAAATTTTAAAAGTGCTTTGTAGAAAGCTGGGCAGCAATGGTGTTACCAAACACCTTCTAAATGGTTTTGGGTTGGGAAAAGTTGGGTTGGGTACCCAACTCCCAACGTCAAACACACACTTATGCAAGTCGGACCTGGACACTTTAGTTTAGTCAAACTTAGATAAAATTCTAAAAAAACCGGTTAAGAATCGGTTCCAAGCTCACTTTTTTCTTTGGGTTAAATTGGAGATTTTATTTGAAATAGATAGATGTACGAAACTAAACCTATATAATTAATCTCTAATTAAAGAGGTAAATTAATTGAGTGTTTTATTCATATATTTTTATTGCTTAATTAGTTGTTAATTGAGTAGTAAAATTATTTAAATCAATAAATTTCTCTCACTTGAGCAAAATTTATTGGAAACGGATAAAAAGGAGAAACATCACATGCGGAGCAAATCGGACATTCGAAGTTGTCTTGGCCGCAAGCTTTGCCAAAACAGTTGCAAAAGAGACAAACTGCAATAGGAGACTTTGAGCAGAGCGCGAAGATGCAAGATGATAGTTGCGATAGAAGCGAGATTTAAGGGATAGACTCCACTAATAACCAGAGATCTCCCGTGTGTTGTTAGGACACTTTGGGTTTTAATTTTACAGATATCTATTTAATATGGACACTTTGGGTTTTTTTTACGGTACTAGGTTCTTTTTTTGGGCCTATAAATTTGGATTCTTCTATGGATCTCTATTGGGGGATTGAAGTAAATAGTACCATTAAATATTTTAAACAATTGTTTCTCCTAAGACTTAAACCAAGACTTTAAGAAAAATAATCGAGTTTTGGTCATTGGTTTTTCTAGGCATGGACAACAAAGCAAAGTATTTTTAGGCTTTTAAAGCAACATTATGATGAAACTACTTGGGAAACGGGCTCTCGGCCCACGCATGCACTACTGTGTATGAACAGTGTTATTATTTTAAAGTTGGCCTTCCGTCCATTGAGGGTGTACATGTTGAGGCCCAAACATTTTCAAGTCCATTTGCTCCTTTCAGTTTCTTCTTCTTTTTTTCTTTTCCTTTTTGTACAATTTTATACTCGTTAGTTTAGTGGTCTGTTTAAATGTTAGTTATGGAAAGTGATAACTCTCTTTGGATTATACTTAATTAAAAAGTGATTATATTTTATTTATTTAATTAGAAGTGAGACTCGACTGAAATATTTGTTCATACGTTAACACTAACAAATAATCAATAAACTATATGCTCTGATATCTTTTAACTACAAAATGTTTATTCCTGAAATAAATTAATACTATTCTTTAAAAAATAAATTAACAATGAACACAAGAAATTGATAACTAATTGATGGGAAAACTTCAGCTCTAAAACATGAATCACTTACAAATTCCATGCAAGGAGGGCTTTGCAATGCAAATTTATGTACTCTTAACAATTGCAGTAGCAACTACAGCCTCTCTCTCTCTCATATATATTTTTTTCATTTTAAAAAAAAAAACTAACAAGAACCAACTTCATTAGCCAAGCACCGTAGGAGACACACGACGTCGTACTACCTCTCTTTCCTATGCTGGCTTTAATTTAATTTTGGATCAAGTAATTAAAAACTCAGTTTCTGTCCCTATCTAGCTCCCTTGCTCCGTTTAACCGAAGAATTCGAAATTGTCAAATGACAGATCCGGGTCGAATTCCACCTTATCGATCGAGAAATCCCAATCCCCAATTGGTGAATTTGTGACAGAAGTTGGTGCCGAAATGATCTCACTCAGCCCAGATTCTGGAGTTTGGACAAAGCTGGTCAGATTCTGGTGGCAGAAATAGTTCGACTGGTCCGATGTGGTCGGAGACAGGAATGTAGGAGAAAGATCACCCAAGAAATTAACATTAGTATCCGTGATTAATGTCTCATTAAAAATACTGTTGTTGTTGTTCTCCTCATTTTCTGATGCGCAGGGAAAGGAGAATGTTTGGAAAATGTCGTCGTCCTCATCTGTTTTAACTTTGAGCTGGAGTCCTTCTTCCTTTAATTCTTCTCCGCCAAAGTTAAGGATTACCTCTTTCTTCTTGGATTGTTTTGGGCCTTTGGGCCCATTTTCAAGTTTTGGGCTAGAAGCTTGGACCGCCATGCAAGTGTGCCTTACTCGGTAGGTGATTTTGAAAATGGAGGGGTCCTGATTTGATCTCTGAACATGTTTAGTTGCCAAACAACCTTGCGAGTGACGATGCGTGCATCTGTAGTATCCCCTGCACATTTATAAACCGCAATTTAAATCCTTGCAACTTGCAAATGTTAGGTAAAAGCAAATGTTTATGTTATATGTACAGATTGTACGGGACTCGACATATCAACACAACATCTTGGACCCTCATAGCTCCAAAACGAGCTCATTAGTCATTAATGTCAGATAATTTTTTGTAATCGTGGAACTGTTAATCTGCCATTATTATCCAACTTGCCACCCAAACAAAAACAAAAAAAGCAAAAAAAATTGGACTTGACATTTTCAAGTCAAAAAGTTGCTTAATTAAATGTTTTGCACATGTCAATTTGTGTTCAATCGTTCATTTCTTTCATTTTGACGGATATTGATATGCCATCAAATTTTTGAACTTAAAAATGAAGGACAAATGTATGATAATTTTACGGATAAACATATAGTTCATTAAATATCTTATTAGTGGTAAATGTATCACTAAGATTTAGGATTCAAATCTCATCTCATCTCAGGTAATTATCAGTCATTTAAAGCTTAATCTAATAGTACTGATTTTCATGACAAGTTGAATATGGCAAGTTGAAAGCAGGACAGTGTGTGCTTATGACACGACATAAGAGTTATTGCACAAGAAAGAGCTTTCCTGTTTTATTTTTTTCTTTTATTTTTTCATCCATTGATTAATGAGGGTACAAGAAAGTGAGAAAAGGTAGGTTGGTTCATAGATTTGGATAAGCATGAAAGGTACTTTTGTTGGTGTATCAAAATTGAAAAACATGGAACTACCTTCTTACATGAAAGAAGAATTAGTTGTCAAAAACAAGAACTGAGTAATTGATTAGAATTGATGAATCACAAACCTTGGGTAATTGGCACCAAGGATGTCTTTCTGGCCGTATTTTCTCCAGCTGTAACCATCATCAACTGGACCTTCTAACCCAGTCCTTGAACACACCTGCACTTGTTCAGTCCATTTGGGCTGCGTCGTCTTCCTACACCACACAAATCAAAAACCAATCAAATCCCAATTCTAACTTTTTTTACTAAAAATGTTAGTAATATCAAGAAAGTCAAGAAACTGGGTATAGGTAAATTTACCGTTTCTTGAAAACGTTCCTGTAGCATTGATCTTTGGAATCTTGATCAGAAATCTCACTCCTTGGGCTGCAATTGGCTAGAGAAGAATGCGGCGAACCCAAAGTGATGTTATTAGCAGCTTCAGCTTCAGCTTCAGTTGTAGTGATCACTAACTGAGCAGCAGCAGCTGCTGCAGAATGGGTGGCCGCGGCGGAATTGAGCATCAAGAGTGCTTTCTCGTAAGAAGAGAGAATTTTCTCGACAAGGAATTGGCGCGTTTCGAGCGAATTATTGGATGGAGGAGAAGGATTCATGTGTTTCATGAGCTGTTTTGCAAACTCCTTACCATGGTTTAGTTCACTAATCAGCCTCTTTTGCTCCATGACCTTATAATTGTACTATTATTGGACAGTTTTTAGTGTAAAATTTAATTAATTTGACTAATTGGATAGTGCAAAAGAAGTGTTTAAGGCCTTGAATCGGAAAGAATCAATGGACACTAACATGTAAATTTAGAAATCTTGGTTTTGTTGGGTTTCAAGAAAAAGAAAGAGTGTGTCATGGGTAGAGCAGAAATGTGGTGAATTCTCCAACTGGGTTTGTGAGAATTTAGATGGGTTTTGCTAAAATGGACTCTTTTTTTTTTGCTTACTGAAAGTGTGGTACGTATGGTAGGAGATATAAAGGTGTAGAGAGAGAGATTTTTGAGTGAGAAGAGAGACAATTTCTTGGTGAAGTTGTGAGGAAGGAGTTGGGGAGATATAAAGGGGAGAAAGAAGATTGGAGGAAACGAGGAATTTTTGACCCAAACTTTTTAATTTTGTTCTTTTTTGGGCCTCTTTTTATTTGAGAAATAGACTTGTTTCTACACTTTGGGGCATTGTTATCGCCTTTGTTTTGTAGCAGAGGAGTGAAAGAGAGTGAAAGAAAGGTCCAAGTTCTATTTGCTGACCAATTCAAACTCCCATAAAATAAAAAAACAAAAACCCAACCCTTGAAAAGAATCAAAACCAATCTAATGACTCGTACATTTCACTCTCTATTCTTGTCTATTGGGTTTTTTTTCTTTTCAAATTTGTTATTATTATTGTCAAAGTAAGCAATAACGCGGAAGATTGGTTGAAGATTCTTGGTCGGTCTCTCGTTCTTGCTCCATATTTTGACTTTCAATTCTTAATTTTATGTACTTTAATTAAGAGTAAATAATAAAACGAGCAAAAAGAGTTCAAAATTAAGGTAGATATTTATGCAAGTATAAGAAAGAAAAGAATCCATATTAATTCTAGTCAAGTTATAAAAAAATCGACAATTTTTAACTAAAAAATCTTTAAAATGCTAAATCGGTTTTTATTTTAAGGATCCAAACGTTTGATCGGTGGAATAAGATTAATTTTATAAAAAGAAAAATAGAAAGTGGAGTAATGAGTTAATTACTACGTAGGGTGTTAACGTCGTGGGCAACCCCTTTGCTTACGCTGATGCTGACGGATCCTCCATGTGTACCTCCCACGTATGCACCCTCCACGAATTGTCAATTATCCTTAACCAAAACCCATTAGTAGAATATTCAGATGCAACTTAATTAGTATGCATTTGACTTTTCTTTTCTGTTAAATCTTTTTCACATTTCGACACCCTCATGCTTCTCATCCAATCCTTGACGATAATGTGTACGGAAGCCAAAACCTCTCTTTTTTATTAAACGACATTTTAAAAATTAAAATTTGTACATGACGTTTTTTATATTTTTTTTGCCGTTCTATTTTTTTTTTTTTTGCAATTTTACACAGTTGTATTGTAAATAAAAAAGTCAGTAAAAAATAAAAAATAGGAAGGTCATAACCCACCTTGATGTAGTTTCAAACTAAGAAGCGTACTTGGACTCAAAATAACATTTATTAAAAAACAATTACAATCTTGGTAACTTTTACGGTAGTTATATTCTAATAGATTGAGTATAAATTTTGAATTTATTAAAATCCTGGTAAAATCTATACGAGTTTAGGCCCAAATCCTTTAGTGTTAAGAAGGTCATGTATTTGAATGATTAATTGCTCCTTACTAAATGATCGATTTAATGACCTCATACTAAATTATTGGCAACTACAGTATTTATATTGTTGGCCACAACATTAGTATATAAAATGGGGTTGAATTTTCTTTTCTCCTCAAATTTAAGCATGGGCATGTGACGTAGTATCAAACAAGAACGCGTTTTGTTCCGCGTTATTCAGGTTTTAAGAAAATTGATTTATTATAAATCTCTGCTTATTGACTAGTACATTTCAAAAGCTCTCATATACTTTTTAACACGATGAATATTAACCAAGAACCAAAAGTTTCCTGCTCTTATGGGCGAAGGAATATGATTGCTCCCTTGCAACTGTCATCCTCTGATTGGCTACTGGTTTATTAGTCATTAATGTATGTAGTTTGTATTGAATTGCTCTTCCATTATCATAAATACAAATACAAATACTATCTATACCCGCACCCGTAAATTTGAAGCTAATTCATACCCGCACCCACATTCATACGGTGCAGGTAAAAGAAGAGTAATTGTATCCGCGGGTTACTCAAATTTGTGGGTTGAATTTCAAACAAATTAATAGATACAAAAAATCAATCTAATTTAATGATAATACCACACAATAATACGATACACTAATCTAACATGATAATCCATAAAATAAGATAAAAAATCTATAATAATCCAACTAAGAAATAATAATTGATAATTAGAAAAGGGGTATTAAAAGGTTTCAGCACAGAGGAGACCGCAGTGGACAGTGGGTCGACACTCGAAAGACTACATCACAGATAGAGGTGTCAATCCGGGTCCGTGGGACCGGACCCGACCCGGACAGACCCGGAAAATTCAGGTCTGGACCCGATCGGTCCCGTATAAAAACGGGACCAATTTTTGGTACCGGTCCCGGCCCGGCTAAATTGTCCAAGTCCGGGACCAGACCCGGACCCGATTTTTTTATTTTTTTTATTAAATGTATTTATTTTCTGTTTTTTTTCCCTTTTTTTTTTTGTAACAGCAGCATTCCACAACAATAAAATGGACTCTGATAATTACATTTTAAGAAACAGGCACCATGAGTTACCGATTGAGGAAAAGAAGAGAAGAAAAATTGCAGAAATTGACAACGGAACAATCATCAAAATCAAGACGAAGTATGCGATAACTTACCAATTACTAGAAGAAGGTCAGGCACGCGCTGCTGCTGGACGAGGAGAAGGCACGACGCTGCTACCCGTGACTCACGACGACGGTGAGAGAGAGGTGGTGTGTGGGTGTGGATGTGGGCCTGCGCAGAAGAAAGAAGTGGGCACGACGCTGACGATGACGGTGATAGAGAGGAGGTGCTGTTGCGCAGCGAAGAAAGAAGAGAAGAACGAAGTGAAAAAAAAAATAGGTTAGAATTAGATTGCCAATTTACGGGTCTCGGGACAGACCCGGGATTTTTCGGATCTGGATCAGACCCGACCCGACTAAATACAGGACCAATGAAAAAAAGAATGAGTTTGTTTTTAAAAAGTAGGAGAAGTGGAGAACGAGTAATAGTCTAATAGAGATGGGCAGTGGTTAGGTTTAGAAATTAAAGTCTTTTCATTTTTCATAATTTTGTATTACTTTATTACTAATACATAGTTACAAGCGTTTTTTTATATATATTAAAATATATTGAATTAATTAATTATGTATATATATTTATTTTTATTTTTTTATTAGGAGTATTTAGTGCGGGTATTGGAACGGGTAAATATTATCCATACCCATATTTTGCGGGTGCGGATAATCCATATCCACAAAATACCCTCAATGTACGAGTAATATTCAACCACAATTATGGGTATTGGACGGATATCCATATCCGTAGGCGGAATTACCAACCCTAACGTCCACGCCTTACTCCAATCAGCGGATATAATAAGAAGGGATGAAAAATATCCCGCTTAGAAAAAATAGAGACATTAAATAATTTTTGTAAGCAAAGGATGAAAAATATAATTAACTCACTGGTAAATAAAGAAAACATCAACTTAATTTAACTGGAAGTTAAAATTTCCATGAAAGTAGCTATCAAGTTTGCAAGAAATTATATTAAGATATTTTCGTACTTTGTCCCCAAAACTAGTCAGCCAGTGGTTTCTCATTCTCCTTCTAGAAAATCTTAGAAAATATAGTTAACCGTGTGGGCCTTTACCATCATTTTTGCTTACTCTTGCATATATATATATATTACTAGTTTTTTCCCATAAATAATAAATAAAGAAATAAATAAAAGTACATACCCAACCAGGTTGTTATCCTAATATACACGTGGATCATTCTTTCTAGGTAATTGTACGTATTTGCGTTAAAATATTTTGAGGAATTTTTTTAGCGTTTTTAAATTTTTATCTAATTTGAGTTCGAAATAATCAACGGTCAGCACTTAGTGACCTTATACCGGATAATGATAACAAAAAAGGAAAACGAAGGAAGGCGTTCCGAAGTTCAAACACCTTTGATTTTGATGGCAACAGCATCTTCCTGGAATTTTAAAAAATGCGGCTGAAATAAATCTCAACCAGTTTATTATTTGGGTTAGGGAGGAATCTTCTACGATTTTGGCGTTTGATTTGATCACCATTTTCCACAAAGAAAGACGTGGTTTTCAGCTGAGAAGAAGATATACTCAAACTACAGCCTTGTGTTCCTGTCATCGTCTGTGTTGGTGTTTTGAAATCGTCATGCGTCCTCTAGTTTTAATCTACGTAAGTCTAAATTTTTAAAAGAAAAAATAAGAATTAAATGATTAATAATTACAATATATTATAGTAAAATATAGTATAAAATAAATTATTTTATTTTATTTTATTTTTTACTTCATACGTGCAACATGATCTTGATTAATTAATTAAAGTAAATTAATTTAATTATGTTACTCTTTTTTAAAATAATAATATTTAATTAATTTTTATTAATTAAAATGAAATTTTGGATATCGAGTACGTGTCCCCTGCTTGTTATTTCTATTTATGAAAAAATAAATAAATACTCTCTCCGTCCGGTATTAAGTGGCGAAAACCTACGGAAAGTTACTGTACACTTTACTTGACTTTTTAGTGTAAAACCTACTGAAAATTACTATTCTAAAAAGACAGTTAATACCGGACAGAGGGAGTAGATCATAACAGAATTTTCTGATGCTTGACTTTTATTGGGCTAAATTTGAAAAGCCCAAACAACTAGTTGTAGACTTCGTAATCTGTTTCTTTATGGTTTCAACTGTACTCGGCCCGCTTCTATTTCATCAGTTGGGTCTAAGGCCCATTTCAAAATCATTGTGAGCCGACTACAAGTAGATTAAACCTTAATAACCACAAACTTTTATCATTATTAACTTATTATGTTTGTAGCACATAAGCTAAATGCATGTTCTTTTTTCAAGTAAGTTATAAATCCAGTCTTTGGTGAGCTAAGAAATGTAATTTATAAGCTTTTTAAATAATGTTTACTATAATAAATAGATAAATTAAAAAGAATTGGTACATAGTTGTACATTTCTTAATTCTAGAGCTTATTATAGCACTCCCTTCGGTTCAAAATAACTGTCATTTAGGTACAAATCACATATATTAAAAAAAAATTAAAAAAAATTAATAAAGCAGCAATTGGGCAGACCGGGCAGAAGGGCGGGTAACACACAAGGGCAAAAAAGGTAACTTTTTATACGGTTTTCAAAAAGACGTTAATTAAAAAAAGACTAACATTTTTGGACTAAAACGTCAATTATTTTGAACCAGAGGAAGTAATATTTATAAGAGCAACTTGGTTACTATTTACAATTGTATTTATTTTCATTAAAATCTTACAAATATAATTAGAATATCTTTAATAACAATTACGTACTTTTGATACTTTTTAGTTTTTACCATTTCGTCTTTTTCTAATAATTCTTCTGAGATTACAAATGATATTAATTTTCTACCCGAAAGAGATAGAGAGGACGTTTGGATTGAAATACAATTTCTGCACTTAATTATGGTAAATTAGCCTAACTAATAAAACAAAACAAAATAAAATAAACTTGAAAAAAGAGGAAAATATAAGAAGGGGAAACAGAGTGTAATGACGAATGCCATGACGTCATTAATTCCAAACTAAATGATTAATGATGAGAAGCGTCCGGAACTAAGGAACTTAATTATTTTTGTCGCCGTAAGATCCTTCACCATGTCTCATTATCCAAAACCTCTCTATTTCTTCTGCTTTCCGGCCTGGAATCCGGCCCGCGATCAAAGCCCACCTGTGAAACCGATTACCCTTATTACTACCTAGTTAAATTGAGTTTAGAATATATAAATTTTAGAGAGATAAAGCTTTGAATTCGAATCACATAATTTATTCTTCTTTTTTTTCTCTACAAATTGAAAGTAATATAATTAATAAAAGAAACTGAAATTGAAATTGTAGTTCTTTTCTGTACCTGTTTCCGACGAGCTTATGCATTCTATAAATAAGATCCTCTTCTTGCTCTGACATGTTAATGGTTTCCCATTCAATGCTGCTCACCTCTACTACAAAGAAAATACGTGGAAATTAATAATTAAGTTTGTAAAATTTAAATATTTGTTGTATATTTTCTCCGATTTTTATTAGATGTCGTTTTAAAAAAAAAATGATTTTTTCAATTTATACGACATCTAATGAAAATTGAAGAGAGTATATAATTACAAAGGTAAGGAAAAAACAGTTAAAAAAAAATTCTTATGTTTTCCTCTATTTTTTTATAAATACAAGAGATTATAAAAAAGCAAAGGACATTAGCTACCATGAAAAGGAGAAGAAAGAACTGACCTTCAGAGCAAGAGGTTGTGGCCTTGGGTTCCTTGCGGCGTCGTTTTTGGTCCATGGAGTGTTTTTTATCTCTCTCTTTTCTGGTGATGGATATTTTGGTGCTCAGATTTATCAAATGTATGTATATATGGAGGAAAAGGAAGTGGAGAAGAAGATAAATAGAGAGAGAATAATGACAAAATTAAACTTATCCAGTGAGAGGAATTTATACCTTTGATTTTGATCTTTCATAGTTTCGAGTGAGATGGAGTTTTTTTTTTTTATATATAAAACAGTGACAATACGTCCTTCGATTTTGATCTAATTTCATAAATAATTACAATACTTAACATGTTTTTGAATCACTCTCGATTTTTTAAGTAAAAAAAATGTAGTTTCGAGTTTTGTGTATAAAAAAATCATTTATTAAAAGCATTTTATTTTATAGTAGATCAATCTGATATGAACAGGATTAACCTTAAAATAGAGTAGTTTATATGCATTGTGACAGTTAGTATCAGCACACTTGCGTTTAGCTATTGTGAGTGGTTCGACACTCTTATTTTTTAAACAAAAGATCATTGTTTTATTATTTAGATATGGAGAAGTGATTGATCTCGTCAATTACTTAAATGTGCGAACAAAATTAATTATGATCCAGTAGTAGCTTTACGTATATACATTGTATTTTAGGCATTTTTTTTTATATAAAAAAAAGGTATTGATTGAGGTGGGAATGGGATGATATGTACAAGTAGAGGAGAACCGCGAACGACAAGTCCTACCAAACATACACATGATAATTCGGAGGTTGACTTGCGGTTGCCTTACTTAACGGATAGTAGCGGCCAATCCATCCTCCCGCATAGTTCCACACCACAGCCCACTTTTGGTGGAGACAACGGTGACGGACGACCCTATCTTCCCCATCAGTTGCCTTTTGTTTTATTTTTATTTTCTTCTTTTTGACTATTTTAATTTAAGTAGTGCTGGATATATTTTTATTTTTATTAATTTTATACTAAAAGTATACGTATTATTTTTACATTCATTAGGTGATTATTTATTTAAATAAAAATAAAAATAACCTAGTTAGAAAATGATAAATTTCAATGATATTTCAACGCATCAATTAGTACAATTTTGTTAGTAGTAAAATAGTTAGTATTCCAAACATTATTCTTTTAATTTTAAGCTTTCTTTTTCTCTCATTTCTTTCCAATGAAAAAATAAAATAAAATACAACAGTCCGTGTCGTTTGACATTCTCATTCTTAAATAAAATTTTAGATTTCATTATTATGTATGAAGAAATTACCTATTGAGAACACTTTATTTTTTAACGAATCAATTTAATACGAACTAAATTAGTTACAATTCAGTAAAATAGTTATGAGTAAAAAGAAAAGTTAAATAACATACTTAAGGTAGAGTCAAAAGTGAAAAAAGTGAAAAAGGAAAAAAGTTGTCACAGTTGCTTTTATGCTTACGTTTCTACGGTAGCCTCCAGGCTCCAACCTCTCAGCAAACCTTCTTGCCTTGGAAGTTGGAACAAGACAACAATATTAATTGCTCTATTTTAATGAAATTAATTTTCTTTGATTGTTTTTGTTTTTGTTTAATGATAAGTATCTCTAAACATATTGGAATAGGATGGCGGGCGTTTATTGAATTTTCAAGTTTCAACACCTCAGTTATTGATTTTTTTCAACTATTTTTCCTTTATTTGTTTATCATATTAAAAACTCAGAATATCAAATTTTGTCAAATATTTATTAATTATTATATATATAATTAGTGCATTGATATAGAATTCAAACCTAAGAAATATGTATACTTTATTTTTACGTCGTATTTATATCGAACTCGTTTTCGACACTAACATTCGATAGACACCTATACGATACGTGTCTGATTCACTACCTCTCATGCTTAGATGATTAACGGAAATATTTATTAACTTCAAATCCGTACTCTGCCGCTCTATTTTCTTAAACTTCTTCTCGTGCTTGCTCTTATACAATGGACGTTTGGTAGGACAAGAAAGGCAATACAGAGAGAAGCTAGGCTAGGTAGCTCCAAAGAGGCATATATCAAACTTGTTTATTATTCGCTTTTTAACCTTAATTCTTTCACATGTACTCTTAATAAGAATGATCAATTAGTAAACCCTGGAGACTACACATTTTTCGCATATCTTGGACGCAGACATTTTGTCTCAATTGACTTGTATCCGACCCAGTCCGTTAGTAGACTAGACATTTTTCTTCGCAGATGTCTTTTTTTTACAGCTATAGCTCGTCTTGGAGATGCAGGACAAGGAAACTTTATGGTAGAGGAGTGATGTTAACGCCCATAAAATCATAGCAACCTGGTCATCTTTTCATCTTAGAACTGTTTTAGAACCACACAAGCATTTCGATTTCGACCGACAATCTGTAATTCCTTAATCCACTACCATACACATAATCTAATAGTATCCATACCCTAGATTCTAAGTCTGCAAATTGAATATGCCAGGCTCTAAACCCTACAACATCATATTTTACATACAGAAATTACGGGTTCTTAGCATGAAAAAACTTTTTCGAAGCTTCTACTTTAGCACCAAATTGTCATGAGAGTTAATACTACCTTCTACTGTCTGTATCATGCCCTACTATGAATGGAAAGCTGGTGAGTCTTACCGGTTGGCATCATGGTTATGCTGTGACTCTCTCACCAAGGTCGTCCTTTCCCTCCAAGACGTCGCGCCAACTCAAAATCTTTCTTCACTGAGGCCATCAAATAGAACAAGTTACTTCAGTGATTAATGGCATATCCTCAAGTGCCTTGCTGCTACACATGCATTATTTAGATCAACACGTAGTTCAAATAGAACAAGTTACTTCAGTGATTAATGAACTACGTGTTGATCTAAATAATGCATGTGTAGCAGCAAGGCACTTGAGGATATGCCAATTATCATACATTTATTTCTGCTTTCTACCATATGCTTCATGGATATGATCCTCAAAATATGAGGAAAACAAAACAACTAGTGGTGAAGGAAAAGGAAAACAGAATTGATTGTTTGAGAATTAATGCCTAAGAACATCTAACGATGAACACATGATAATAGACCAAAAGAAGCAACAGTAGTATCCATGTCAGGGTAAAGGGAGTTTGCAATCTATCATAATAGGTATGTTGCGGTTTATTGCTTACTAATTTCCTGATTTTTATTCCATGAAAAATGGACAATCTTATCCACTGCCTGGAATTCTGTTTCGCATGTTTGGAAGTGAAGATAAATCTAGTTTGACATGTACATATTCATAAAACTATACTAAGCTTGAAAGGAATTCCATCCAAGAAACGAACATAAGAGCAGGGGAATTCTAGACCAAAGTAGATGTCATAATCAAAGTATATTCACCTAGAAATTGACTAGTCATAATCGAAACTGAGGTAGTCTGCTCTGAATCTAATATGTAAGATTTGATATGCATTTTAATTGAAAGTTATGACAAGAGGTGAATAGTAGCTGAGAGCCCTGAACATAGCTCAATCAACATCCAATCACGTAAATAATCTTATAATAGAGCAAGTGTCATGACACCTTACGATGAAAAAAAACAAGAGGCTGCAGTTGCAATAGTTGTTGAAATCCAACTTACTCAATGTAACACGTTTTGCATGGACCGCACAGAGCATGGAATCTTCAAACAAGTGAACCAAGAAGTCTTCTGCTGCCTACAAAGAAATCGAGATTGTGTGAATATACTAACATTATACGAAGGCATTGTTCAATCTTCCTTAGTCCTGCAAAAAATGGAACTGTAACAGGGCAACTTCTGTAGAAATTAATAGTATCACAAACTCTGTTTATACTAAACCATAGTAGTATGGCATTTCCGAGTCATAAGAAAGCTAGATCGAGAATAAAGATTACTTATTGCTCATTAATAACTACCAGTTAAATTTCAGGATAAAAGTAGTAGTAATTGTAGCAAACAGTGTAACTCAATTGCACGAAAATAGAGTGACCAAAGCAGCATGCAGCCAGTGAGATAGTGCAGGCACATTAAGCTGAAGAGGAAAGGGGACTTAAATTTCAAACAGAAGTAAAAGATGTTGTGCAGGTACATGCCCCGTGATATTCATACATGTGCACAAACTCATGCACACACATCTAGTTGCATAAAAGGATTTAGCTTACCTCTTGCAGTGCCATTAAAGCTCCAGGTGTCCAACGATTAACTACTTGGGAAAATTCTGTGTTGATCATTTTCACCTGTAAAATATTGACTATTAGCTCATCCAGTTGAAATCCTTCCACAAAGTCATAACCACCAAAGTTTATTAGTATCAGTACTAGTATTATTTATGGAAAGGAAAAAGAAGAAATGATACCTTCGACCATAGAATCCAGGGTTAGTGAAAACTGCTAGTAAAATTCTTATTTCACACATCAAAAGAAGAACTTAACAAGCAAATATAGAGAGAGGGAAAACAATCACAAAGTAAAAGAAGCTTGTCAGGGCTATAAATACTGAATCTGTTCTAAGGTCCTAAACATCATTCAAGACTACTTTTAATGGTTTGGGAGTTTTGCAACAATACCTAAGTTATCAGGACAAATGGTTAGGTAAACAGATTCAATGCCTTATACATTTCTAACCATGAAAGTGATACAGAATGGAGTAAACAATGTTGTTCGAACAGAAAAGAATCAATGGAAAAGAAAGGAACAACAAAAGCAGGGAACAACTGAAATCATCAAGAGGATGTTTAGAGAATAAACTAGCAAAAGTGAACCTGTTGCAACCTACAAATAAACTAGAAAGGTTTAGCTGGGGTGTTTGAGCTAACACTCCAAACAAGGAACAAAAATCCTCACTCTCTTCACTAACCATCAAAATCATGCTCACATTATTCAGGATTCCCTCCATGGACCCTCTCTTATTTTCATATGGGGTCAACAAGTAGTTCTCATTTATTTTCTTATTGTGAGAGGGTGAACGTTCGCACAATCTGATGGGGAATTTCCTGAATATTATTTTCGTGAGCATGCTTAGATCCAACATCTCCATATAAATAAAAGCAGTCAAGTGAGGGTTGAGGTCTGAATGCAGACTAAACCATCTAAGAATACAGTAATACACACATGCATGCAGCCATGGACAACTTCTACCTAGACTAGAGTCAAGACCCGTCAAATAGCATTAAAATTTGGAAGGAACCCACTCAACTGAACATGTATTTGACACATATTTTAATGAAGGAAACAGAACAATCAATCAATCAATCATGGCAATGAAATTCCAGTAGATATCCACGAATAGATGGAGAGTTCCTTGATACTAATAATGTTTTTGGCTAACCAAGGGAGTTGAGATTTGAAGGTTAGAAAGGACAAGAAACAGGAAAAAGAGACAAAAGACTCACCAATCGAAGGAAGGGGGCGTGGGGGATGAGAAGGTTGACAGTCTTCTGGAAGTGACGAATCTCTCTTAGAGCCACTGTTCCTGGCCTGTAGCGATGTGGTTTCCTGGAGCTTGGTGATGCAGCTTCTTACAAATATTAATAAAATCCACAAAAATAAACAAAAAATGAAAACATCTCAAAAGGAAAAAAGTAAATGAGAACCAGTACAATTTTGCCAAAAAAAAGAAGAAAAAACCACTCACGAGGTTCAGCACTTTTTCGCGCTGTATTCTTCTTACTCTTTCTTGGTGTCTATTTTAAGATTAAAAGAAAATTGCAGCAAAAAGAAAAAGAAGAATCGTAAATCAACACAGACAGTAAAAAGGCAGAATGAAAAAGTGTTAAAAATTAGGGTTTGGAAAAGCGAAGGAGGTACCGATGAAGACGGTCCTGGCGAGGCTGGCGCGGTGACATCAGAAGCTGTTGAGATGTCAAGAGTAAAGAATCACTAATGAAAGTTAAGAAAATATATAAGAGAAATCAAATCAAAAGTGAGATGGATTTGAGGGGTGAGAGGGAACAGACCAGGCATTCTGGGACCGCGGCTCCGGGGAGCGGAGTGCTTGGTTCTGGCCATGGATAATGCAGATGCAGCAGCTGGTGAGAGTGAAAAGAAGAGCGCGATCTTGATTTTTTGGTCACTTCTCTGATTTTTGATTTTTGATTTTTTTTTCGAGTTTTTTTTGGGGGGAGGGGATGATGTGAAAATTCGTTTTGTTGCCGCTCTATTGGCCTTTTGATTTGAAATTTCTATCCGTTAGGTTTTGAAAGGAAGACAAGTATAGCAGCCGAACAATTAGCCTAATTTGAATTAGATAAAAGAATTCAAAGTATAGCACCAGCCACCAAGTATTAATTGATTTATTTTTAGGGTAAAACATTCTAAGTTTCTTAAGTTATAGAAAACTCTATACTCCATACAATTTAAAAATTATAAAAAAATCAAAAAAAAATATAAAAAAATAAAAAATTTAATAAAACTCAATAAATTTATGAAAAAATCAATCTCGAGCTTTTGATTTTTGCTTAATTTTTTGAATTTTATTAAATTATTAATTATTTATAATTTTATACAGAAAAATAGAGATTTGAGTATTAATAATATTCTCACTAAGAGATTCAATCTCAAGTTTCTTGATTTTTTTATATTTTTTTTTGAATTTTGTACAAGTTTTTACATTCTTCTCTTTTCCTTAATTCTTATATTTATTAAAAAATATTATCTACAAAATTTCAATCTCCATTTTTCGAAACTTTTAATAATTTTATTGATTTTTTAATATTTTAATATAAAAGGTTTTTTTTTTTAATGTACCGATAGGGTTTTGGATATAAATTTTAATAACAATGACTAAAATTTAATATGTTTGGAGAGGACTAAAATTTGAGAGGGTAAACATAAGAGATTAAAAGGCATCAATACCAAATTGGCGGAAAATAAAAGTTCACACCTTGTTATAAAGGTTGCCAAAGCCGGTAAGGTCCAATTCCACAAGTCAATCCTAAGAAAGGTTATTCAGTGACACTAGTGGCCAAACCAGCAGAATCTCCCTCCCCCCTCACACCCAACTTCCACTTCATCTCTACTGTGAATCCACCACGAGATTAGTTTCATCTCTACTGTGAATCCACCACAAGAGATTAGTAAGCGAATTACCATCATCATACCGACTCAAGTTTCGTGTCTTCTCCAGCGCATTTTCTTTGTCAAAAGTCCCTTCCAAGGCATACACAAATCCTTTCCACCCTTCTCCAACTCCTTCTCTTGCCAAAGCCGGTAAGGTCCAATTCACAAGCTCTCTGGTAAAGCCAATATCAGAGAACAAAACCTCACTGATTGGCAACAAGGGAAGCAACTGAATTCCGAGCCTACATTCTTTCCACTCAGGCGGAGCAAACCACAGTGCGCTGTCTCTCTTGTTAGCCCACAGAACACCTACTACCTTATTCTCCCGAGTGAAATCTTCTTCATATATTGTATCACCATCTTTCACATGCCACCATGTCTGTGCTGCATGGATCTCCATTGCAGCAACAGTTGATCCAATGGCAACAAGATGAGTGTCCCCATAGGCTAAACCCATCAAAGCTGCTGAATAGTATGCATTCACTGCTTCACTTGTATTCTCCTGGTTCCTCCCATCAGCAAATTCAGTCAGTCCTCCAGCCCAAGAGTGCAATTTATACAAATCAAAGCACTGTAAACGTGTATACTTTGAATTTGATTGCCTGCACAAGTTCATAAAGTCGGCCATAAGCGAGTAAGCTTGAGGCCTGTACTTCCTTCCCCATGCTGTATCAATCTTTGCAAGAACTGCAATTCCATAAAGGAAGTAACCAAGATGAAAATGATGATTGTCAAAAATTCCAAATCCAAAATCTGCACCTGTGTCTGTTGCCCCTTGTTTGGTGATGATCCCACCCCATTTATCATCATACAAAAATCCATTCCCATTGAAAGTTCCCTCCAACCACGGCTCTATTGTATCTTTCAAGAATTTCCTTATAGCTGGAATCACATCAAGAAAGCAAACCTCCTCGGCAATCAAAGCCAACCTTGCCGCTCTTGCAACCGATTTACCATAAAAATAAGAAGACTGGGTCGTTATTGTTGAAGGATTCAAATCCTCAACGTCCTTACAAAGTGAAGAAACAATCTCAGCATATGATTCTTCTTTGATACCCTTAACAGAATGCCAAGTCACTGATATAGGGTCTGATTTCAACATCCATGAATCTCCGACAACACCAACAAGGTCACCATCAATACTTTTGTACTTAAAATCATCTAATACAGTGACACCAGAATCATCAGCAGATAAAAGCTTAATATGCAAAGGATGAGCAAGCATAAGCAAATCACCCCAGCCTTTCTTTTCCCATTTATATTCTACACAAAATGGCTTAGCGAAAACAGCATCACCTGATACAGGATAGCAAGAACTGAAGCTATCGAGAATTGCTTCATACTTCGGATCAGAATCTGGCAATATTGCAATCCTGATGGTGCCTGAAAACCCACCAGAACTAAGGGAAGATATATCGTGACTAAAATTGACGGCTGAAGACGAATATATGAGCCAAGTCTGATTGTTGTTGAGCTTAATGGTGTACTTGTTGGAACCGTATGGGAGATTACATCCCAAGGAACGAATCAATCTCAGTTATTACATGAATTAGATCGGGAGCAGCGGAAGCGTACCTGATAATGATGCCATGATCTGATGTGGAAATCCGGAAACTTGATCTTCTGGTGAATGATTGCTATGGGGTTGGATGGAGAACCAAAGAAGCTGTAAACCTTATGCTTCTTCTCTGCCTTAACCTTCGTTCCTCCTGTTTCTTTTCTTAATAAGGAACTGAGGAATTAATTAATAGCAATTTACGGCAAGGAACTTTATATCAATGTGCTTCGACCTTGACGTACTCCGATTATTGTTGGAGTACAGCACTGATGCCCGATTGTCACAAAAGATCCTCAAAGGTCTTTCAATACCAGTGACAACTCGCAGTTCCTTAACCATGTTCCGCAGCCATATAGCATGACTGGATGCCTCGTAGCAAGCTACGAACTCAGCCTCCATAGTGGAAGATGCAACAAGTGACTGTTTCGCACTCTTCCATGAAATGGCTCCTTCAGCCAGAAGAAAGACATAACTTGAAGTCGATCTCCGGCTATCCTGGCATCCAGCGAAATCAGAATCAGAATACCCAATGATCTCAAGCTGATCTGATTTCCTGTATGTGAGCATATAGTCTTTCGTTTTCTGCAGGTATCGAAAGACTCTTTTGGCTGCAACCCAATGATCCCTCCCGGGATTGCTCTGGTATCTTCCCAACATGCCAACTATAAATGCAAGATCCGGACGGGTACAAACTTGTGCATACATGATGCTACCCACAGCCGAAGCATATGGAATACCCTCCATGAACTTGCGGTCCAAATCTGTCTTAGGACACTGGTCAAGGCAAAATTTCTCACCTTTGGAGACAGGAGTATCATGTGGTTTACAATTTTGCATGCCGAATCTCTTGAGAACTTTATCGATGTATCCCTTTTGTGATAGCCTTAGGATACCCTGTGAACGATCACGGTGTATCTGAATCCCTAACACAAAAGATGCTTCCCCAAGGTCTTTCATCTCAAAGTTATCTGAAAGAAAAACCTTGGTATCCTGAAGAAGCTTTACATCATTCGTAGCAAGCAAAATGTCATCCACATACAGCAATAGAAATACAAACCTACTCCCACTGAACTTATGGTACAGACAATCCTCCACAGTGTTTACTTCAAAACCGTATGAAGTAATAACACGATGGAACTTTAAGTACCATTGACGGGAAGCTTGCTTGAGCCCATAGATAGATTTCTTTAATCTACAAACCAATTCACTATCCTCGTTGGAGGATAGTCCTTCTGGTTGCCTCATGTAGATTTCTTCCTCAAGATCCCCATTGAGGAAGGCAGTCTTTACATCCATCTGATGTAGCTCAAGATCAAAATATGCCACCAGAGCCATAATAGTCCTAAAAGAGTCCTTCGATGAAACTGGAGAGAAGGTCTCTTTATAGTCTATTCCTTCCTTTTGGGTGAATCCTTTCGCAACAAGACGTGCTTTGTACCTCTCTATATTGCCTTGAGAATCCCTTTTGGTTTTAAAAACCCATTTACAACCTATCGGTTTCAGATTCTTAGGCAATGGTACAAGCTCCCAAACGTCATTGTCCTTCATGGATTGGAATTCATCCGACATGGCCTGTATCCACTTTTGAGCATCAGAACAACTAATGGCTTCTTTGAAGGTGAACGGGTCATCCTCCAAAGAGTCAATAGTATCCTCATGTTCTTGAAGAAATACGATATAATCATCCGGAATCGCATTTGCCCAGGACGCTGTTCACCTGATCCGTCATATCGACCATAGTATTCACCACCACGATCTGATCTGACAGCTTTAATAGTCTTTCCGAGTTGATTTTCAACTTCGGCCTTAAAAGACTTGAAAGCGTCTAATGCCTCAGACTTTTCCTTTAAAAGGTATAGATATCCATATCGAGAGAAATCATCTATAAAACTGATAAAATATCGTTGACCATTCCAGAATGCCGTAGGGAATGGACCACAAATGTCTGTATGTATCAGTTTTAGAGTTTCTGTACATCTCTCGGCCTCAACCCTCCTCTTGTCTGTAGTTTTGCCCTTTATGCACTCAACACAAACCTGTTGGTCTGTATGATCCAGTGCTTCGAGAATTCCATCTGACACAAGTCGGTCTATTCTCCTTGCAGAGATATGACCTAACCGTCTGTGCCATAACCTGAATGAATCCTCAGTTGGCAATTTACGTTTAATCCCTCTGGACTCGCTAACATAACATTCATTATTGCTATCAACCGTATGCAATAAATACAAGTTATCAGAATCAATCAATGCACCGGTTCCAACCAAAGTAGAGTTAAAATGAAGGAGACTTTTATAATTTCCGAATCTGATATCATAACCCTCTTTGTCCAACAAGGAAACAGAAATCAGATTCCGTCTAAAAGACGGTACATAAAAAGTCTCTGTTAACTCTAATATATAACCAGTACATAGGATTATCCCAAAATTAGCGATACCCTCAACCGATACCGGATCACCTGCACCCATATAGAGAAACCTCTCACTTTCCATGGGCCTCCGGTTCGCTCTGCAGCCCTGCAAAGAAACACTTATGTGTTTAGTGGTTCCTGTATCTAACCACCAAGTGTTCTTAGCCACAGAAACAAGAAGGGATTCTGTATTAACAAGAGACAAGGACATACCTTTCTTTATACGCCAAGCTTTATACTTAGCGCAGTCCTTCTTTAAGTGGCCTGCCTTATTACAGAAAAAACATTTTATTCCCTTATGCTCAGTATTTGAGCCATGATGTTTTTTCTGAGAACCAGACCCTGCAGTCTCTTTGCCTTTCCTCTTCTTAAAACTGGATGAAGAGGCAGTTGCCAGATGAGCACTGTCCAATGAAACATGTTTCAATCTGTCCTGTTCCTGAACCAGCTGAACCGTAAGCTGATCAATTGTCCATTTCTTTTCTTGACAATTGTAACTCACCTCAAATTGACTGTACTGAGGTGGAAGTGAAGTAAGCACATGATGTACCAGATAATCATCAGGCAAACCAACTTTAAGTGCTTTCAACTTCTCAGACAGATTGACAATTTCTTGAACATGCTCCCTTATGTCACTATCACCCCTGAACTTTATGGTCGAGAATTTGCGAATGGTATCGCTAATCTCAGCCTTCTCTGTATGGGTATAGCGACTAGCTAATATCTCTAAGATCTTACTGGCACTTTGTTCCTTTTCCAGTGAACTCTGCATGGACATAGGGACAGCACTGAGTATGACCAAACGACAAGCTCTATTTGATTGTTGCCAGTCCTCAAAAGCCTGGATTCCCTTATCAGGACTTTCGGGGTCTGGTACCGTAGGACAATCCTTACAGAGTGCCAAATCCTTATTCATACAACACAGTGTTGTCTCTATCTTTCTCTTCCATAACTTGAAGTTACTGGAAGATAACAGTGGTACACTGTTCAGATTGGCAGATACCGAGCTTGCTGAGTTCATATCTGAAAGAACACAACATTTAATCAGCTCACTTTAATAAACTTTATGAAAACAATAACCTTAATGAATAACACACTGAATAAATCAGAAGATTAATTATATGACATTGTGTCCAATCTTTGGACTGAAAACACAACTCACAGTTAATTAACCTGTCATAGTGTGAATTTTATAGCTTGATTTAGCCAAATATTTAACCTTCCTTTGGGCCGATCAAATATTCGCAATAAATCTCTTGATAGCTATAAACCTTAATTCATCACTACCGTATTTATAATTTCTGCCAAATAGTTCCCTTCCTTTGGGCCGACAACTATCCGCATGAAATTATGAATACTACACTTGAAATATCCAACCCGGTAACGTCCGTGGCAGAGGTCACTTTTGTGACTTTACTACTTCCATTAATCGAGTAAAATAAAACAAGCTAAGCTTAAAAGCTTCCTTAGTGTTATTCTGCTTTCCTTTATATAAATCAATTATTTGAACCCGACGAACATCTTAAACCTTATGATGTTCATGTTCAAATAATCGAAGTAACTTTAAGTCCGGCAACCCGAACCAGTACTGATGAACAGTACCCAAATAGTACTCCAAATGGTACCCCTGAATAGTACTCAAATAGTACCCAAATAGTGGCGTGAATAGTACCCGTGAATAGTACCCATAAATAGTGCCCGTGAACAGTGCCCACAAATAGTGTCAGTACATATTCAAATAGTATACTAATACGTATACCAAATCAATTGATTTGGGAATTGATTGATTAATTGATTTTGGGAATTGATTAATTAAGTGGTAGCGGAGCCAATCAATTTTGGTTATGCATGGATTGTGAGTTTATGATGCATGATTTGAAAGATTGGAAATTTTGGGATTTTTCTGGGAATTTGCTTGAATCCCTGCGATTGCCAATTTTGATTGATTAATTGATTTGGGAATTGATTGATTAATTGATTTTGGGAATTGATTTCAATTCTCTGTTGTTGATTAATTGAATTTTGGGGGGATTGAATTTTGGGGTTGGTTTCTGCAATTTTTGTTTCCTGTTTCCCGTTTGGTTTTGGGAAGAAGGAAAGTGAATAGTGATTTGTGAATAGTAGTGATCATGAATAGTGGTGATTTGTGAATAGTGTATACTGTTGGGATACGTATTTGTATACTCTCTGGGCACGTATTTGTATACTCTCTGGGCACGTATTGGTATACTATTTGTATACTGTTGGGATACGTATTAGTATACTATTTGAATATGTACTGACACTATTTGTGGGTACTGTTCATGGGCACTATTTGTGGGTACTGTTCACGGGTACTATTCACGCCACTATTTGGGTACTATTTGAGTACTATTCAGGGGTACCATTTGGAGTACTATTTGGGTACTGTTCATCAGTACTGGTTCGGGTTGCCGGACTTAAAGTTACTTCGATTATTTGAACATGAACATCATAAGGTTTAAGATGTTCGTCGGGTTCAAATAATTGATTTATATAAAGGAAAGCAGAATAACACTAAGGAAGCTTTTAAGCTTAGCTTGTTTTATTTTACTCGATTAATGGAAGTAGTAAAGTCACAAAAGTGACCTCTGCCACGGACATTACCGGGTTGGATATTTCAAGTGTAGTATTCATAATTTCATGCGGATAGTTGTCGGCCCAAAGGAAGGGAACTATTTGGCAGAAATTATAAATACGGTAGTGATGAATTAAGGTTTATAGCTATCAAGAGATTTATTGCGAATATTTGATCGGCCCAAAGGAAGGTTAAATATTTGGCTAAATCAAGCTATAAAATTCACACTATGACAGGTTAATTAACTGTGAGTTGTGTTTTCAGTCCAAAGATTGGACACAATGTCATATAATTAATCTTCTGATTTATTCAGTGTGTTATTCATTAAGGTTATTGTTTTCATAAAGTTTATTAAAGTGAGCTGATTAAATGTTGTGTTCTTTCAGATATGAACTCAGCAAGCTCGGTATCTGCCAATCTGAACAGTGTACCACTGTTCTCTTCCAGTAACTTCAAGTTATGGAAGAGAAAGATAGAGACAGCACTGTGTTGTATGAATAAGGATTTGGCACTCTGTAAGGATTGTCCTACGGTACCAGACCCCGAAAGTCCTGATAAGGGAATCCAGGCTTTTGAGGACTGGCAACAATCAAATAGAGCTTTTCAGGTTTACAGCTTCTTTGGTTCTCCATCCAACCCCATAGCAATCATTCACCAGGGATCAATTCCGTCCTTAGAGTTTTTCATTAATTCCGAATCGGTCCATCAACAATTCGGAAATAATCCGGAATCTGCACAATAACCGTATTAACCCCCACACACTATTTCAATTAGACGATTGGACCCCTTAACTTTATTAGATCATCGAATTGGTCCAATTAACCTTATGTTAACAATATATTATATGACGGTACACAAATAACATACGCGTCCATATGTCCCTAATGTGTACGAACGGTACTGACGCACTAGTCCCGTTGTCCAAAATCCAACAATCTCCCACTTGGACAACTCGACAATGTGCGATCCTTACAGCACCACCTTTTATCATACAATCATATGTTAACCCCCGAATGTTAGCATATATCCGTCTAATTCAATCCGGTCCATTAACTTCATCAATACAAGAACCAAAAGAGCAGTCGTCGCAGTTCAAGCGGCTAAACTCATGATGATCACGAGTACTGACTAATTAATGACATGGATCCAGTGTGCATATGCAGCATGGAAATTACATGTGAAATGATCTATACATGTCTATTTCCAACTGATCCTCTTTACTATATGAGATCAAAATTCAGAGCATATATTGAATAAACTGTAAATCAATATCCATAAACTGTGAAATAACATAATACACAGTCAAAACATATACAAGTTACAATAGTACAAACGGAACTCCCACTAATCTCAGGCATCCATCTTTATAACACCCATACTTGATACATGGCCATGAAATGCTATAGGTGTCAATGCCTTAGTGAGCGGATCCGCAACCACTTGTTGGAACCGTATGGGAGATTACATCCCAAGGAACGAATCAATCTCAGTTATTACATGAATTAGATCGGGAGCAGCGGAAGCGTACCTGATAATGATGCCATGATCTGATGTGGAAATCCGGAAACTTGATCTTCTGGTGAATGATTGCTATGGGGTTGGATGGAGAACCAAAGAAGCTGTAAACCTTATGCTTCTTCTCTGCCTTAACCTTCGTTCCTCCTGTTTCTTTTCTTAATAAGGAACTGAGGAATTAATTAATAGCAATTCCACCAGGGATCAATTCCGTCCTTAGAGTTTTTCATTAATTCCGAATCGGTCCATCAACAATTCGGAAATAATCCGGAATCTGCACAATAACCGTATTAACCCCCACACACTATTTCAATTAGACGATTGGACCCCTTAACTTTATTAGATCATCGAATTGGTCCAATTAACCTTATGTTAACAATATATTATATGACGGTACACAAATAACATACGCGTCCATATGTCCCTAATGTGTACGAACGGTACTGACGCACTAGTCCCGTTGTCCAAAATCCAACAGTACTTGGTGAGTGAACTATTCAATGAAAACGAGAGGATGGCATGGCTTGTTGATATAGAAATTGCAGTCTTGGCAGTGACGGTACATGTCAGGAACGGGCTTCATCTGACAAGAAAGAAACGGAGGTTAGAAGCAGGTATATCCAAAGTGACACTGAGATCACTATAAGAGGAGATTATATGGCTCTTTTGCTGATCTGGGTGGGTTTTAGTCGATGCAGAGATGGTAAGATCGGGGACAAAAACCTGGTACAAGAAAGCTGAGTTATGGAAGCGAGATGGGTATGAAACAGAGACAGAGGAATCTGCGGATTTCATGAGATAGGGATGGATGTACTCAGGTTGGTCACCATTCTTAAGGGTGAAATTCTGGAAGAAAGAATTTGTGGGCAATGGGGAGGAAAGGAGGGATGGTGAGAAGAAGAGGGATGGGTCAGGAAGAACAGTGGATTGGAATTTGGGGAAGAGGAAAGGAGGTGGCTTGTGGTGGGAATGGCGAGGCATGGTTGTTGCTTCAAGAGGAGGTGGAGATGGAGATGATGGGGAGGAAATTGGAGATGGGTAGGAGGGTTTAATATAGGGTTTTCTGGAATTTGGATGGTTTCTTCTTGAAACTTGAAGGGGTCGGTGATTAATGCTCAAAGAAATGGAATGGAAATTTGTTAAATTCTTCGTACGTATGGTAATAAAAGTGAGCCGTGAAAAGAAAAGAAAAAGCGAAAATGAAGAGAATTTTAGAGGTATTTTTTTTTCTAAAATAAAAGTGGTAATTCTGTATAAAGTAACGAGAGCAGAGTCTCGACATCTACATTCCAAATCTAATGTATGTCAAAAAAAAACGGGTTCTGAATTTTTTAAGAAACACCTCTACTGGTTCTTGTAATTTTTCTATCAAACCTCTTTTGATGATCTGAATTCAGCCACATATCTTTTTCCAACAAGTTATGTGTTAACTATTTTCTTGCTATTCGCCAGGTTTACATCACGAGAAAAATAGAACATCAAGATGGTGCTCGTTGCCCTTCGAGGCAACTTATACCACTGAACGCTTACCCTTGTAAGTTGTTGATTTTATAATAGATAGTTGTGCTAGCTTGTTGATATGATCCTTACTAGGCTCGGATGCGTTTAAGTAATGATCTAGTTCTCTTGTAGGTTTGATGCGCGGAAATTGACAAAAATTTCTTTGTTCTCCACGAACACACTTCTTGATCAATTAATATCCCATAATATTAATTGATATAATTCTTTACGAAAGTTCTCGTTTGTTGTAGAAGGAATCCACCTTCCGAATTGAAGTTAATGGTCGGCAAATCCCTATTTGAGCCTAACCACATGCACGCCCTAGTCGCACCCTAAAGAGAGTCCACTCTTTAGCACACCGAAGATTGAATCCACAATCCTCACAACGATCGAATCCTCACAACGATCGAATCCACGAATCGCCAACACGCTTGCTCACGCACCTTCCACGCTTGAATCCACAAACGCCACGCTTCACTAGCCCTAACCGAGTCCGGAGACCGAGAAAGTAAGAAGGTAGAATGATGGAATGGAGATTTGGTAAAGTGTTTGATGTAAATTTTGATCTAATTTTATTAATGAAAATGCAGCCCTTTATATAGGCGCAAAATACAAGTAGTTCAAACTAGTACAAATTCTAATTCGACTAAGATTAGGAATTCTACTCCTAACTTAACTACACTTAATTAAATAAATAAATACAATATTAATCTATCTAATTATGTGCAAAAGTCTTCTAGACTCTTCTCCTTGAACCTCCTCCACTCTCAAGTCCGAATTCATCTCCTTCTCCTAGTCGGACTTGAAGTTCTTCTCCATGGGCCATCTTCCAATTCGCTCGTGCGTTCCAGCCCAAATCTTGACACAAACTAGCTCTTGGACTAAGAAACATAATGCAATTTTAATTAGTCCAAACGCTCGACTGGTTTGCGTTTTGGCTCGGTGTCAATTCGCCAATGTCCTTGTTCGCGCTCCTATTGCGTGACTGAAAGTTAACCCACTCTAACTTTTGATTCCATTGTCCGATTGACCTGAAATTTGGACACAGCCTTCCTAACACTCTGAGGAATCTTGTATTTTTGACAGAAGTCAATTCGGAGTTTGTTAGGGTCACTTTCGTTCGTGTTGACCAGACTGACGCTAAGAATGATTTATGCGCATGTACCATGCGTGTACCTTGATCTAGTGATTGCGTATCGAGAGCATCAAATTTAGTTGTATAAAATATACGAATTTAGGGGTAGGAATACAACTTATCACTCATCCACAAGGAATTTGTAGATCGTGGTAAGAGGATCGTCCATAGAGATCTTTCGGGAAATTGTAGTTTCGACTCGACTTCCTCGTCACTGGAGTTGAGGGGTTTTGTTTCTGCAATTAAGATAAACAAAGCAATAAAAAGGAACAAAGCAAAAATTAAATAAAGAAGCAATCTTAGGCAGAAAGGAATCTTAGCTAAGATTGGTGATTGAGATTGGTTGTGAACTGATGTGAGGTAAACTCCTGGTAAGGGCGAATTCGTGAGCGCATTCCTTGTTTAATCGATCATCGACCCTCAGATTTTCTCCTTCTCTCTCATAACTCTGCTATAGATTGGGAGGAACTCCTTTCCAATCTTGCTTTCCTCCTCTTGAAACCACTTGGCGGGAACTCCCTTTCCTAGTGATCCTAGCTAGTGGACACCTTGCTGGTTAAAGGGTTTATCCAATTGGATGCTGGCTTGAGGCACATGCGTTTTCTCAATGACGTAGGGAAAGACAGAGTCTAGGCCAAGCTACTCCTAATTTGGAGCCCTAGATTGTCAATCTGGTTAGGCCTATATTGCTTCAAGTCCACTAACTCCCTCGAAGCTAGCTGCCTACTTTCGTCACTCTAGTTTCAACTCGTCCCCTTCGTGACTAGCTACAAATTCATCATCTAGCCCAAGATTTATCAAGTCTTAGCCTAGACGAGAACCAGTTTGTTTAAACAGAACTTGAATCAATTACGAACGAGAGGATGTTAAGAACAGATCGGTCTCACAAATCACAAGTGCACTCACTCAACCCTTACCAAGAATTAGGTGTTTAGCTACTAGACATAATAATCAAAGAAGCAAAGAAATAATTGAAGAACATGAAAATAGAATTAAAATGCGATATTCCAAAGAATTATCGTAGCAAAGTGTTTACAAAACAGAAGTTGGAAGAAGGAAGATCCCGTAATTGACAGCCTTCCCTAACCTTTAACAAGGTTAGAGTCCCCGCCCATCACGTTCCTTTCCAAATTTAAAACTTCAAAAAGATAAAAGATAGGGATAAAATCCCAATTGTTCAAATTCGAAACATACAATAAAATAAATATAAATATTCGAAACAGCTGGATTGTTTGTTTGTTCAAATCGGAATCAGAGTAAATCCTTAGAGTTCTCCCAGTAGACGCAACAGCCAGCTGTTGGCTTAATCCAAAATACGTCTTCCTTGAGTCCATGACCAGCACGTCTCTCTCTCGGCAATCTTGGCCAAGCCTGCGGCCAAGATTGCTACTCTGTCGCTCAAGGCTGGCGTTTCCTTCATTTCTTTCGTTTCCTAAGACTTCCTTCAAAAGATAGCAAATTGACGTGAAACAGACTATTTTCACCATAAACAAGGTAGTTTAAGATGGTAAAAACGCATGAAAATATACGTCAATCACCTAGCGTGTATTTTCTTCGTGCGCATGCTCTTCATCCTTGATATGTAGGCATGAATGAACCTCACTTGACTCTTTACAACCCTCTTAGCTCACCCCCTTGCGTGCTTCGACTCTATGGCTACTTGCCTCTCGGCCTTGAAAGGTTAGATGCGATCCTAGGATCATATCACTTGCTGCGGTTGCAGATTCTAATTTAGTGTTTGTTTGCTAGATTGGGGGTTGAATGTGATCATGGGTAGAGAACCGACAAGCAGATTACGTGGAGGCAAATTTTCTGGTGGCATTAGTAATACTTTTAAGTTGGTACTTTTATAGTTGATACTTGTGCTACCTTGCTGTTTCTAAGTGGCCTAAATGGTTGCAGATTCTAATTTTCTTTTCGTGTTTGTTTGCTAGATTGCGATGAGAATTCGACCATGGCTATAGAAACGCCAAACATTATGGAATCACAGCTCCCCCCTATGAACAATTCTGGAAAAAACGTTAGGAGGGGGGGCTTAAAGGAAAACTTTCTGGTACCGGCACTAGGGTGCCAAAACCACCTGTGGTAGTTAATTTTGAAGATTTGGAGAGCTATGATATTTTCAGAGTTCTCGTAAATCGGTCAACTCTGTACAATGAGCTCTGTTGAAAAATTAAAACTAAAAGATTTGAAGAACTAAAAGATGAGAATATTATAGATGAAAATACTAAAGATTTTACAGAAACAAATTTCTTCACAAAATTTTTGTTCTACAGCCTTGTTTGTAGAACCGCACACAGAAATATTTCGTGTTCTACATTTGTAGAATCACACAAACTTTCTTGTTCTACTTCAAGGTAGAACCAAACTTTCTTTGAGAGAGAGGTGTCGCTGAACACTCTTCTCTACTCACAAACTTTCTTTCTTGAGAGTGGTGCACTTTCTGCACACTTCTACTCTACTTCTAAAACATTACAAAGCTCCTATTTATAAAGGAGTTTGTTCTAGACAGGGACGGATCCAGCCCAGGGCCAGGGTGGGCTGGCGCCCACCCTGGCCCAATCAAAAAAAAAAATTTACCTTCAGTTTAACCTCTAATTAAATTTCACCCTTTCATCATTCAATAGAACCCTTGGCGCAATGGTTGCGCACTTGCCTTCATATCAAAAGGTTGCGTGTTCGATTCACGCAAATCCCTTCTTTTAAAGATTTTTTGAGCCCAAATCCCCTCTTTTTAATTTCTTTAAGCCCAAATCCCCTTTTTAATTTCGAGCCCAAATCCCCTCTTTTTAATCTTTGAGCCCAAATCATCATTTCCTTCCTCATTTACCAAATCCTCATTTCCTTCCTCATTTACCAAATCCATCGTGTTCCCTCATCCCTGCATCTCAAAATCCAAAATCCCTAAATTTCCCTGCATCTCAAAATCCCCTTCCCTCCTCAACTATGCAACACAGGTTCCTCCCTTTCCTATCTTTTTTTTTTTTTTTTGACTTTGCCACTCTCCTGGATATTAGTTTGTTGTTGGTAGATCAAATTATATATCAAGCATATAAATTAATTGAAGAGAAGACATGTATGTAATGCATGACTAAATTAATTGTAAATACCCTTAATATGTATTCGACAAAGATCATAACGTTGAATTAAATATGTATTTCTAATTTAATAATTTGTACTTTTTTCATTGCCATCTCTCTTTTCATGAATCATGGCCATGATTTTTAAACCCGTAGAGATTATGCAATCTTTATTCATTGCATTTAATGTTGGACATATTTGGTAGTAATTAGTTTATAGAGATTATTTGGATCATTTTAGTTTCTTTTTGGAATGAATTTGTGAAGTAGATGCAAAACAGCAGCAAGAGGGAAACAGAGATTTATAGGAAACTAAATTCATTAAATTAATATGCTAACTGTATTATTATTTTTTTGTTAATATGGACAAATATTTTATTAAACCATCTACTCAAGCACCATCGATATCATCAAATGTTGGTTCAAATGAAAGTGAAGAACGACTTGCGAAAAAGTAGAAAAAGTCGAAGTGAAGCACCATCGATATCATCAAATGTTATTTAGTGACGGATACATATACTTTTAAGCATTTTTCTAATTTTTCGTTCAGCTCGTTTACCTTCCCTTTAAAATATTCCAAAAAAAAAATTCGGGGGCGCTGCCCCCGAACCCCCGCCCCCCTGGAAATAATTCCTAGATCCGTCCCTGGTTCTAGACTTCTCTTTAAAGTTCTAGACTTCTCTCTTTAACCTACACGTGGCAGACTCTTCTACACTCTTCATTTTAACTACAACTGTGCACACCATATAATTATAGCTGGCAAAGTAAAGTAGACAAATGCAACTGTTGAAGTATGCCCATTTTGCTTGATAACGCCACTTTGTTGTTGCTTGTTAACGCCACTTTGCCATTGCTTGTTAACGCTAAGTTTTTAGTGTTTTAGTTGAGGTTGGTGTTGACTTCCAACAATTCCCCTCAACACCAACTTAATTTCCTTGGCCACATGAACAAAATCAGCTATCTCTCTCAATTGCAACTTCATCCGCTGCCTAGTTCTACTGTTGGTGGCTTCTGTCACCGCTGCCGTGGCTTTTGTCACCACTGCCGCTGCTGGTGTTGCTTCATCTGTTGTTGTGGTTGTCGCTTCCAACTTTCTGCCGCTGTCACTGGTGCAGCTGCTGTTGGTTTTGCTGGTGTGCTTCCACAGGCCCCTTAAGATAAAAGAGCTCCGCTACCATGTTGAAAAATTAAAACTAAAAGATTTGAAGAACTAAAAGATGAGAATATTATAGATGAGAATACTAAAGATTTTACAGAAACAAATTTCTTCACAAAAATTTTGTTCTACAGCCTTATTTGTAGAACCGCACACAGAAATATTTCGTGTTCTACATTTGTAGAATCACACAAATTTTCTTGTTCTACTTCAAGGTAGAACCAAACTTTCTTTGAGAGAGAGGTGTCGCTGAACACTCTTCTCTACTCACAAACTTTCTTTCTTGACTCTTCTCTACTCACAAACTTTCTTTCTTGAGAGTGGTGCACTTTCTGCACACTTCCACTCTACTTCTAAAACATTACAAAGCTCCTACTTCTTTTTGAAGTTCTTGACTTCTCTTTTTAACCTACACGTGGCACACTCTTTGATAACACATGGATAAATCCCAAGGGTAAAGGGGTCTTTTCCCTAAGGAGGATTGACCGGTTGACTGATCCCGTGGGCACAGTTAAGATAAGTTGATAAAGGCTATCGGTAGAAAGGACTACCGGGCAGTCATAAAGACTAACGGTGTCTCTCCGTTAGGAGCCGGTAGAATGAGATAACGGATGCTCAGAAGATCTATAGTCAGGGGCTAACGGTATTGGGGTACCGGTCGCTATAATGACATCAGTTACTGGCTCGTAACGGTCATGAGAGGACCGTTACGCACGTTGCAGACTGAGTTACTACACCCTTTAATGGCGATTGATTGCTATATTGATGCCATGGTAACGATCGTCAGGTATGGCTTATAAATAGCACAGTAAGGCAAGGTAATAGACACGTACACACACACGCATAGACAGACAGGCTGTTATTATCCTTAAGCTCTTAACACTTGTGTCGCGCCTCAAATTTTTTTAAAAAAATCGCGAGTGTGCAACGAAATTTGAGACCTTCAGATGCTCGGCGTAAAAGGACGCCTCGCAGCATGCAATGAAGTCGCCACCCTAATTTGGTTGCTAGGCTTAGGGAACCCTAATCGTCATGGCATAGGAAATATAATAAGTAAAAAAAACTAAAGGCACAAAAAAAAGGGGTCTGGACCCTAGACAAAGGTTCGGGGTCGTGTTATGGTCTCGGGAAGGTGTTAGGCACCCGAGACACATCCGAAAACGGTTACCGGTTGATGAGAGAGGTGTTTAAAAAGGTGTTTGAGAAATGTGTTTTGAAAAAGGGGGCCCTCAGAGGAATCGTCACTTTAGTCTTTTTTATGATCGTGATGGGACTGAATTTTCCGTAAGACTGAATGAGCGCCCTCTTATTTCATCATCGGGCCATGCATGATTAACTTAATTACTACGTGATCCTAACATGGATGGCTAACAGAGTACCAATTTAAATGATTGATTTTAAAGTGAAAACTGAAGTGGGATCGAAAGTCCCCATGTACATGCAGTCAATACAAGCGAGAATTTAAAATCATATGAACATGGCATTTTAAGCAACTCTTTAAACACGTTGTTCATGTGGGTTGATTTTAATTCTCGCAGTTATATATATCATGCATGCAGTTGATATTTGTGAAAAGCATCGAATAAATAAAAAGGACTTGTGAGGCGTACTTTCGAGCGAAGCTTGAAATTAACCTACAAAACGAGAGTGTTAGTGATAGCTTGAGAAATAACTGAGCAATGAAAATTTTAAATGACAATTGATTGTACACGTAAAATGATGGATTGTACGCATACGAGAATTAAATGCTGAGCTTGATGAGTGCATGAAAATAAATGGCGACAATTGATTGCATGCGAGAAATGATGAATTTTACGCATACGAAAATGAGATACTGAGTTGATTGCGTGCGAAAAATGATTGATTTTAAGCACACGAGAATTTAAAGGCTGTGTTGATTGCATGCGAAAAATGATTGATTTTACGCATACGAGAATTTAAATGCTAGGTTGATTGCATGCGAAAAATGATTGATTTTACGCATACGAGAATTTAAATGCTGGGTTGATTGCATGCGAAAAATGATGGATTTTACGCATACGAGAATTTAAATGCTGGGTTGATTGCATGCGAAAAATGATGGATTTTACGCATACGAAAATGAAATGCTGTTTTGATAAGTGCAGAAAAATTAAATGCTATTGGCGATTTACAGGGAAGAAAAAAAGTTTAATGATTTGCAGAAAATAAAACAGGTTGATAATGCAGGGAATAAACAGTTGGATATTTGCAGAAAATAAACAGTTGATATTGCGACCGACCATGTAGGCGGTATTGAATTTAAATTGCTGAAAGTAAATTGCTGAGATTTAAAGTGCGGGAAAGTAAAGTGCGGAAAAGTAAACAGTTGATAATTTGCGGAAGGATTTCCAGCAGTTTTGCGAAAAATTAAAGCAGTTGATATTGCAGAAAATAAACAGTTGATATTGCGACCGACCATGTAGGCGGTATTGAATTTAAATTGCTGAAAGTAAATTGCTGAAATTTAAAGTGCGGAAAAGTAAAGTGCGGAAAAGTAAACAGTTGATAATTTGCGGAAGGATTTCCAGTAGTTTTGCGAAAAATTAAAGCAGTTGATATTGCAGAAAATAAACAGTTGATATTGCGACCGACCATGTAGGCGGTATTGAATTTAAATTGCTGAAATTTAAAGTGCGGAAAATTAAGCAGTTGATAAGTGTGACCGACCATGTAGGCGGTATTGAATTTAAATTGCTGAAAGTAAATTGCCGAAATTTAAAGTGCGGAAAAGTAAGCAGTTGATAAGTGCGACCGACCATGTAGGCGGTATTGAATTTAAATTGCTGAAAGTAAATTGCTGAAATTTAAAGTGCGGAAAAGTAAGCAGTTGATAAGTGCGACCGACCATGTAGGCGGTATTGAATTTAAATTGCTGAAAGTAAATTGCTGAAATTTAAAGTGCGGAAAAGTAAAGTGCGGAAAATTAAAGTGCGGAAAATTAAACAGTTGATAATTTGCGGAAGGATTTCCAGCAGTTTTGCGAAAAATTAAAGCAGTTGATATTGCAGAAAATAAACAGTTGATATTGCGACCGACCATGTAGGCGGTATTGAATTTAAATTGCTGAAAGTAAATTGCTGAAATTTAAAGTGCGGGAAAGTAAAGTGCGGAAAAGTAAACAGTTGATAAGTGCGACTGACCATGTAGGCGGTAAAATAAATAACTGAATTTAAATAGCGTGAAAATATTGCGATAAGAAATAAGCAATTTGTATATGAAACAATTAAATAACAAGTTGTCGCAAGAATGAGCATACGAAAAATATGAACACGGAAATGACGCATGTGAGCATTTAAATCAGGTATAAACATTTAAAGCATGGTATACGACTATTTAATTTCGTGCATAAATATTTAATCATGATATATAAATATTCAACCAAAGCGAAATAATAAGCGAGTATTGTAAATAATGATTAATTAAGTATAGCATACGAATTAAATTAAACATTACATACGAGCATTAGATAAAAGAACAAAAAAAATGACTCGAATACTTGACGAAAATTATTGGGCTGGGCCCCATGTACTGAAATTGGTTAAAATGGGCTAGGAATAAATCCTAGCCCATGACTTAATTTGAAGGGAAAGGAAAGGATGGGCTTGGCTTAAGCCAAGCCCATCAGCATTTAAATTAAAAAGGGAGGACGGGCTGAAGCCCGTCAACTCCCTTCTTCTTCCTCGCAAGAACAACAAGGCTGTTCTTGCTTCCCACGTCGCCGGCGCTACAGTCGGCGACTCCTGCAACAAAACCAGGCGACCAATTCGCCTGGTTCTTGACCCAAAAGAACCGTCTCTCTTCCTACAACATAGTCACGTGATAACAGCAAGGAAACAGCCACAAGACCAGTGGCAATTTCAACCGAAACACTAACGTGCATTAATCCATTTAATTAGCAAATAAATATTTCCAGTGTTTAAACAAATTAAATGATGCTAGGGTGATGAAATTAGCTTAACACTCAAGCAATTAGGACACATTGGAGGCAATTAAACGATCGATTAAAGCAAGAACAAAATTTGAAGAGAAAACAGTAGGTGAGGGAGAGAGAAAGCAACTTACCGTGCGGTTGCTGCTGCGTTCGGACGAAGGGACTGGAACGAGGGTGGACGAACGTGAATTGTCCGAAAAATAGAGAGGGGGTAGTGTGGTTGTTTGCAAAAATTTTCCGACCTTTTTGACGAAGGAACAGACGACTATTTATAGCCGAAAGACGCGTGGGAGAGTGGCGGAGGGAGCTGCGCGTGGTGGCCGGCCATCGTGGTGGCAAGGCTACGGGATAGCCGTGATGATGGCGGAGGGACAAGAGCTACGGGAGCAGTTGGCTTGGGCGTGGGCTGCTCCGCTGCGTGCTGATCGCCACTGTGCATGTGCATTATGCACATTAAATTGTCAACCGTTGATCTGGTTGACTTTCCTTGGTTGACCAGATCAACGGTTGAGATCAAAGGCCATTAAGTCTCATTTAAATGGCCTCGAGCCGAGACTCGCGGGCAAACGTACTGACTTTTCGAGCCGAAGGTACTAGCGCGTAGAGAAAAATATGACGGTTTTAGCCGTCTACAGTGAATCATGAAAATTTTCCGTTTAACGCGTTTATTTCCTCGTTCAAAGACGCGGAACGCGGGAACGGAAAAAATAAAGCGTTACACCGAAAATTGCGCGAAACGTTGTAGACCATTGCGAGCAGAAAAAAATCTAGCAACTAGTTGATGGAAAACATTTTGAAGTCAAGCTGTTGTCCGAGCGAACTTACTCGGGTCCAATAAAAGCTCGACCGTAAATAATAATAAAAAATAAAAATACTAAAAAAAATGTGCTAAAATATTAAAAATCCTAAAAATCATGAGATGACCTAAAACGAAGAAACGACTCGCAAACGACTGCCGGATAGTAAAAAATGTGAGTTTTAAGGCTAAAAATACTAATGATAATAATGACGAAAATACTTGATGAAAAATTAAAAACGCGATTTCGAAAGCTGACGATGCTAACGATGATGCTAAAACGCGATGCAAACCCTAAAAAGGCCAGTGATAGTAACTTACCTACAGATGACTATAATTTAAGTAAAAATGACAGTAAATTGAATAAATGACAAAAATTCTAAAATTAAGTAAAAATGGCGTCAAAATTCGGGTATCAACAACTTGCATAGCATACTGACATGATCGTCGGAGAGTTTACGCCGGAGACCTCCTCCGGCACCTTGCAGGAAAAACGGAGCGGACTTGAAGGAAAGACAGTGACGTCATTACCTAAAAGGGCATACCCCTAATCACTTATTATCATTTGGTGCTTTCGTTGAGAGCATTGGATCATTGAGTGAGAAGACCTTGATCATCCAAGCTCACCTATTCATATATTCACGGAATTTCCTGGCACTGACTTCAGAACCCCAAGTTTCTGGAACCACCAACTGTCCTCCCATTTCTGGTCAGGAAATTCTGGGAATGTCACAATCGTTAACTTTGCCCAATATGGGCAACAGTCAACCACTTTACAGGCATTTGGATTTTCTCCAGACGCCAGGAAGCAACACGAACACTTCAAATTTCCAGACGCCTGGGTCAGGCACTTTAAGGGGCCCGGTGTCGCCAGCGGAAGGTTCTGTAGCCGTATTACACCATAGAATGGATGAGATGATGTTGCTGTTGTCGAGCCTAGCTGGGCAGCCAAGGACTTATTCTCACCCATTGCCGAATTTCTCAACACCACAAGTCACTCTGAATCCGTTCGCCTCGCTACCTCAAGTGTCGCAACCTCTGCCTCCGCCGCCGCCTTTTGGTCCTGAAATGGGAAGGAGTCAGCCTGTCCCCCAGAGGGTGCGGTCGGAAGTGGTTCCAAGGAGAGAAGAGGGACTCATGGAAAATTTCGAAAGGGAAAATGACCCGGGGATGGGGCATAGCTTGGCAAGAAGCCGGTCACATCGAAGGGCCAGAGAGTCAGAGGATAGGCGGAGTCGGGACCGGTCGCCACCGGAAAATCGGTCCGTGCGAGGTCCTCGCAGTAAGCAGGAAAGGGAACCACGTCGAGGTTCTCCGTCCGCCACCTCGGCTCGGCGGAGAGAGAAGGACGATGATCCTAGGCATCCATTGAGCCACCGGGTGCGACAACATCAAGTAAGCCGAAGGATTAAACTGCCCACAGAGCAGTATGATGGGACAAAGGATCCCGTTACTCACCTAAGCCGAGTGAAGGATTTCGTGAAAATTCAGACTCGAAGAGATGAAGCTTTGTGTCAGCTTTTCATCCTCACACTGACGGGAGCGGCCAGGAAATGGTTTGAAGGATTGACAGCGGGATCCATAGACACTTTTGCCGCCTTGGAGGAGCGATTCCGTAGCCGGTTCAGTACCTCGATTCCCCTTAAGAAATCTTCAGCGGATTTATTTGATATAAGGAGGAAGAAGGGCGAATCCTTGAAGGCTTACTTAGAGCGGTTCAATGTAGAAATGGCTGTAATGACGGACGTCACCGTTGAAATTGCGGTGGAAGCAATGAAGAGGAACTGTAGCTATGACAAGCTGGAGGACACGCTATTGGTCGATCCCCCGGCAACATTAGACCTGTTACGAATCCGGGCAAATAATTTCGCCAGGATGGAAGAAGCCGATTACCAGAGGAAGAAGCGGGACAGAGAAGTGTCACCTCCGGTAAAAAAGAGTGAGGAAAAGTCTCGTAAAGAATACTCCTCAAAGAAGTCAGGGGGAAAAATGGAGCGGGGATCTTCGTCACTATCTTCGTCACTGTCACTACCCAGGGCTGAGATACTGGCTATTATTGAGTGGAAGGGATTGCCAATCAAGTACCCAATTCATAGACCTGGAATGGACTTGGGAAGACGGAAGGATCAGTATTGCCGTTTCCATAAAGCAAACGGGTATGACACTGAGCGATGCCAGGCGTTAAAACTAGCGATTGAGAGACTGACGGAAGAAGGCTATTGGGGAGAAACAGTAACCCAAGGACGTCGTCATGAAACAGAAAGGCGACATGAAACCGATAGGGAGGAAACGAGGAATAGGGAGTCTACGGAGATACCCGTTACCGACCGGCGAAAGGACAAGTCCAAGGAGGTTGCCACGACAACAATTGGGGATTTCCCGTTAATCTCTTTAATAGCGGGTGGAGCCGAGAGCGTGAAAGGATCCACTAATACTGCGACAAAGGGAGACGAGGAATCCTTGGTGGGAGAAAAAAAGGAAGAGAGTGGAGTCTTTGAAGGAAGGTATGGGTTTTGACATGCTAGATCGTATGGTGATTTCGTTCTCAGAGGAGGATGAGATGGGGGTCGTATACCCTCAAAATGACGCTATGGTGACGACAACGGTTGTAGGAGGTTACCGTGTCGCAAGAACTCTAGTTGATAACGGCAGTGCCGTCAACCTTTTGTCGTACAAGGCATACAAGGCGATGGGCCGCCCTGAATCTGAATTGATATCGTGTCCCAAGCCTATCATCGGAGTTGACGGGATCCCTATTCCTGTGGTAGGAATAACGTATTTTCTGTGTTCTTTTTGGAGGATACGAGAATGAGGACTATGGAGCAGTTGTTCATGATAGTAGACCTCAATCTACCGTACAACGGGATCTTGGGCCGACCATTTCTCAATGCGTTTGGGGCAGTCATATCCCAGCGCCACTTGAAGCTGAAGTATCCTTCGTGGGATGGGGTTGTTACTATCAGAGGAGATCAAAAGTTGGCCGCAGAATGTTACCTGGTAATGACCAGTGGGGCCACTGATCGTTATGTTTGTGTCGCCTCAGACCCGTTTGATCAGCCAGATGAGAGGAGAGCCCAGCCAGTAGAGAAAATAGTGTCGGTACCCGTTGGGGGGACACTGGGTGGTCATTGCTTGGTTAGTGAAAAATTAACGCCAGAAGAGCGGGCGTAGCTAGGACAGCTATTGGAGAAGTGTGCGGGGAGCTTTGCATGGACGTCGGTAGATATGCCGGGCATTTCTAGAGAAACGGCAGAGCACCGTTTGAATGTAGACCCGACTACGAAGCCAGTGTAGCAAAAACGGCGATCTTTCTCGAAAGAAAAGGCAGACGCTATCGAGAAGGAGGTGGCCAAACTCCTCAAGGCAGGCTTCATTAGAGAAGTCCAGTACCCTCCTTGGTTGGCCAATCCGGTAGTTGTACCCAAGCCTAACGGGGAGTGGAGAATGTGTATTGACTTTACGGACTTGAATGAAGCATGCCCAAAAGATTGCTATCCACTTCCTCGAATCGAGCAGTTGGTAGACCAAACGGCGGGGTATGAGTACTTAAGTTCGCTAGACGCCAATTCTGGTTACCATCAGATTCTGATGGCAGTGGAGGACGAAGAGAAAACAACTTTCATAACCCCAAAAGTGACCTACTGTTACACAGCCATGCCATTTGGGTTGAAGAATGCGGGAGCAACTTTTCAGAGGACAGCGAACAAAATTTTTGAAGCCCAAATTGGGAAAAACATGGAGGTATACGTTGATGACATGCTGATAAAGAGTAGAAGTTTTGAGGCGCATTTGACAGACTTGAAAGAAGCATTTGAGGTTATGAACCGGTATGGGATGAAAGTTAACCCAAAAAAATGCCTGTTCGCTTTTCAAACGGGTAAATTTCTAGGCTACGTTGTTAGCCGGAAGGGTATTCAACCGAATCCTTCGAAACTGCGCGCGGTTCATGATATGATATCACCACGTAACGTAAAGGAGGTGCAGAGGCTTACCGGAAGGGTTATTGCGTTGAGTCAGTTTATATCCAAGCAGGGTGAGAGGTGTTTGCCTTTTTTCAAACTGATCAGAAAGAAGGCCCCGTTTGGTTGGACGGAGGAATGTGAGAAGGCTTTCGTTGAGTTAAAAGAGTATCTATCGTCAGATCTATTGCTCACCTGGCCAAAAGAGGGGGATACGTTGTATTTATACTTGGGAGTGGCTGAGGAGGTCGTTAGCGCGGTACTTGTGCGTGACGACGAAGGAATCCATCGACCCGTTTGTTTCGTGAGTAGAATCTTGAAAGACGCGGAGCTGAGGTATGACCGAATAGAGAAGGTAGTATATGCTTTGGTGCAGGCAACAAGGAAAATGAACCGGTATTTTCAGGCATATTTGGTCATTGTATTGACAAACATGCCTCTGAAGCGAATACTCAAGAAACCCGAGATATCCGGTAGAATGGTTATATGGGCTTTTGAATTAGAGCAATACGGTTTGTGTTACCAAACACGCCCGTCAATCAAGGCTCAGGCTTTAGCTGACTTTGTGGCTGAGTGCACGTTTCCAGAGACATCCCTGATAGAGCAAGGGGCAACGGTTGACGATATTTCTCTGCAAACGGAGACATATGGAGACACGTGGACTATTCACGTCCATGGGGCAAAAAATCAGGAGTCGGCAGGAGCAGGCATTATCATCATTGGACCAGATGGGGTCAAGATGAGATATGCCCTGAGAATTTTGAAACCACTCTCTAACAACGCAGCCGAGTATGAGGCGTTGCTTACGGGGTTGCGCATTGGGAAGGAATTGAGTATCAGAGGAGTTCATGATCAGGAAGAAAGTGGCGATCTCCGTTTGAGAATCCACGGGGATTCTAAGCTGGTAGCGGACCAGGTTAATGGTGTTTCTCAGGCTAAAAACCCCATGATGATCCGGTACCTAGAAAAGGTGCAGAAAGAGTTGACAATAGTCAAGGAGATGGGGATACGGGTTGATATCGAGCATCTCCCGCGAGAGGAGAATTCAGAGGCAGATGAGATTGCAAAGTTAGCCGCTGATCCGGTAGCAATCATGCCAAAGGATGTCTTGATAGAGGAAATATTGACACCATCATTCATGGAGGAACAGTTATCCTTGTGTGTTGCAACGGGTGAAAGCGATTGGCGAGTACCGGTTATTGATTACCTTAAGTAGGGGAGGTTACCGGAGGATCGAAAGGAAGCAAAGAGAATATTGAAACGGGCAGATAGATGTTCTCTGTATAACGATGAGCTCATTCGTCGTTGTTTTACTCATCCCGCGGCCAAGTGTATCTCGGAAGAAGAAGGTCAATACGTGCTAAGGGAAATTCATGAAGGTATCTGTGGGATGCACGTGTCAGGAGGAACCATGGCAGCGCAGGTATTACGACTGGGGTTCTATTGGCCTACGATAAGAGGAGACTGTGACCAATTTGTGCGCACATGTAAAAAGTGTCAGGAGTTTGCGAGAATTCCAAGACAACCAGCGGTAGACATAACGGGGTTAATCAGTCCGTGTCCGTTTGCTCAGTGGGGGATTGATATTTTGGGACCGTTTCCGAAATCCCGATCTCAGTTGGAGTATGTGATAGTCGCGGTAGACTACTTCACTAAGTGGGCTGAAGCGAGGCCGTTAGCAAGAATAACGGCCGAAATGGCATGACGCTTCTTTTTGACTCAAGTCATCTACCGGTTTGGAATTCCTCGAATTCTTATCAGTGATAACGGTACTCAGTTCAAAAGCAAGTACTTTCAAGAAAAATGTCAGTCCTTGGCTATTGAACAAAGGTTTACGTCGGTGGCACACCCGCAAACAAACGGTCAAACCGAAGTGACAAACAGAACAATCTTGAGTGGAATCAAGAAGAACTTGGAGGGTGCACGTAGAAGGTGGGTGGATGAGTTGCCAAACGTCATGTGGGCTTACCGGATGACAGAGAAAATGAGCACAGGAGAGACACCATTCGCGTTGACCTATGGAACTGAGGCAGTAACTCCGGTAGAGTTGGGAGTCATTAGTTTGCGAGTAGAACATTTTGAGGAGGAGCGAAATCAGGAATTGCTACAGGTACATCTTGATTTGTTACCGGAACTTCGCGAGCAGGCGTTCCTGAAGAATCTGCATTATAAGCGCAAGATGGCGAAATATCACAACCAAAAAGTGAAGGAGCGGCTGCTGAAGGTGGGCGATCTGGTTCTGCGCAGCAGACAAGCAGCAGGACAGGAAATGAGAAAATTGAGTCCTAATTGGGATGGGCCGTACCGGGTCACACGAGTTGTGGGTAGGGGCGCATATCATCTTGAAGAAGAAGACGGTACCCCGTTACCCAACTCTTGGAACATTGTTAACTTAAAATTATATCATCCAAGAGCGGATGTGTTGTTTGTCCTTTCTGAATAAATAAGTAACACCGTGGACGTAGGCATTTTTGGCTGAACCACGTTAAAAAATATGCGTGTATATGGGTTATTTATTTTGTGCAGGATAGGAGGCAGTACGCAGTGAGGCTGCCAGGATCTATCTCATTCTGGTTACAACGATGACGATATTACCGGTCTTTTGAGAAGACGGTAATAGGATAAAAAGCCTCATGAGGATCCATCGTCATCTTGGTTAAGATGAGTGTATGGTAGTGACGGTCCTTGGGGGTGTTACCGGTCTTTTGAGAAGACGGTAACACGGTCCATTGTAAAAATAAAAAGCCTCATGAGGATCCATCGTCATCTTGGTTAAGATGAGTGTATGATAGCGACGGTCTCTGGGCGTGTTACCTGTCTTTTGAGAAGACGGTAACATTATCCATTGTAAAAATAAAAAGCCTTATGAGAAACCCGTTCGGGCTCATTTTCGTTTGGGCTTCGGATAACATGGTCCATTTTAAAACGGTGAAATGGCAATACGGTCATTTTCTGTTAACAGGCAAAGTAGTTGGTGCAAACGGAGTTTTGCACACGGAAAGAAAGAATTTGTTCTTTTTTCTATTTTTGCAGGTGGTGCAAACGGAGTTTTGCACACGGAAAGAAAAATGAGCAGATTGTGCGGGGAAGCAGGCACAATTGTTTTGAGTTAAAAATGTAAGGGAGATTCTGCTAGAAGAAAGTAAAGTATAACGAAATGAATGCAAGGGAGTAACAATACAAAGTTATAATAAGAGAAAGTTTAATACATCCGGTAGCATAAGTAACTACAAAAGATCCTACTGAAAACTAGAGAAGTAAAAAGAAGTCAAGACGTTTGGGGAGGTTGTTGATCTTCATCCACGACATTGTCGTCTGCACTGGGGTTGCTGGCACCATCAGTTACACTTGGGTTACCAGCCTCACTAGTTGTTTCAGCACCTTCAACAGGACCGACCTCTGTGCCGTCATAATCTTCATCATCATTGCCCACCTCGACGTCGTCTTCTACGCCATCAGAATCCCCTGAGTCTTCTTCATCGTTGAGAGGAGCATTAACGATTTCTTCAGTAAGTGCCCGGCACCTGGTGTCTGCATATTCCCCGGCCCTGAAAGCGTCAAAATTGATAGGACCATAGTAATCCACGCAACCGGTAATGACCGCACGGGCAGTGGTGTTTCTCCAATTCTCTATACGAGTAGGGACGACATCTAGAAGCATTTGTTTTTCCGTCACATCCTTTTGAAGAGTGAACAACTCTTGGCGGCGTAAGTCCAGTTCTCGCTCCATGGACTCTTTTTGAAGAGTGAGTTGTTTTTGCAGGGTAGACACCGTTTCATTCTTCAGCTTGATGTCATCAGTCAACTCTTGGACAGAGGTGGCGAGGGTTGTTTCTTTTTTTTCGATTCCTCTAGTTCTGCCATGAGCTGGCTGATGGTGTCGTTAGCTTTTTGTTGAAGGACAGTGGCCTTGGAAAGCTTTTCCCTTAAGGATGTGACGTCTGCGTGCAGTTGGTCAAGGTAGTCCACTTGTTTGTTGTTCCGGCTGGCGACCGTCTCGTACAAATATTGGGCAGTGGCCATCATGGTATAGGCGGTGCTGCGGAAGTAGTCCAATTGGGCACTAAAAGGGGCCTTTTAGTAGTTGGCTCTGTCGACCTCGCAGGTCATCATTTCAGACATCAGACGACCCATTTGGACATCCCGGTAGCTGGGTTCGGATACCCCAAGAGCAAGGCAACTGCTCTGGGCAAGGTTCCGCAAGTCTATCTTGCCCAGGGGAGTGTCAGGGAATTGAGGGTCACAAACGGTAACTTGGAGATTGGGCGGAGGAAGCACTCTGAAATCGTCCACGGTGAAGGTAGGAGCAGAGGTACCGGGAGAAAACCCAAGAACGCGGTCACCCAAGTTACCATCAGAAGGCGCTGACCTCTTCGAGCGCCGCTTGCGAAGAAGAGGCTCTAGTTCAAAAGGGTCTTGGGCATCCAGTGCAAGGAGACTGGTGGAAGATGTTGACATGACGGTTGCAGCATTTTCAGGGGCGTTGATGGTGGCAGATGCGGGAGTTGAAGAAGAAGGAAGAGGATCTTCACGAGTCGCATCTAGAGAAGTATTGTCTAGAGGGGCGGTAGAAGTATTCGGGGGAGGTTCCAAAGGAGCGTTAACGGAAGGAGTAGTTTCCGGTTCTGGCACTCGTGGAGAAGAAGGATGGAGATTGATTATTGCTGTGTCTTTAGGAAGATGATCTTCTTCGGAAGCATGAGGCCTTCGTCTCTTTTTGGAAAGACCTTTCTTTGCTAGTTTCTTCTTAGCAACTTGGGCAAAGCCGACGCAGGATTGAAGAGGCATATCGTCTTCAGTAGAGCAGTCGGCAACGGTAACAACGATGGGGGGAATGGATTGGTCTGCACTAGCTGCAACTTCCTTAGCCACTAGTGGGTCAATAGCTTCCGCGATATCTCTGTCAGAAACTTGATCGATGTCGGTGTCGGTAGGGTCATTAAAAGCAGAGGCAACTTGGGGTGAAGGACGAGGAATGCTAACGGTAATCCTTCCGGAGTCGGTAGCTCCAGTTCTTTTTCTTTTCGGAATGCGAGGTCGAGCTATGACTCCTGTCTTTTCTCGTCGTTTCATGCACGTGGGTTTCCAGCCCGGGGGAACATCTGCCAGAGAGCACAAAGGAAAATATAAGGGTCAGAAAAAGAAGTATAACAGGGAGAAATCCTGGGGGCTCACCCTCACGGCAGTCTTTGAGAGGGACACCGGTAGCCAACTTTTTGACGTGAAACGGAGTTTGCACGGCAACAAGTTTGGCAATATTCTTTGTTTCGTCTTCAGCAAGATTACCGGGGAGCCTCCAATCATTTTCGGCAATAGTAAAGTTAAAATCAGGCCTCCACATAGTTTCCTTGAATTCCATGACAAAAAAGTTTTCTTTCCATCCTTTTACGGAATCTTCGATTTTCTGGAAATTTCGGAGAAATGGGAAGATTGAGTCCGTGAACCATCTGGGGCTGAAGCCGATCACTCCTTTGCGGCAGTGCATGGCAAAGAAGTGGCGGAAGAGTAGAAGAGAGGGTTCTACCCCATAGATTCTGCAGATCCGGATGAAGGCATAGATACAGCTCCAGGAAGGAGGGGTTATCTGAATTGGGTTAAGTTGGCTATATTTCAAGAGGTCTTCCACCATTTTTTCAACGGGAAAATAGAACCCATAGGAAAACATTTTAGTGTACATTATGCGGTAGGTTCCCGACGTTGTACTGGTCATCCTAAGGTTTGGACTGGCAACATGAGCGTGGCAGCCGTCAGGGAGTTGAACTTTCAGGCTTTTGAGAATGGCTGTTAGGGTTGTCTCTTTGGTAATGACGGAGGGGATGAGTTCCATCTTTTCTATAGCTTGAGCAGTGGAGCGTACACGACTAGCCATAGGTGAATAGGAGAGTAAAAAGGAAGGAAAGAGAGGATGGTATACCTTGGAATGCAGAAAAAGCGGCGGCACGACGAGGAAATCCTTGAAGAAGAGCGACTGGCAATAGGTTTTTTTTAGTGTTTTAGAAAGGTAAAAAGAAATTAAAATGAGAAAAGAATGCTTTTATGGAAAGAGGGAAGCAATCGGGAGAAAATCAGGGGGACGCGACCTTTGAAGGATTCGAGTGATGAATCGTCGTATTGGGAAGAGGAAACGTGAAACGATGTGTAGAGGGTCGCGTAGGTCGAGTAGGTTACGTCACCAACTGAGGAAAGTCATTATTACATTTGACTTTTTGTTTTGGCGGGAGTTTCGACGAAGTCGAAAAGCTGCAAACCCGGAAGACGAAGTCGAAAAGCTACAAACCCGGAAGAGGAAGTTGAAAAGCTGCAAAATCGGCACCACTCTTAAACAGGAAATTAATACACGCGCCCGGTACCATGTTTGCGGTAGCTATAGAAGACAAGATCTAGAAGTTAGAACATTGGGATGGGGATGCAGTAGAGGAGACAACTCTTGGTGAACACTCGGGCTCGTTTTCGTTTGGGCTTCTGATAACACATGGATAAATCCCAAGGGTAAAGGGGTCTTTTCCCTAAGGAGGATTGACCGGTTGACTGATCCCGTGGGCACAGTTAAGATAAGTTGATAAAGGCTATCGGCAGAAAGGACTACCGGGCAGTCATAAAGACTAACGGTGTCTCTCCGTTAGGAGCCGGTAGAATGAGATAACGGATGCTCAGAAGATCTATAGTCAGGGGCTAACGGTATCGGGGTACCGGTCGCTATAGTGACATCGGTTACTGGCTCGTAACGGTCATGAGAGGACCGTTACGCACGTTGCAGACTGAGTTACTACACCCTTTAATGGCGATTGATTGCTATATTGATGCCATGGTAACGGTCGTCAGGTATGGCTTATAAATAGCACAGTAAGGCAAGGTAATAGACACGTACACACACGCATAGACAGACAGGCTGTTATTATCCTTAAGCTCTTAACACTTGCATAGCATACTGACTTGATCGTCGGAGAGTTTACGCCGGAGACCTCCTCCGGCGCCTTGCAGGAAAAACGGAGCGGACTTGAAGGAAAGACAGTGACGTCATTACCTAAAAGGGCATACCCCTAATCACTTATTATCACTCTTCTACACTCTTCCTTTTAACTACAGTTGTGCACACCATATAATTACAGCTGACAAAGTAAAGTAGACAAATGCAACTGTTGAAGTATGCCCCTTTTACTTGATAACGCCCTTTTGTTTGATAACGCCACTTTGCTTGTTAACGCTGCCACTTTGCCGTTGCTTGTTAATGCTGCCACTTTGCTTGTTAACGCTAAGTTTTTAGTGTTTTAGGAGGTTGGTGTTGACTTCCAACAAGCTCTCAAAGGCGTTCTAAAGAAGTATTACGAGCTTTGCCGCGCACAGAAAGCCAACCTCCATGAGCATCTTGTCCTGCTGTCTCCTAACTGTAAACTGTTTGCTGGAGTAATCGCGGACACTGTCAAATTCGCTGATGCCGTTAAAGGCTCCAATCTTACTAGTGCTAGCACTACTGCTACCTCCCTAGATAACTTTTCAACATGGGAGAAAGCTTTGAAAGCCTTTCAGGTCCTGGGATTCAATGTTGGCTTCTTGCTTCATGAGTTGTACCAACTTAAAAGCCCGCCGCGGCGAATACCGGTGAGAAGAAGATAAGAGCTCCTGAGATCAGGACTTTTGGAGATTTTGTAATTTTGCTTTTATGATAATCAAACTATATGGGTTTAATTAATTCAGCTGCATGCATGTTATGGATTGTGGGGATAATTTATGAATTGCAAATTTATGCATTTTACCTCGTTAGTGAAAAGTGAGTGGCTTGGTGGGTAAATTGTTTTCCCTAATATAAAATCAACATGACTTTATATTAATTTATTAGACATGTACCACAGAATAATCAAATTCTTCTCTTGAGTTGAATAATAAAAAGTAGCGCCAACATAAAAAACTAACTCTACAAAAGAGGTTTGTTTGTGGAAAACCAACAATCATGTCCGGTTAGTTTTCAGCTTCTAAACTTGAAAATTTCGAACACGAAGATTATAAATTTGCACCACCTCTATAATTCCTGGTAAAACAGTTGTGTTGTTGCGGAAGCCTTAAGGTTTCGATGGGGTAGGAGAGGATGGAGGCTTGAAATCCTCAAACTGCAACACAGTTGAAGAAATGTTATCGATGAGCAAACAGCTCGTCACAGATTAGAATGTAGAGAAACAAGAGGTGAGAGTTATTACCATTGGATATGGCGAAAGTGGCCTTGAGAATGTCTGAGCAGCGGGTTTAACTTCCGCTTTCGGTGCAGGTACTTCTGGTGTGGGCACTGGCGGGGGTTCAACAGGAGCTTCTCCTTTTGGTGTGGGTACTTCCGGCTTGGGCACAGAGTTCACCTTAAGAGCATCTTCTGTCTTCGGTGCATCTGCAACAGCAGGACCTGGACTTGGCACTGAAGGGGCAGGAAGAGCCTTACCGGACCCAGTCCCTGGTAGAAGAGCACTCCCGATACCCTGAGTTCACCAGGGAATTGCAAAATAAGAAATTTATGGTGATAGTTTTTTGGGGGAAGATTATTGAATCCGTTTTTAGCAGGTACGATATAAACAACTGCAAGGGTTTCTAATATAAAAATATAGATCACCTTTATATCGTCAACAAGCTCTCCGGGTGCAATCTTGGTATTCAAAAACTCATCAAGTTGTTTCAGAGTTTGTTTACGGTCCTGCCATGGAATTCGAAAGGCACATTGGACTTGAATGTTTTCCGCAAGACATTCAATAGAAAAGTCACAACAAGCGAAGACCAGTTCTTGCTCACATCCGGAAAGCATCTATTCTAAGAGTAGTTGGAAAGCACACTTAAGCAAGGAACGGCACCAAAGACACTAACCTCTGCAAAAAGGAACTTCTTGGTCAAAAACTGAACAATTGCAGCTGAGCCTAACACTTGGAGTATTGTTTCAACCTGGAAAAATTAAGCAAAAACATCAATGCGCTTCCATTTAGCTGACAAAATCAGCACTATTGAAAATAAAAAACAAAATAACAAGATCACCAAGAAAAATCAAGAGGAAGAAGGCTTCAAAATCAAACCTCTGAAAACGCTACTGCACCTAACCCAGCAGCTGCAGCAATTGCAAAGGTGGCAGATAATGGACTACTTCCCTCCTGAGAAAACATTTCAGCAATTAGAGCACAGAAGTACTTGAGGATGAAAAAAATGCAAAACAGCAACAATTCATGAAGCTATGCATAACAAATCAGTTGTATTTCCTTGAATAATAATGCTACAAGATTCAATAAACATGAGGCTTTCTGTAGAAGAAGTGGCATACTCCGAGGAAATTCTCTGTCAAATCACCAAATTCAAAGCTTAATACTTTTGGTTGTATCCAAGGAAGACCGGTATTCTGCAAATTAACGTCCATGTCAGTTTTGTATTTTACTTTCTGTATCAGATAAGAAAATGGAACTTCCTAGACATATAATTGGAAAAAAGAAGAAAGTGACATAAGATCAGAAAATACCAGCCATCCCTGGGGACCTTCTGCGCCATCTTTAATTGCATAAGCAGCTTTAAATCCATTAGCAGTGACCAATTCTGCAACCAGTTCTGAGTTCCCATCGAATCTGGCTTTCAACACAAACATAGCTTGTAATTAGCTTAGATCCATATGGTTTACTGACAATGACCAAAAGCAGCCTCCAATTCAGTTGTAATGATATCGAGTTAGATATATATCTGGTCGAATGATTTAGACTTCTTCCTTTTAAGTTGCCAATTGAGTTCTAAAGACATGGACTTAGCAGACTGTCAATGCTGCTCTTCTTTCCTCCATTTTACCAAACAAATTCTCCCTTTATTCAACCAAAGACTTCTGGGTTACTAAATTGTTAAGATGTGATCTTATTAACGATCAAACTCATAACAAATCCATGTTGACGAAGCTAATGATATAAGTTCCTCATTATGAAGGATTCTAACCGAGTAATCATAACTTAATAGAATGGTAAACTGAGACAATGTGGTAAGAACCATCAATCAGGCATGCATACACTCATCTCTACATGAAACTACAAGGAATTTTGATCAATTGTAATTGCATTGCTGATATCAAAATGTGTAAATGAATCTTACTTGTCAAGAATGAACAAAGTGGTAGTTTCTGGGTTCTTGAACTTCAAAGACAGCTTCTTCAAGAAACCTGGCTTGTCTTCACCATTATAAACAATCGATACCGGCTTCTTATTCAACCCTCTAATATCAGGACTCCCCACTTTTCTAGACTCCACTGCTGATCTTATATCAAGCAACTGAGCATTCTCATCATCACCCAACAATCCATAAGCCTTCTTTGCAGACTCAACACCCCATGGCTTGTCTTTGTTTAGAATCAGGAAAAAAGCTAGTGAAACTGCCAAAGAAGCCGCGCCGCCGACTAGAAGAGTAGGGTTGTCTGTCCCATAACTGATGGCACTCTCAAGAAGACCAGTAGCATCAGAATCAGGGTTTAGAATGGACCCCGCTTGTTGTAGTGCTTCCTCATATGTTAAAGCTTTAGCAGCAGCAGCACCAGAGGTGAGAAATGAAGATAGCAGCAGAGCACTACCATGAATTGTCTTTGATAAAGAATCTTGTATGGTTGATTTGAGTGGTGGGTTTATGATGGGAAGTGATGGAGATTTTCTTGGTTCACTCTTTCTTTTACAGATAACAGATAGTGGTATCAAGCTTGCTGCATTTAGGGCCTCCATAGCATAATTCTTTTTGTCAAGCTTGAACCACCATCACCTAGAAATTGGATTCTTTTTTTCTTGCACTTTTTATCAGTTGGGATCTTTGATGATTGTTTTAGAATGGGTGAATGGGAGGTTAGTAGAGGAAGACAAGACTACCTTAGCTGCAAAGGGTACAAGTTGCTGGTGCACTTTGAGTGAGGGGGGTGGTGCTGACGTGGGATTAGGACGGATATCTTTCCATCCATTGGGTGACACGTGGATGTGAGGTGATTGTTGATCATGTTGTTTTTTTAGGCTGTAGAAGATGGATTCTTGACTTTGGTGGTATGGGTTTGTATTGTGTGGATGACAAATGCGAGCAAATTTCTTCCGCCAAAACTAAACTAAAGCAGCAGAATCAAACATGCGTAGTACATGTAGTGTGGACAATAGTACATATAGTAGTAGTACACGTATATTGTTGGTAAAATATGGTCGTTTTACAATGTCACCTATCGTGAAATAATTCTCAATCTCCTTCGATTATTATTGAACTATAAATGTTAAAAATTCCGAAGCGTTATTTTAGTATGATACATTAATTATCTAAATACTCCCTCTGTTCCAAAATGTATAACTTCCTTGCATCCCAATATTCAGTAGGGAACGCATATCGAGGTACTTTTTTTCGAACGTACGTTAATCCTTAACGTACTTTCGAGAAAAAATCCGAGGCAAAATTGTCTTAAATAGTGACTGTTCCGGCTGTCTTAAGATACGCTCCGGAACAGTAAAAGCAAATGCTAAAACGTCATACATTTCGGACCGGAGGGAGTATGCGCTCAAAGTAAAGCCGAACCTGTCAAATCCTTTGGGTGGAAAAGCATCCAAATTGTACTGCATGAAGTGCAATTTTGCCTTCATAAACTTGTCATTCTTACAACACAAGTTCACATGAATGTTCTATATACTTCAAGATCAAGTACAAGTTGGTAAAGCCGCTAGATCGATCAAAACTTAAGCCGTAGAAAATAACTTTGTTCTTGAGTTACCAAACGTGTTAACTCTTTAAAAATAAAATGCATAGAAATAAGGCAAATAGTTCGTCGATCGTGGAGCCCAGCAACTGCCAACTGATATTTTGACTGAATAAAAAATCTGCATGTTTGTACAGTTGAATGGCAAAATTGTTCTACGCTGTGTCACTCATATTGGGAAGTAGGTAGTTTCTCATAAGAGATCAAAAAAGTAATCCAAACCTTGCCCAATTTCCCAGATCGAGATACCAGTCCCCCATTCTCGAGCTTCCTCTAGTCGCTGAGAAATTGACGTCAAGGATGGATAGAACACTGCATGCTTGACGTTTTCATAATCAGCATAGAGGAAAAAATGTTCTCCGCTGTTGTTTTCCCATTGCAATTTAGGTTTGTGCTCCTCCAGTAAAGTAAGATAATCCCTTCCCATGATAGCTTCCCCTCCAGAACCTGAATTTTTTTATCACTAGTTAAAAAACTGCTGGTTATGTCTACCATCCCAATACTTGGATGTCCCCTGCAGCTCTTATGTACAGTTAATGCATGATCAAACCCAAACAAAGCCTACGCAAGCATATACGGGGGAAATAGAAAATGAACCATGATCAGGCAGCTAGTTAAAAAAAATGGTGGCTTATCCAAAGCTCCATGGAAGTCAGGGTTAGATTCACTCCAAAGAATCATGAAAGTAATAATCAGAATGAAGGGGGAAAGAGGAGGAAGTACCTTCGGGTAGCCTGAAATCATTTCCGTAAAAATTCAGGCCAAGAAATATCTTATCAGCTAGGCCTCGGTCACCAGTATCCATAGGAGCAAGAAGCAGCTGTAGAACAAAACGGATCCACTTTAATGGAGCATTTGGCCCTGGATTCTGAGGACCTGAGAAGTCATATGTCATCAGCGAGAAGCCATCAACAGCATCACTCAAGCTCCGCAGATCCTCAGGGCCAAACTCATGGGATTCAAGCTTCCTTGAATAAGGTGGGCCTATAACGTAGATCAACTGTAAACTTTCCTTGCTGTTCCTTGGAGAGCTCGCAGAATGCAATGCATGACCAAGTTGTTCTATAAACTGCAGCGCCTAAGCTTACAAACCAAGAAAGACTCCTCAGAGCTCATAGATTTGAAAATGCAGAATTATGTTCAAGTTTTTGTAGCTAACATACAGAATGGAGTGCCATCACCAGCAAACGTAATTAGAAAGAATTCACATGTGTTAAGAGTGTCTTCACATGCATCTCCGATGCAAAATTTTATAATTGGTCTCCAGGTTGTGGTAGCACTCAGCAATCCTTACTCTCATAAGATATTATACCATTGAACTATCCTCACATAAACAGTTACCTTATTTCTCATCTCATGATCATGCAAAACGCCAAAAGCTGCCCACCTTGACCAGGATTCAAGAACAATGCCGTCATATTCCATGTCCCTAAAAATAAGGAGAATCAACGAGGAAAATCAATTAAAGTAAACCAAATTCATAGTTCTCTTGACCCACATATGGACAGGAGCTACTGACAATTACAAACAGTGTTGCTCATATGCCATAACATTAAGATACTAACATGCAATCATAAGAACTAGAATAACCAATCATTTTTGCAAAGTTTCTTTAATGTGGATAAGTAAACCAATGCCAGTACATACACATACATTTTTTTAGATGTTTCGAGGGGGAAAAAGCAATCTCCCATAGGATTACCTAAATAGTTTGACTACAGTTCTTTGGAATATGCATATAGATCACTTACAGCCAGTTGAAGAGTTTTTATTCTAAACATGATAACCTGAATGCTAACTAGGTGCAATTGCCAGAGTAGGTAATAAAATATCAAATAGGATTCTTGTTGAGAGAGATAGAGACAGCCAAAATTGTATCCCTTCCCTGTCAAATACGCTCCGGATCAGGTATGGATCAGCTCTAAGCAATGGCAAAACAGGACTTGCAGCAAGAAGAATAAGTTCTCAAGCATGAACAATGCAACCCTTAATTTATATGATTATTTTATGTTAGGGATACATGGAAGCTTACTTGCACTCTGACACAATAAGGTCAATAGCCTTATCTCTCAGTTTCTTTTTCCAAAGCAATGCCCTTGGAAATGCTTCCAGAACAACTCTAGGTAATACCTAAAATCAAAAAACTAATTTACCAAAACAAGCCACGAGGGATCCACACATGCATACACTAAACTAACAATGAATTCTACAAGAATAAGCATCAGGTTCACAGAATAGTTTCAGCACCTCTATTAACATGAAATTCTTAAGAGTAGGAACTGAATTGAACGAAAAGTTATTCTCCAGTAAATTTGTGCAAGAGCCCTCCGATCCACTCAGCAAATCTCTAGTTTTACAAACCATTGATTGTGTTAACCTTCCTTACACTTACAGAAAGCATGGAGACAATTACATTAAGTAACATTTTTTACTAGCTATCCACATTCTACTAAGTTACCAAAAGCACACTCTTCACTATCGGAATACAAGAATAAAGTGAAATAGAAAGCCTTTTTAGTTACCAGAGCATCTCCTCTCTTTCTAAGCTCCAAGATCCATTCTCTATCCACACTATGCCGCCCCTCCAATATTAAACCAGCACCTTGGCTACCAAAAATAGTTTAATAAATTAAAGAACATAAAATCACACAACAAACTCATTAGCAAACAAAAATACTTTGCGCATCACAGAAAAAGAAATCTGACCCTATACCTCTTCAGATCATACCAAACAGGCGACAAATGCGTAAACTTATGAGCAAATTGCTTCGCTATTTCATAGCCTTTAGAGTTCCTGTAAAGTTCATGAAACTCTTTAACCATCGTCGTATATAATTACTCCATTAAATTAATTAAACATCATAAAAGAAAATCATCCTACCATGGAGTAATGTAGCCCAGCACAGGATACTTATAATTTCTGTGAGATCCATTCCCTGAAACCTTTGAGTTCTCCTGAAAAACGAGATGGTTTAAATAAAAAATCCATAAAATCACCAAAAAAGAAGAACACGTTGCTTCTATTTCAAGTGCTTACATTGAGGATGTCTCTGTAATTGATATCGGTTTTGCTGATGGCTTCTTCGCCGGCACGTGGCGGGTGGCCGGTGCCCTTTTCGAGTTTGTATATGAGTATGGATACGGCGGGAACTACTACGAAGAAGAAGACGAAGATGAGAAAGAGCTTGCGATTCGCACCAGCAGATGAGTCGCTGGCTTTGTTAACTTGCTTCGGCGCGTCGGTGTCGACTTCACGACGAGCTGAACTCAGCGCGGCTCGGCGGTCTCTCCTCTTCACCATTGGCATTTTTGGGAATCACTCACGGCGGATACAGTTAGTTACGGAGAAAAGGAAAAATGACACCGAAACGACATGCCGCTTGAAACTGCACGCATTCCCGCAATTTTTGTTGGACTTTTCCCGTCAATAACAGCCACGACACGACACGACACGAGATGCGTGCCGTCTAACTGTGTTGACGTGTTGCTCCTACATTAACGTGGGCCGGATTTTACCAAAAAACGTGGGCCAAGATGAGAGAAACAGAAAAATAGGCCCAAATCCGACAGAATTTTTTTTTAATACAAAAATTGCTAAAGAAAATATCTGGTTTGAAGGGTTCATGCGATAAACCCGTATGCACGTGACAGCCATGGATAACCACAGTCCAAGCTCCGGCCTCCATATCTTGGCTTGAGGAGAGCAGGTAATTACTAAATATTCTTTTGGTTTTTCGTCTCCTACTACTCCAGTGCATTATCTTATCTGTGTTACCTTAGAAACCTTAAATCATGGAAACTAAGCTGTTTCTTTCATCATCCAGTGGTTCATTTTCTACTTCTGTACCTTTCTTATTTTCATACAAATCTCATTTCCTTGAAAAACCTAGAGTCTCTGTCAAATCCCATCTTTTTCCTTCCCCATTTCAACTGGAGAAGTCACAATTTTGGGGACAAAGTTTGGTTTTTGGGGAAGAAAATGGTTACTGTGGTGGTAGTTTGAGAAAAACTAGGTTTGAGCCAGTTAGAGCTGTAGTAAAGAGACGAAAAGAGCGTACCTTTGATAACGTGGTTCAAAGGGATAAGAAGCTGAAATTAGTGTTGAAGATAAGGAAGCTTCTAGTGACTCAGCCTGATAGAATTATGTCGCTTATTCAATTGGGGAAGTTTAAGAGAGAGCTGGGTCTTACGAAGAAGCGTAGGCTTGTTGCTGTGTTGAAGAAATTCCCTGCTGTTTTTGAGATTGTGGAAAAAGGAGTCTTTTCGCTGCGATTCAGGATGACGCCTCAGGCGGAAAGACTTTACCTTGAGGAGTTGAAGATTAGGAATGAGATGGAGGATTTGCTGGTTCTTAAGTTGAGAAAATTGTTGATGATGTCATTGGAGAAGCGAATTTTATTGGAGAAAATAGCTCATTTGAAGACAGATTTTGGGTTGCCTACTGAATTTCGTGATACAATTTGTCATAGATACCCACAGTATTTCAGAGTTGTTGCAACAGAACGAGGTCCTGCCCTAGAATTGACCCATTGGGATTCTGAACTTGCAGTATCAGCTGCTGAATTAGCTGAAGAGGAAAATCGGGAGAGAGAGAGAGAGGAAAAAGATTTAATCATTGATAGACCACTGAAGTTCAATAGAGTAAAGCTGCCTAAAGGTTTACAGCTTACTAGGGGTGAAATGAGAAGGATAGAAAAGTTTAGAGACATTCCTTATATATCCCCTTATACTGATTTTTCCAATTTGAGATCAGGTTCTATAGAGAAGGAAAAGCATGCTTGTGGGGTTGTTCATGAGATGTTGAGTCTATGCGTTGAGAAGAGAACCCTTGTGGATCACCTTACTCACTTTCGTGAGGAGTTTAGATTCTCTCAGCAGTTGAGGGGGATGCTTATAAGGCACCCTGATTTGTTTTATGTATCTTTAAAAGGGGATAGAGATTCTGTTTTCCTCAGAGAAGCCTACCGTGATTCTCAGTTGGTAGAGAAGGATCGGTTATTGCTTATCAAGGAGAAGCTCCGCTCACTTGTTTCTGTTCCTAGGTTTTCGAAGCCGGGCACTCCTATGGACGATGCAGATGGAAATGACGCAACTGATGATCAAGATGATGAAAGTGGGAAGGAGGGTGAAAATTTGTCTGATATAGATAGCTTCTTGTCTGATGATGATGAAGATGAAGATGGTGATGACTATGAAGACGACTGGAGTGACGATGAGGATACTCCCCCAGATTTTAATGATGATGATGGGAATGTGAAGATTCATTTGGGAAAAGTATTGAACCAACCAGGTAGTGAAATCAAGAATGAAAACAAGGCGCTTGAGCCTGTTCTCCCTGATGGCCGTCCGCGGGAGCGTTGGTAAATATTTCCTGTCCCCCTCCTAGAGATCTTTCTCCAAGGTGGCAACGGGTGTTCTCATTTGCTGAATACAAAGCTTGTTTGAATTTCCTGGAGAATGAATGCACTTGAGAAGATTCTACAATGTCTTTATGCCTGAACCTGTTCCTGGGCTTAAAGTTTAGGTTTGCTAGTAGAGTATACCAACTCTCTTTAGGGAGAGAGAACTATGGAAAAATGCTTGTTCTTAGCTTTTGGAGCCACTCGAAGAAAATTTTGCGTAGGTAATAGATCTTTGCATCTTGCTTTCAATATGTAATAGTTTGTGCTTTTAGTTGATATAATGCAATAGTTAGTGGACTTCCACAATGTCCAGTATAAAACCCGTGTTGAATATTATATGAATTTGATCAGTTTCCGTTTGATTACCAACTTGCCTCAGAATTGTTATGAAAAATGGATATATTTTTTTCCTTTAAGAAAGAGGGATTGGATTGTTTGGTGGTGAATCTGAATCTTGGGAAGTAAAGCCCTTATGCAACCATCTGCAAACATTAGGATGTTTATGCCAATAGATTAAAACTACTGCAGTGAGCATGGTCACTAGACGGTTCATGATAGCTTTAAGATGAGAATAGGTTTAGGGGTAGCTTAACTCTAGTGGATAGTGTTCAAATTTAGTTATCCAGAAAAACCATTTCAGTTTTGCATGCATTTTGAGGCAAATAAGTTTGAGCTGAGTGACTTTGATGTAATAAGGATAGGCATCTTTAGTATTTGAGCATAATTGCTTGGTACTTGTACTCTGTCGCATCAAATAATTGCAGCATCTTCCCAGCTGCTTAGTGTTAAGTGGCCAGGTAAGATGGTAAATGGTGGGCGGAGGACTATTCTCTTTAACCATCCTTTCAGGTAGGGGTGCTCATCGGTATTACCGAACTTCCGAAGTTCTGAAGTTTCGAAGTTACCGAACTTTTTAAAAGTCATACCAACCCGAATTCCAAATAATCCATACCGAAATCGAATTTCCGAATTGAAATTTCAGTAAATTGCGGTTTACCAAACTTTACCAAAATTTTCGAAATTATTTCCAAGTCAGAACCAAAATTTATAAATTCGTTAAGTTCGGTATTACCAAAAATGAAAGTATGAAAAATTATATCCGAACTTTCGAAAATATAGTCAAAATTTCGGTAAGTTTGGTAAGTTCGGGTAACTGAACTTTCCAATATTGATCCCGTACCGAACCGAACTTATAGTTTGGTAATTGTCTACCGATACCGAAATTGAAAAAATTTCGGGTCAGAAATTCGGAAATTCGGTATTCGGTAATTTTGCACACCCTACTTTCACCCCTACTTTCAGGAGAAGATTGGGGTGAGATGTGCCGCTGTCTGCGGCTGGCTCTACCACCTGTTATGCGGTGTGGGCAAGCAGATTCTGTATTCTAAACGATATATATGGCTTTTGTGAGAAATGTGATTTGAGAGTCCTGGTTGAAATGCTGTGTAGATATGTTCTATGGATTGTGATATGGATTTTATGGTCCCAACTCTTGATATATTCCTTTGGATATGGATTAGAACTGTTATATTGATTGGATTTAATGAGATTGTGGATTGAGATGCCCAAGCTTTATTCTTTATGTGTGGATTGACTTTGCAATTGCTCTAACAACAGAAGGATTGTTTAAGATTTGCCCTAATTGTGTAATGGAGAGAGAAATGAAGAATCAAAGTAGTTGCAGCACTTTTGTGTATTGTGCCCAAGCTTAAATTCATCATACTTTTCATACTTTGTCGTAGATTTCACTTGTGCGTATAAGGAATTGATGCTCGAAAATCAGAATACTTGTCTTCTGCTTTTATCTTTATGCAAACCCTACCTTAATTAGGGGCATTCTCGTATATTCATTTTGGGTTTTGAGAAGTCCTCTTTTTTGTCTAGAGAGGGAAGAGAGCGGATATGGGTGAATTTAACTTACAATTTTTATACACGTCCGTGGCAGAGTAAAAGAATCATAAGTTTTGCCACTAGTATCATAGTGGCCTCTGCAAAGGTCATAAGCTGATTGGGGGGGGGGGGGGGGGGGGGGGTTGTGGGCTATAAAAGGGTGGCTAGCTCATTCGTTAATGAGGCAGAGCAGAGCAGCAAGTTAAGGGAAATGATCTTACTCAACGCACTGGTTGTTCACTCCCCCTCAAGGGCTTTCCCTCTACCTCTACCACAAAACTATATATTCATATATATATATATGAACTGACGGAGGCAGGGCGGCGGCTGTTGGGTGGGAGTTTGAACAACCTATGTATGTCTTGCTTCACCAAATAACAAAAACCTTTATCCATCTCTTGATGAAAAGTGACGACCATTGTTCACTCTCCCTCAAGGCTTCAAATTATCAAATGCTATTAGTTCTGTTGCTTGAGCTTGAGCATATGTATATACGTTGAGGCCTTTGGGGAGAGTGGTCAAAAGTTGTTACTGCATGTTTACTTCGTTTCGTTTTGGTTTATTTAGACGTCTTTTGTGTCTTTCGTGCGAGAGACTGATCTCGAAATATTATTCTTATTAACTGATGCATGCCTTTAACTTCTCTTTCTAGTGTTTTGATATCATCCAACATATGCCTACTCCTTGCAATTTTGTTGTTCAAAAAAGAGTTTTTCTTTTGTTTTATTAGACGTCTTTTGTGTCTTTTTTCTTTTGTTTAATATTTTCTGTTTATAACTGTCACTTTTTCAGTTTTTACGATAACCAACATAATCATTAGATTATATTTAATAAAAAAAGGTTAGAGGATCCTGGACTTTAATGTTTTATTTAATGGGAACCCTCAACTATTTTTTGTTTAATCACCCCCCTGAACTATTTCATTTTGTTCAATCACAACCCTACCATCACATTTTGCTGACATGGCACCGTTATGTGCCACGTCATGTACTCACTCGATGTCACGTCAACAAAACACGTCAGTAACTTGCCAGATCATCCCAGCCACATCAAGAAGCAAGCCACGTTATCAAACCAGGGGGGTAATTAAATAAAAACATTAAAGTTCAGGGTTGTTTTATGTCTTTTTGCTATATTTATTTTATTATACTTTCTGTTTTTGTTTCTTTTTTATTTTTCCTTCTTCAATTCATTCTTACTGGATGGATTTTTTTTCATGAGAATTTTCTAGATTCTCTCCACCTTCATGGCATGTCTATTAATAATCATAATTAATGAGATTAATCATAATTACCTCTAATTGTTAAGTTATTTTGTAGGCAACCTTATTCCAGATGAATCATAATTACCTCTAATTCTAGCAATGAAGCATTAATTCCAATTTTATTTTTATTATTATCATTATACTGTTGTATATAAAAAAGAAAGGAAAAGAGAAATTTGGGTTATTGATTAAATTAGGGCAAATGACATAAAACAACCTTGAACTTTAATGTTTTGATTAATCGCAACCCTTAACTTTTTTTTTGTTTAATTACCCCCTGGCACGCTTCTTGACGTGGCTGGGATGATGTGGCAAGTTATTAACGTGTCTTGTTGACATGACATCGAGTGAGTACATGATGCAGCACATAACGGTGTCATGTCAACAAAACGTGATGGTAGGGTTGTGATTAAACAAAATGAAATAGTTTAGGGGGGTGATTAAGCAAAAAAATAGTTGAGGGTTCCATTAAATAAAACATTAAAGTTCAGGGTCCTCTAACCCCTTTTTCCCGATTATATTTACTCTCTCCGTCCCTTTTTAGTTGTCATTTTTTTTATTTTTCACAATAACCAAGACAATCATTAGATTACAATTATTGTACAATTTTTTACTAAACTACCCTTATTAATTAGTATGAACCATTCCTTTTTAATTTTTCTCCAAAAGTAGTTAAGTTAAAATTATTTAGGATTAATTTTGTTATTGACTACAAAAAATAATCTTAAAAATTGAAATATGACAACTAAATATGGACAACCATTTCTTGAAAAAACGACAACTAAAAAGGAACGGATGGAGTATTGTATAATTTTTGACTAAACTACCCTTATTAATTATGAATCATTTTTCTTTTTTTCCAAAAACTGGTTAATTTAAAATTATTTAGGCTTAATTTTGTCATTGCTATAAAAAGTAATCTTGAAAATATGAAAAATATCTTTAAAATTGAAAAATAATAATTAAATAGATAAAATTATTTTTTGATAAAATGAAAATTAAAAAAAAAAACGGAGGAGGGAGTACTATTGAAGTTACCATTTGACATAATTAAACATTTATGTGTAAGAAATATAAGTTGGGTGTTAAATTGTGTTAATCTTCTGTCACCCTTAAAAAGACAAGAAATAAAAGGCACAACTCAAAAGTTTCCAACTTTCTATGCTTCTTTTTGTGATTTGGAAGATATTTAAGCGACGGGTCGGTCAAGCTTTCCCAGGCACAAATTAATGAATCCAATTGATCAGACTCTAATAAGATAAAACACCTTATCCAGAAATCATAGAATCCAAACTCTCTGAAGATTCAATAGCAGCAACAACCATTCCACAACAATGTCACAATTGGGTCTGTTTGGCGTTCCGGTTCTAGTCCGAAAAGTGCTATGGCAAAAGTACTGTGGCAAAAGTACTTCTGGAAAAGCTAGTATGTTGCCGTTTGGCATTCTGGTTTGGTGGCCAGAATGCCTTTTCCCAAACCAAATTTGATTATTAGGTGTTTGGTAAACACCTTCCAACTGAACTTTTCCAAAAGTTCGTTTGGTTCCCTTTGTATTTTTTTCCTTTTTGAGCCTGAAGCAAATTGGTCCAGGGGCCAAAAGTTCGTTTTGGGAAGGACACGGGAAGGAGGCAACAAATTTATTTGGACAAAAATATACACCCAACTTTGAAAGATTTACACTTAAACCTGGTATATAATTTGTTCTTCCACCCCAATCTCAAACATTTGTTCTTCTGCCCCTCCAGACCAACGAAAACCCTAACCCTCGACATCTCTCTCTAGTTCTCTCCCAATCTCCTACCCCAATCTCCATCGCATTGGTCCTCTTCAAATCAAAAGTCCGTCTAATTGGAATTCGTCTCTCTCCGTCGGTTAAAGACTCTGTCTTTATTGTTGGGTCGTTGAAGTTGAAAGGGGGTTCTTAAATTGGTGGAGCTCTCTCGGCGTTAAACGTTGAATTTGCCAATTAGGTGAGAAGGGTTCCTGTTTCTGGTGTCTCTTTCAATTTCCAAGCTTGGTGGAGAGAGAAATGGCAGTAAGTTTTTGGGTTTTCCCTTTTTCTTCCTGGGTTTTGATCTTCTTCTGTTTAGCTTGGATTTCAATTTCAATGCTTGTTGTACTTGTTGAAAGAATTGCTGCATGTATCGTTGCGTTTTTATTTTTATTTTTTGTGCTTTATGGGTTCTAGGTGTTTTTTGTTGTTTTGCTGTATTTTGGAATAAAACACTTTCTGGGTATTTCCCATTTTGCTTCATTTGTGCATATTTCTGTTAAATTATGGCAATCGACATGTGTAGTGAAGTTTCTGTTGCAATCTTGTGTAATCCCTACTTCTTTTGACAGGGTATTCGATTTAATTTGTTGATAAATTCCTACATTTTTTTGAGATTTGTATTGAAGTTTGATTTGCAATGTTTGAACTTTGGCGGCTAGTTTTTTCTATTCGAGTTGAAATGGTATTCATTTGAAATTGATTTTACTCTCCATCTCTGTTTGTATGTGTGTATTTCCATTTTGCTACAATTCATGCTTTTCTTCACTATTAAAATAAATGACTTGGAACAATAGTTTAAATACTGAGATTAGCATATTAAGATTTGTAGAATGATTATCGTGGTTCTTAAAAATACCTACATTTATTCTGTAATTTCAGATGAATTGCTTGAAATATAGAATGAGTTTGCTACTGTGTTGAAAAATGGCATTTAAATTTATACCCAATTCCTAGAAATGTTGTGTTGTAAATTCACCATGAATTTATGTGTTATGGTGAATTGATTCTAAAATGAGTTTGCTGCTGTGAATTGTCCAGCCAATGCAAACAATGTGCAGTCTCCTGTTGGTTCAAAGAATTCACAGGTAATTGAAATTTGTGATAGCTTTTGTGGTGAATGCCAGTATTCTAGACTTTTTTCTGCTTTGGTGATAACATCTATATGCTACAATGAGCACATGAGATCCTTCATTTGACAAAATGACTTTTGATTGGATTAAGATAAGTTTTATGATAAGATAATGTAGAGGCTGGGAAACTGACAATTCACATGTAGACAAGCTGTGCATTAACTTGGCAGTTCCCATTCGCAGTAGAAATCAGGAAAGGAAAATTTTACAATTGTTTGAAATGAACTTCAGTAGTGTGAAGGTGTTTTTTCATGCAGAGAAGAGAATAGGTTCTACTGAAGATACTTGGGGAATATTCTTTTGAGATACAACTGACATTGACCATGTTTTGAATGCATGTGTCTCTCTCTATTTTTTCTTTTATTTTCGCTTTAACTTTTTGCTTAGTGATTTTGATGCATTTGTTCTCACATGGATGTTCGTGCTTGAGTGGTTGATAGGGTTCAGCCGTAAACTGGCAGTTTTTCTTTTTGGTTTTCAGTACAGTGCAACTCAATTCTGCACTGCTTTTGAAGTTTGTCACAGAAGAGCACAAGGCCTGTTTTCTATGAATTCCTGTAAAAAGGCAGAGCTGATTTGAATGTGGTTCCTTCCTCTTCATCATCAGGGTCAAGTGGAGTGACACATGTGTCTTGCAATGAAAATGGATCTGCAGCAGATGATCATGAACAGAGCAGTAGTTGCAATAGCTGAGTCTGATTCAGCTTACACGGCGGATGCGAGGTTCTGTCCGGGGAGAAGTGGTCAGCTACGAAATGGATGAGGCAGAGGAGTACCACCTCACTTAAATAGCGGAAGGCCAAGCTAATATATACTGAGGATATACAACAGGACTGGAGAAAGCTTGAATTCTTAGTGATAATGAATTAGATGAGATTCTATAGTTTCCTACTAATTAATTAGATTCTATAGTTTTAAACCAGTTTTTACCAAACATCAAAAATAACTTCTGGTTTCCCCACAGAACTTTTAACAAATATTTACCAAACAGCTTACTCATTTTCCAGCAAGTCATTTTCAAACAGAACTTCTTCTCACAGAACTTTTCCAGCTAGAACCGGAACGCCAAACAGACCCTATGTTGTTTGGTAAACATTTTTTAAAAGTGCTGTAGGAAACGAAAAGTTATTTTTGGTGTTTGGTAAAACTATAAAAAAGAAATAGTTAGAGTATAAAATCCATTTTAAAAAAATTAATAAAAATAGGAAAAGTGGATCTAGAATTACTTATCTTGAGATGGAGATTTTATTGTGCTAATTTTTAATTTATTTTATTCTATTATATAAAATAAAAATATGAAATTAAAATTGAAAAAAAAAAAAAGTTGGAGAGAAGGTGGCAAACGCAGCTGCAGCTGCTGCCACTGGAGCCAAAATTGGCAGTGAGGAAAGGAGGCCCTCCAAGGCAAAACTCAACCGAGCTGTTTAGAAAGCTCGGTTCAAACTTCAACGCCAAATACCTATATACAACTTTTGGGCTTCAACCCAACCCAACCCTAAGGGCCAAACACTATCAAAGTCCGTTATTGTTCCCCTAACTTGCCATTTCTTCAAACTCTAGAAGAATAAGAAGCCATCTTCATGGAAAAACTTGCTCCATTTCACCACCATAGCTCACCTTTGTTGCACCAAACACCTCTATCCTACAATCCAAAACCAGGAACACATACACCAACACCTCTTCTTCCTGCTCCCACAACAACAACAACAACAACCTCTCTTGAAACCACCACTGCACTGATATCTACGTCTCCATCATCTCCTGCAGCAATACACTTGTCAAAGTTCCAATCTTTAGATTGTCAAAACATTGGATTCTGTCAAAACAACGCATGCCCAGCTGATAAAATTGGGCAACAAGTGGAATCCAGACTCCGAGAGTGGAACTTTGGTCACTTCTTACTTGGAACTTGGCGATTACAGGTCAGCTGCAGTAGTTTTCTTACTTGGGTTTGCAAGTAATTATGCCATGTGGGCTCATTTCATGGAGGAATTTGAGAGCTTTGGTTGTGATCCAAGTTGTGAGATTCTTGATGCTTTTCAAGAACTGCATTGTATAGGAGTGACTTTTGATAGCAGAACAATTGTTATGATTTTGAATATTTGCTCTAATGTTATGGATTTGTGGCTTGGTCTGGCAGTTCATGCTAGTTTAATCAAGAGGGGTGTTGAATTAGATGTGTATGTGAAATGTGCACTAATGAATTTTTATTGGTTGTGTTGTGATGTGGGAAAAGCTATGGAAGTATTTCACGAGACAGTCGATCGAGATGATCGATTGTGGAGCGAGGCAGTTGTGATCAACTTGAAGAGTGGAAGATACAATGAAGGTATAGAGCTATTTAGAGTAATGCAGCTTTTATCTGCAAAAGCTAGTCCTAGAACGATTGTGAAGATGCTGCAAGCTTGTGGAGTAAATGGAGCTGTCAGTGGAGGGAAGCAGATTCATGCATATGTATTAAAACATGGATTGGAATTGAATCTTTCGGTGTTCAATTCCTTGATTAGCATGTACACTAGGAACGGTAAACTCAAACTAGCCAGCAGAGTTTTTGACTTGATGAAAAATCGCAGCTTGTCGTCTTGGAATTCATTAATCTCAAGCTACACTTCCCTTGGGTACTTTAATGATGCTTGGGATGTTTTATACAAAATGGAATCATCTAGCGTAAAACCAGACATAGTAACCTGGAATTCGTTCTTGTCAGGCCAGGCTCTTCATGGATCAAACAAAGACGTTCTTGCCATCTTGCAGAGAATGCAAATGGTGGGCTTTAGGCCTAATTCTATCTCCATAACTAGTATTCTTCAAGCTGAGTGAACTAGGGTTCTTGAATTTCGGGAAAGCAATTCATGGCTACATGATTAGAAATGGACTCGTCTATGATGTATATGTGGGGACTTCATTGTTAGACATGTATGTGAAGAGTGACTGCTTAACCAGTGCTCGTGCAGTTTTTGATGGCATGAGGAACAAGAATATTTTTGCTTGGAATTCATTAATAGCCGGGTACTCGGTCAGTGGCCCTTTTGATGATGCTAAAAGATTACTGAAAAGTATGAAAGAGGATGGAATTAAACCTGATTTAGTTACATGGAATGGCCTGGTTTCCGGGTATTCAATTTGAGGATGCTGGGAGGAAGCTAGGGCTGTGATTGATGAGATCAAAAGTTCAGGATTAGCACCAAATGTGGTTACCTAGACTGCTCTTATTTCAGGTTTTTCACAGAACGGTAACTACTAAGAATCCTTCGATTTTTTCACCCAAATGCAGCGAGAAGGTATTAAGCCGGCCTCTGCGACCATACTCAGTTTACTCCGACCTTGTGGATCACTACCTTTGTTACAGAAGGGTAAAGAAATTCACTGCTTCAGCATGAGAAATGGCTTCAATGAAGATGCATATATTGTCACAGCACTCATTGACATGTACAGCAAGACTGGTGATTTGAGGAGCGCCGCCCGTGAACTTTTCAGAAACTCTGAAAACAAAACATTAGCCTCTTGGAATTGCATGATCATGGGATTTGTCATTTACGGATACGGGAGAGAGGCAATTTTACTTTTTAGTGAAATACAGAGAGCTGGGATCTTACCTGCCGTGATAACCTTCACAGCTGTGCTATCTGGATGCAAGAACTCAGGTTTAGTTGAAGAAGGATGGAAATTCCTTGATAGCATAAGTGAAGAACACAATCTAAAGCCAACAATTGAGCATTACTGTTGCATGGTTGATCCTCTAGGAAGAGCAGACTATCTTGATGAAGCTTGGGATTTCATTCGATCAATGCCAATAGAACCAGATGCTACAGTTTGGGGTGCTTTTCTCGGGTCCTGTCGAATCCACGGAAGTATAGATTTTGCAGAGATTGCAGCCAAGAAACTCTTCAGATTGGAACCATACAATTCTGCTAACTATGTCCTGCTGACAAACTTATGTGCAATGTCTAACAGATGGGAGGATGTAGACACCATAAGAGAAATCATGGCAGCCAAGGGATTGAGAAATGGACAAGTGTGGAGCTGGATACAAATCGATGAAAACATCCAAATAGTAGTAGTAGTAGTAATCAGGGTTATTAAGAACACCAGAATTTGTTCAGATTGTCACACAGCAGCAAAATTCATCTCCATTGTTAGGAGCTGTGAAATTTTCCTCCGGGACGGTGTCCGGTTCCATCATTTCAAGGCAGGGAAGTGCTCTTGCAATGATTACTGGTAACCGGTGCCGGTGGCTGTTCACTACTTTTGTACACCAGACAACTGTTTCACAGATCAGAGCTCATACATTCTGCAGTAGTAAATACCAAATATACATAAATAAATACATTTACAGTAACTATGAAAACTGAATCAAGTTGCAATTCCAAAATCTGTAGTTCTGAAGCTTTATATGCACAAAAAGGGAGGAAAATATAGGTCCAAAGGGAAGATTGATGGTATGCATACTCAGCCATGAGCAAGATTGGGAAATACAACAATAGACTGACTTTTAGAGTACAAAACCATAACAAAACCTATATAGTCTAAGATCTTGAATATGGATATTTACATATATGAGAAGTGATAATTTACATGCCACCAGGCACAGAACCCAGTAAAACAACACGACGGAGATGGATCATCTGAGACCTTAATTGGAAAGTAGGGAAACCCTAGCATCCAGGATATAGACTACCAACCAGACGGGAAAAAAAAGAGGCACAAAGGATCTCCAAAAGTTTGAAAAGCACTTCTTAGACTATGGAACAAACGACTACCCCCCTACTAACCTCTACAAACCTTCTAGAATCTACACGAGCTCGAAGCAGCAGAAATTTATTTGACTTCCATGCATCTCCAGGATGCATATACCATCAGAATCGGTCGATAGCTTCAATTCGGTCCTGCAGAGCCATCCTCTCTGAAACATCAGCCAAAGATTTGAGATTGCACCTGAGAAGCGCCTTGACAAAGTACAATGTGTCATCCTTGGTGTTCCCTTCAGGCACATCTACCACAAATGACTCGATGACTAGTGTCCCTGGTCTTCCATCAACAACTTCCGGGTGGACAGTCATTAGTGAGGCATAGTTCTACAAAATAAAGAGACATTGAAATCCTTTCAGCGAAAGTATCAGTGGGCACAAAAAAATTAAATACAAGAAAGTACAAAGCTGAGAGTCAACCAAACTATGTTCACTGGCTCAATATATCCATCTTCTTCATGCAAAATACAAAATTCTAGCAAAAAGATCACTACGAAAAATCATATGCAGTGGGATTCACATGCCTTCTCATGAATAGCAAGTTGCTCACAACATGCAAGCGCACACAGACACGTCATGCACAAATTTCATTGAAATCAACAAGCAAAAAAAGCTTTTCTATAAGACAAAAGTCCATTTTGAAAACACTAGAACAATGGTAGTCACTCCAACCATTCCCCATATTCCTTTTAAATAACTTATTTCTCCTTTGAACACATGTGTTCAGACAGACTCCAACAATGCTAGACAACAGACTCATATCGATCGGGATACAAAGGTATAGCTGATAAGGATAAAAAAAAGGGGTACCAAACTTCATCTTAGATTCAGTACCTCATGTGCAACCATAATAAGTGAATAGCACTGTCATGGGCCCTCAAGTAAAGGTGCCTGCCAGGCTAAGAGCAAAAGGGAGAAAAGCACTAGAAAATACCAAAGCATGAAGAAGAATTCCCCCCACAACCACATAGATGGAACCGAATGCATAGCAGAAAACACTGGATATATCACCTGATTCTCATCCTAAATGATTTTTTTAGAGTATCCGCACCTTTTCAACATCAAATATGGGGAAATGGGTTCTTCCTCTGTTGATGGAATGCAGTTGGTATCAAGTTCTCTCATTCTCGCCAGTAGACTTACAAATTTCAGGATATAGAGTACTATGAATGCATGTGAAACAGCGAGAAAAATTTCTGGACACCTTAACTTGACCCGTTGATCAATACTCGCGAAATTTCCAAACTTGATAAAGGGATCATTCAGCAAAAGTTCATGACGAGAACATTCTAGGAAAATAAAAGAACACTCTGAATACAAACATCAGGAAAAAAAATACCAAATATTCACAACATCAACAAATTGATATCAAGATCAGTCTCAATGATCGGCCCTGAGAAGAATTTCTGTTAATTCCAAAAAACACTGAATAACAAGATCAAACATTGAACAGGCATGAATTTAAACACAAGAGAGGGGGGGGGGGGATTATATTTATACCTTTAGCCTATGATCACCACCAACAATCTTGACACCAAGTATGTGCTCTTCATCATCCAAAAGCTCTAACCTTTCAGTACTTGTGGTAGCAGGCAGCCCAGATTTAACATTCACCTCTCTAACACTCCCAATCCCCAGCTCCCCATTCATAATACACCTACTAACAAACGGCTTGTACCTCTGTGGCTGATCAAACCGTCTCACTAATGACCAAACCTGATCCAATCAAAGGCACAAAACACAAATTATAAAACCCACAAACAAATAATCAAATAAAACCCACCTCAAGACCAGGAATCCTTATATGAACAAAAACATAACATTCTTAAAAAATGGAAAGTCCACATCGAGAAAAGGAAGATTAGGAAGCTTACGAGGTGAGCAGGAGCTTTAATGTGTTTGACCACAGATGCAGTGCACTGATTCTCTCCGGAGTCATGCCTGTGGTGTCTACGTATGTACTGCGCCTCAACAACACCGTAAGATTCATCTTGGAACATCATTTTTAATCAAATCAAAGGTATGGTGTTCTTCTTTGATGGAGTTTTTGTTGTTGATGAGGAAGAAGAAGATAAAGCTGCAAGGAACCTGATGCTTGTAAGAGATAAGGTTTGTTGTTTTTATTTTAAATGATGCAAGAGGACTTGGTGCCAAGTGATAAAGAGACTTTTTTTTATGAAAGAAAAAAGGCTTGGCTTAGCCTTGACTGGGAACTGAGAGAGCGAACTGCTCTGTTTTTATTCCCTCCACCAGTGAAACTGAAAACAGATTCATGAACCCAACCCACCGACTATTGAATTTTGATCTAAGATTTGTGTTTTTTTATAGTGTTTTTTTAAACGCCCCAACAAAAAGCAGAGCCTACCATCACTGGGCCCATTTACTCTCTCTTTTCTTAGAAACCCATTATTAATTATTAAAATAAAATAGTATTGGATTATTCTAACTTAACTCAAGGGGTTTTGGGTTTTGGGTTTTGGGTTTGCGTTAAAATTTATGATTGAAAGATCAGGTATTATCGTCCGATCCAATAATCTGCCAATTTGAACAACCGGGACCACACAATTGCCACTTTCCTCGCCTTCCGACAAGAACGACAACAGCTTTAAACATAAAAGGAATTGTCAATTTCTTCCCTACTAAATTAGTAATCCAATTTTTACACAAATGGTAAAAAGTAAAAACACACACCCACTTAATTAAGAAACCATGCAGAGGATAAAACTGCACCATCTCATCCTGATCCTCGGAAAGGAATTGCCCATAACAGAACGACAATGAGGATATCACTAGCTTCTTGTTCTATCTAGTCGACTTTATTTAGTACTCCCTCTCAGTTTAATTAAACGTTGTTTTGATTTTGAGTATGTATATTACAGAAACCGAATGATTCACTGTTGGTAAAAACATTTAGACTATAGTTACTGAACCGAAGCGAATCCAACACTACGTTAGCTAATTAAAATTTTAGATCAATAGTTCATCAACTGAACTCAACCGAATTTAATGATTTGATCAATCTTATTTGAAAGTACGTATTTATGATTTTAAAATCTAGAAAATAAATGATAGCGCTGGAAAAGAAAAGAAAAAAATCGAGTCAACTGGTTCAACAACACCGAGTTAACCAAATCAACCATTTGGGTTAATCGATTTCAAATTAACTTCAATTTTGCTCCAATACACAAAATTACACCAACTTGAAATTCGAGTTACTAATTCAGTAGTTGAATCGATCCAATCGATTTCTTTAGGTGTAAATACAAAATATAAATAAAAAAGAAAAAATAATCTATAAACGGTACAAAAGGCAGTTAGTTGAGTGGGAAAATGAAGTGTACATGTACCTGGTGAGACAACTTTACCGTATCATTTGCAGATTAAAAAAAAAAAAATTTTTTCACACTCAATTATCTTATTTCCACACTAAAGTAATTAAAAAGAAGCTATCATATTTTCTCAAATTCTCTTATCAAATTCTCTTGATACGATTTGGACCTGATTGTCAGAAGTGAATTTGAAACTTAATAAAAAGGGGAAAAAAAGGAAAAAAAAGTGATTGATCCCAAAAATAAATTGTAATAGATACGAAATTATATGAAGAGAATTTGATAAGAGAAATTGAAAAAATATGATAATTATTTTTAATTATTTTAGTGTGGAAATAAAAGTTCCTCAAAATAAAACCTTATCATAATGCTCACATCTCCACCAATAGAAATGGGTAAGAATATTTTATTTTTTTAGTATTATGGAACAAATAATGAGTATGTTTTTGAAAGATCCAGATGCTTCACGCACGATTGAGCTCCAACCATCCAAACTGCCCTATAATATTCCCCCCCTCTTAGGACACTCCCTCCGCCCTGCCCTACAAGGCTACAACTACTACTACTAGGATATGACAGATTATGCGGTACATTTTTAAACTTATTTATTTTCATTTCAATGAAAAAGCTAATCAAATCAAGTCATGGTTATAGTGAAAGCAAAGATTCATTTCTATTCCACCTATCGAAAGAAATAAAATACTAGCACCTTCTTTCTAACAAGCAACTTTAAACTCCTCATAATGAATAATGCTTTTAGAATCGTTGTAAGAGAAAATAATATTGATAAATAAACATTTCTAGCCATAACATATGTCAATAATCTAAATTTTCTCTCCATAATAATGCCAATATTAGATCTTCACTTTCAGATTCTTTATCGTGTAAACTTTTCTTTGTGAATTTAAACAAAAATAACACAAACATACAGAATGGTTCAAATAGTAAGATGATAAGCCAAACATACAGAATGGTCTTGGGCACATTTTTGTAATTAGTCGGACGTTTTATCCAAACAAAAAGTTTTATTGCCAAATGGTTTTTGAGACATAAATGAAATATGGTAATATTAAATTTACTGATACTCGAACAATATCAATTCTCTGATTAGAAATGATATAATCTGAATGATCTAATGATGTTAATATTTGCGGTAATTATATTGGGTAATTGCATTGATTTGTATCTCATTTCCCCAACTAATTGGACATCAAAATTGATGGCATTGTCGGAATTATTGATGGGCCGGCTGCTTACCGAAGAAGGAGCAAGAAATGGAAACCATGTCCATGAACGACGACGCATCATACATTAATAGAAATTTGATAACTTGGTTCCAACTAACTCTAAAATCATCGTTAACTATCCATGCTTCCTGGTCATCAAACTTATCCGTATGATAATAACAGTTCTTATAATGCAAAAGCAACGTCCAGTTTAGCTAATAGACAAAATGATAAAGCCCTCTTTACTTAATGATCAGGAAATGCAAAATGAATGATGGAGTCCATTTCGATTGGAATCTTAATCTTTTACCAGATAAAAAAAGACAATAGAGAGGTATTGACGTGACTATTCTATACTTTTATCGTAAAATCCTACTAAAGATTGAAGAAGTAGTATCATTGAGTATTTTAAAACAGTTGTTCCCTTTAAGGATCGTACCTAAAATCTTGAAAGAAGTCAGTAAAGTCCTCATCATCTTAAGTGCGCATTCGATGGTTGGGAAACAAGGAAAAAGAAGCTTGGACGGTTCAATCAAAAAACTCGGGGATCGGTCACCAGACAAAGTTTAAAACCCTAAAAACCCTCTTTTTTGGGTTACCCTGAAAATTGATCGATCTAGTGAATCGGTCCAGGTTAAACCGGGTTAAGCCAAAGAAAATAAAATTTAAAAAGTGCTAAATATGAGATTTGAACAATCTTTAATGTGTTGGCTAACAAAACCTTAACCACTACACCAATACTATGTTTGTGATACTAATTAGAACATAAAATAAATATAAAATAAAATTTTAATTTATTTTTATATATTTTATATAAATATTAAATTTTATTTATTAATTTATTAAAATTACGAGTCAATTCAAATCGATTTAAGTTGAATTTCTAACTCTGTCATATGACCGGATCCGATTTTAAAACCTTGATTGCAACAAATATGTTTAATGCTACTCTTTAGGACCACTTTTGCACCAACTGATCACGAACTTTATGGCATGTAAATTTCTTTCTCTTTTTTTTAAAAGCAACTAAACTTTATGGCAGAAACACCAAATAATGGACTCGCATCATGGGTAAATTCTGGCGACGTGGCAATTTACGATTTGATCTTTCATTGAAACAAGAGAAATTAAACTATTTTCTTTTTATAAAAAAGAAGAAGAAGAAGAAGAAGAAGAGCTACTCGGGCCAAATACTAGGTTGAGTTTTCCACCTAATTTCAAAGTTTGACAATTAGTTGCTGGTTACTACTAAGAGATTGCTTTTTGTCCTTTTTTATTATTGTTTTCAGCTCCTTTCCTTTTCTTTTTCATTTTTCTATGAGAAAGTGCCAATAAAATACACGACCTTTTGTTTATTATCGCAGAAATAAATACATGCTTTAACATTTCATTTAATTATTTAATTATTTATTATTTTCCTATATTTATGTTTTTTTAATTACTTTGTCGTAACTAAATAATGAAATCACTACATTTTTCATCTAAAAAATATCATATCATAACTAAAATGTCATTTGGCAAGTGTCATATTAACATATCATGGCTCACGTGACATGGTGTGATAATGTGGCATATGTCACGTCACCATTTAAAAGTAAAATTATGAGATATCATGTGCCACATAATTACTTGTGTTACGTGGCAACAACTAATGATATGACATGTCATATAAATTTTCTGTCACGGCAAAAAATATTTAAATAAAAAGCCGCATGTACATGGGTTATTTTGAAGAAAAAAAAATCTTCCCTCATTCGTTTCTTAGTTTGAAGGATAACAAATTAAAATATTATTGGTATTTTAAGTCAATGCAAGTGCGTTGAAGAGCCGAGGTCGAAGAGAGCATGAAAATATCTGCCATCCAGTGTTTGAGTAGGGATTAGTCAATTTTAGTTTAGGCCTAATTTCATGCCTTAATTCGTTGAACATACACTTCTTCATTCAATCACTCGTCACGTTAAGAAATAGGTACACTTTGCACACCGATAGATACCTAGAGATCAAACATTAAGTTGGCAAGTAATGAAAAGTACTGCTTATAAAATTGAGTAGACGACTTTGACCTAATTGAAGAGTTAAAAACTAATATAAATAATTAATAGTTTTATTTTAAGATAAACTTGCAGTAACTTTACAAAACCATACACCTAGAAATTAAAGAAAATAATGAATGGGTTTAGTTGGATAATAAAAACGGGTTAGTTTTATTTTAAGATAAACGAAATAGTTGCATAGATGAATTAGTTTTGATACAAATTTCGTGTTTGTGCAATTGATTTCAGTGTCTTGTTAAGAGAGAAAGATGTGATTTGAGGGACTGGGAGGCAGAAGAATATGGCAATTCTCATTCTCAAACCAGCAAAAGAAGAAGAGGAGGATACGATTAGTGAATTGCCATCCGAGATTCTAGTCAATATTCTGTCCTGCTTGACCATGAAAGAAGCTGCAAGTACGAGTGTGGTTTCGAAGAGATGGAGGGATTTGTGGAGATTCTAGTCATCTTCTCTATTTTGATTTTGGAAATTTGGAAAAAAAATACGCAAAAATTAGCATTATTTTTGTCTCAAATTTAAATAAAAGAGATAACAAAATAAGTATATAATCAGTCCATTACAACAATTCGTACGAGTTTATAGTCCAAAATATTATCACCCCAATTTTGATATATTATGCAAAATTTCATATTTTGTAGCGTAACAAAAAAGGGCTAAACCCATTCAGTCCCTAAGTTTGTGTAAAATTTTAAAATTAACCCCCACATTTACCTTTGATCTAAATTAATCCCAGTTGACCAAATTAATATATTTTTTCCCCGAAAATTCCAAAATAAAAAAAATCTTATTTTTTAATATCCTACATGGCATCTACCATATTATAGTGGACATTGATCATGAACCGAAGTAAGAGTTGTGAATTGAGTCCACTTAATTATTGGGCTATGGAGATATGGGCTTCAATAGCAACCCTGTTTGATAGAACAGCTAAGAAAGCCCAGACCATAAGAACTTCTCTAGTTAACAGAATTTGGGCTTTCTTAGGACCAATGATAAAATTTATACACTGCATCTGTCAGAGAGGCGTTTAGTTTCAGTGCAACCGCACGGGGAAGTAGGAATCTTATGAGAGGACACGTGGCTGCAGTTACCGAATGAGAAACTGAAAGGGAAATAATAATAAGAAGAAGAAGGATTGGTTTGATTTAGGATGGGAACTGATATTTGACCACCTCAGTGTTTATGCTTGCAACTTTGCATGTTTTATATGTGGAATTAAATTTTAAGAAGGCGTGAAATTGCATGTGACACAAGGTGGAGGCTGCTGGGGCTTGGGGCCTCATGCAACCGCACATTTGGCTGTAAAGGCACAGCCTCCAAAGGAATCAAGCTTCTTCATTTGAAATGACAGAAACACCCCTCTCGACAGATTCATCTCCTTGTTCTAAATTGTTGAATAGTTTTGTGAAAATGACAGAAACACCCCTCTCGACGGATTCATCTCCTTGTTATGAAATTGTTGAATAGATTTTTGAAATCTTTAAAATAGCAATTTCTTCTTCACTTGTCAACTCATGTGAATGTTATGGAAGGAAGGTGGAGAATTATAAAAATATAGTCACTTGCAAGTTACTTAGTTTGCTTCATCCATTAAAAAAATAAAATGAAGTAAAAAAAAATATGAGGACTTAGAAAGGTAATACAAGAGAAAGAACAGGGGCATTAACGTCCGAGAAATAATGAATTTGTTTGGGTTTGAGAACTAAATGCCACCTCACCAAGTGATTCACACGTGAATAGATTCTTCGGGTGTGTACTCTTTTCTGGCAATTCGGACCTATTATATATGTATATCGATACTCTCTCCTCTCTGTATCTATACTTTTTTTAGAGAAAAAAAACCAAAAGAAGCAAAACCAATACTATTTCATTATTTTAATGATTTAATAATTTAATTAACTTTAATAAATCCGAGACTGTTGTCCTAACAAGCTCTCTTCTTACATTGTTAATCGTTTTGGTTTGCTGCAACTAAATTACAGCCTCCCTTTTCTGGTCTTAGCCCTCCTTTGGCGGAAACCATCTTTGCATTTCCCATTTCTTCTTCCTTAATTCATCTAAATCTTGTACACTGATCGATCACTCGAGCGTGCATTCCAGTCACATTCTCCAGTTCTCTGCAACAAATCAATATTCAGGTACTTTTATTTTCATTGTTCTGTTTTTGCACATGGATCCACAGTTTGCCATAATTTTCCGATGATCCACTGTAATGCAATTGGATTAATTAGAAGAATTTAATGAGTTTGGTAGAACGCAAAAGTGGTTGGCAGCTGATCCCACCTTCAGCACATGCAAACTGTTATTATTTCCCGGTGCGGCGCCTCATTATTGTTTCTTATTTCATCTTTTTTACCAAAAGAAATCGATTATATTGTTATTATTAATGAGATGGAACTCATCACCTACGAACTACAGCATGCAATATCTTTTTCCTTCTTGCATTTATTTGGTCTACTCTCTACTGGGCCATGGGCCTATGGTGGTACGACCCATGGATTATTGGTCCACTCGATCTCTACTTGTTTTGTTAGTTGTTTGTAGTTATCAAATTAAAGTTATGGAATTTGTGGCAGGTAGCTGGGGTTGAAGATCTACGGGGTAAAAATGCTCTCATCCATATTTTAATTTTAATTTGTATCCTTTTTTTAATCTTTTTAAAATTTTATAAATACAATATTATTTCATAACCAGCAAAATTAGAGATACTTATTGTTTAAATATACTATTGGTCCCTAACCCAGTGAATTAAATAGGACCATGGTTTTTTAACACAAGATGGATCTCGCACCCTAGAGGGAAGTTCCAAAAGAAAGTATGGAGGCTCTTTTTCTATGCTATCTTATGGTCAATTTGGTTAGAAAGTAATTGGGTGGTTTTTGACAATGGGGTCTTTGATGTGATTCGTGCCCAATACCTTATTTTCGCTAGAGTTTGGGTTTGGATCAAGGCATGAAAGTCTGATGTCCTGTATTCCATGCATGAGCTAATGTCTTCTCCCACTTGTATTTTATCGTGGACTAACTAACACTTGTTTTGGTTAGATAACGATTAGATCTTAGGACAAACGTATGTTTTAGACAAGGAATTTGGAGCGTTTCCAGAAGATGGGTGGCCAAACATGTTCTTGATTTCCAAGAAACTCCTTTTCTTGTAAGAAAGACAACAATTATGTCGAGAAGATATAATTTAGAAGATAGTACATTGTGTATATCATTACATAAACCCATAAGCACAGTGATGGCCCTAAATCATGCACAAAACACAAAGCTAAGAGTCAATGACATTATTTAGAATTAATCGACCATATAGCATATCCTACGACAAATGCACCCAACCACATCTCTATCCTCATCTTCTAAAATCTATAACAGAAAAAAAAAATGGTTCCTTTAATGTTCGTATTTGATTTGATACTAGAATTTATAAATAAGTAAATAACAGAAAGATAGAAACAAAACCGAAGATCTTAGATCGACCGCCTCGGCTAATAAACATATTGCTAGAATGTGAGACATTTTAGAGTTTATCGTTGATATCAAGGTGTTTACTTCTTACAATGTCCTTATAAAGGAGACTAACACACCTTACCTTGTTTCAATCAGCCAAAGGGGAGGGTAAGGAGAGAGGACTTACTCGTATTACAGGTTTCATTTTTTGTTTCTTCCTGCTATTCAGGACTCAACAATGGCATGCAGTTCGATGACGATCCCCTCCTCCCCGACAACAGCGAATGCGAAAAATATCTTCAAAGAACAGACTGGTCTTCGTCGTTCGAGCTCCTGCAATGAGTTCTGCAACCGAAGCTGTGCTAGTATTCGAAGATCGTATTCAGATAACCACCTGTGCTATTCCATTAACCGTGTTCGTGCTGCATCAGTGCAAACACAGCCAAAGAGCAGCCGTTCTGGGATTTTTCCGTTTCAACTCCCTGGATCATTTCTGTTTGACCAGGAGACGAGCAAAGCCATGGATATAGTGGAGAGGGATGTAAATATGGAGACAAGTGCACCAGAAACGACAGTTGGTGAAGAGGAGGACGAGAAGGTAAAGAGAGCAAATTGGGTTGAGAGGTTATATGAAATCGGAAGTCAATGGAGGAAGAGACAGCAAAAACAGGACACAGAGGGAGGTGAAATGTGCGATGCAGACATAGATGGTGAATGTGATTGTAGTGATGAAGGTCTGTGCGCTGCAGATTATAACTCAGACGAGGGTGTAGAGGGTGGAGGAGAAGTTACATATGATCGTGAAACATTTTCTAGACTCTTGACCCGAGTACCGTGGTCTGATATCAAGTTGTTCTCTATGCTCGCTTTCTTGTGCAACATGGCTTATGTAATACCTGAGATCAAGGTAAGTCTTCAATTAAAATGCTTTTTTTCACTGTATCCAAAGCTACAAGTCATGCAAATAGATCTAACTTCGAAACTGTAACTTCATTCATTAACATCCAGGCCATAGATTTGAGAAGATATTACGGTCTACGCTTTGTGACATCCTCATTAGAGAAGAAAGCAGAGGCAATTGCCATAAAAACAAAGCTTGATGAGGATTCTATTCACATACCTGATGACCCTGACTCCCCAGCAGCCACTGAAACCATTCCAGTGAAGACAATAGAACCTGAGCAAAAGCGTCCAATCCGCTCCTCTGCTGCATATGAGATTGCAGCTTCAGCTGCATCTTATGTCCAAAAACGTGCAAAGGGCCTCGTCTCTCGTGGCACTGAGCTGCAGCATAAGGGTTATTCTACCAATTCATGTATAAAGGAAGAGGGAGAGGGTTCATATCAACAGCATAAATCGGAAGTGGCTGCTCATGTTGCTGCGACAACAATGACAGCAATGGTTGCGGCGGGAGAGAAGGAAAAGCAAGAGGCTGCAAGAGATCTCCAGTCACTTCACTCTTCACCATGTGAATGGTTCATCTGTGACGATTTGAGCACCTACACAAGGTGCTTTGTGATTCAGGTAATTCTTTCCTTCACAGTACATGCCATGCATAAAATAATAGTAGCTCTTCTAGTCTGTAGCATGTAATGAGCAAAAATAGTCCAAATAGGGTTAACATCTTAGGCATTAGCATACTTTTTTTCTGAAAGAAGGAAACCTCTGTCAAAGAAGCTCAGCATGTCGGATGTTTTCCAAATGTAGGGATCTGACTCCCTGGCGTCTTGGCAGGCGAACCTTCTTTTTGAACCGACTGAATTTGAGGTATGTATTGACTCAAAACACTCACAACTCTATATGAGACTTCTGAAGTTATTTAATCATTCTGTTGTTACAGGGGACAGACGTGCTTGTTCACAGAGGAATTTATGAAGCAGCAAAGGGTATATATGAGCAATTTATGCCAGAAATTGTTGAGCATTTGAACACACATGGAGAACGGGCAAAGCTTCAATTTACTGGTCATTCTCTGGGAGGCAGTCTGTCACTTTTAATCAACTTAATGCTACTGACCAGGAAGGTCGTCAAACCCTTGACTCTTCGGCCAGTGGTCACTTTTGGTTCACCATTCGTGTTCTGTGGAGGCCATAAGATTCTGAATGATTTGGGGTTAGATGACAGCCACATACAGTCTGTTGTGATGCACAGAGATATTGTCCCAAGAGCCTTCTCCTGCAACTATCCGAGCCATGTTGCAGTACTCCTCAAGCGTTTAAATAGCTCCTTTCAGTCACATCCTTGCCTACTTAAGAATGTAAGTCTCTCTTGAACAACTCTAACTTACATCCTTACTGAGTTATGCAAATGCATCGTTTAACTTCTCCTCTGTTCTTGCAGAAAATGTTGTACTCTCCAATCGGTAAAATTTTCATCCTACAGCCAGATGAGAAGTCATCTCCTCCCCACCCCCTACTTCCTACAGGGAGCGCACTCTATACTTTAGAGAGAGCTCAGTATGGGTTCAAAAACAGTGCCCTGAAGGCATTTCTCAACAATCCCCATCCACTGGATACTCTTAGTGATCCCACAGCCTATGGTTCAGACGGTACAATCTTACGAGACCATGATTCAAGCAACTATCTAAAGGCAGTGAATGGAGTTCTAAGGCAAAACACAAAGATCATTTCTCGAAAAGTAAGAAGAGAAAGGAATGAATTGTGGCCATTGCTCAATTCACCATCACCACACTTATGGAACCATGAAACTGCTCTGGAGAGAAGTGTGATAATTACCAGAAAGGTAATGACCGGTGTGTGAAGACACCTATAAGTGTATCCAATGGCTGCAAAGATAAATACAATTAAGCTAGAAATCTTTTCTTCTTTTCTCCTTCTGCTTGTATATGACTGCTATATGTATATCCTATGGAACTCTCAACTCTGTAACATGTTGGTGTCACTTGACTCAACACCGACTGACCCGTACATATAAAAATCACATGGCTTTTACAGCTAAGAAGCTGCAGATTTCTGCAGGTCTCTTCTTTCCTTTCTTTCATACAGAAAAATAGTCTCAACATTTTCAATGCTAAGCTTCTTAACAAACATGTGTGCGAAAATTTAAGGCATATAACCAGATGATCACAATAAGCATGGTCTTGCTAATAGAGAACAAGAATAGCAGAGCAAAAATTTCCCTTTTCTTACTGCTTTACTGGTGCAAAATACATCTAATATAGGAGCTGAATTGGATTGAAGTTTCTAACAAAAAAAAGTACAAAAAGTTATAGGAACTCACTAGAGATTCTATTCCTATTGCTAGCGCAACAGGTTTAGAGGAGACCTCCTCTTACAAGGAAAAGGGTGAGTAGTATTAGCAAAGAGAGTTGAATCAATCATTTTTTAACTCCTTCAGCCATTCTCTTTTTTATTTCGTGAGCAGTGTTGAAAATTCCAAGAGTAGGTTCATTGCAGACAAAGCATTTCTTATTCTTGGCATGATGCTGCAAATAAGAAAGTAACAAAAAAACTAATTTCAAAATCACATAAGATAATCAGCAATCTTCAGTAAATGAAAGCCTCTTGACATGCAATGATTTTCATGAAAGAAAGAAAGAGGTTTTACCTTCAACGCGCAATGCTCACAGAAATAATGCTTGCACTTGGTCATAACTGGATCCACAAAAGGCTCCCTACAGATGAAACAAGCGAACGGCAATTCATCATCTTCATCATCATCACCGTCTCTCTGGCCGGCACCAGTTTCATCATCTTCATCATCCATCAACCCCATAGCCAAATTCCTCTTCCTCACCTTCTCAGCTTCCTCATACTCCCTCTCCATCTGCCACCCAGATTTATAATCCCCTCTATCGTGCATAAACTTACACGAATCGCCATACCCACAATACCCAGTTTCCTTGTAATCCTTACAGATATCTGGTTGGTAATCCCACCTCGCTGAGACCCTAATGTGCGCAGACGCCCTAAGCGGCCCATGTGATCCTCCAGCTTTCTCACTCGCAATCGTCTGCTCCCTCCTAAACCCAGCTTTATGATCAGTATACCCATGAATCCCTTTATACAACTTCTCATCACCACCAGAACCAGTCGCCTTCTTCCCCTTCAACGCCTCATCAGCTAATCTAAGAGCTCTTTCTCGAATTGCCCGAGCATCTCTCGAGAAATCCGTCTCAGTTTCTAGCGTCGCCGTTGCCTTACTGTCGTTCTGAACTTGTACTTGCTTTGAAGACTCAAATTGAAAAATTGTCCGCTCCCTCGTTTCATCAGTGGAAGACTCCGTCTTGTTTGTAGACCCAGTTGAGAAATACAGCTTGTCATTGGATTTTGGTGCTTTCTTCTTGCTCTGCAGTACAGAAGGTTCTGTTCCTCCATCCTCGTCGGAATCCTCCGCCACCGTCCTCTTCCTAATGTTCTTGTTCTTCGTCGGCTTTCGGAAAAAATTACACACTGCGAAAACACAAATTACCCATTCGAACTATGACAAAAAGAAGTTTTGAGCTATATTTTCTGAGTAAAATAGAAGATAAACGGAACATACCTTGCTCGGGCTGTTGAGCTTCGCCGGAATCTGACATACTTGGGGGAGAGGTCGACTATTTTAGAAGATGGAAAAAATAACAAAAATTACGACAGATCGTTCCGTTTGCTTCCTCCAGAGAGGTTTATAATTGGGCTAAATGAGGGCCCATTCCATGATTGAACATGAGTTTGGGCCTGGCCCACGCGTAGAAACTCCATTTTTCTTTTTTTAATACCTAATTTTGGTACATGCAATTATTTATTCTTAATCGTGTATTTCCTTCTATATCTCTTTCTTTTATGTGTAGGCACATACATTTATTAAATAAGTAATAAATATGGTAGGTATATTATCTATAAATAATAATTTTAATACGTATTTATTATCTGCTGATGTTAGGTGCCAAATGAGGGTCCAGCTCATGATTGAACATGAGCCCGGCCCGGCCCGGACCGGCCCATGAGTTGAAATAGGATCTTTTATTTAATAAGAACTATATATTTCCTTCTCTCTCTCTTTTCTTTGCTTCCCTTCTTTCTTTCTTTTTCTTTCCCCAGAAACCCAGATGCTATAAAATTATCGACTTTTTTATTTCTTATATATCATTCACCTCCTTTTCTCTCTCGCACACACGAAACAATAGATAAATAACTAAAGATTTTGATTTCTTTATTTTTCTATTTTTCTTATAAATTAATTAAATTAAAAATACAAAAAAAAACAAAAACCCTTCAAATGCACAAACTCTCCGTCCCGGGTGGTTCTTAATCTTTTGTCTATCATTGAAGCATCCCTGTAACCAAACACCCCCTTTCCATCTTCTTTTCTCTTTTGCGTTCTTTTCCAAAAACCTAATTTCTTCATCATCATCATCATCATCATCATCATCGTCTTGATCCATAATATCATATCCCCATTCTTCCCTCTTTGCCCATTTTTCCATTTCACGCCCTAACATTTGCTATTTGGTCCCTCGCTCTTTTCCTTTCTTTTTTGATTCGCCGACACTTCTGACGGAGGAGGATTTAGACAAACGCTTTGTCACCTTAGTTTTAGGGTTCTCACGATAGTCTGCTGCACCCAAATTCTGTATCTTTCCTTTTGGGCTTCCTCTTTTTTGGAAGAAAAAGGGAAAAATAGTTGATTTCTAGGGTTTCATAAAGTTCTTTTAAAGCTAATGCTTTAGTTTCTTGTTTCTCAGTCTCTGGAGCATAGATAAATGTTATAGGTTTATAATTTTTTTACGCTTCTATACACTTTTGATCCTTTTCTCTTTACCACACCTAGATTTTTCGGGTAGATTGCAGTACTTGCCGTTCTGTTGCTTTCAAGGGTCAATCAGAACGTTTCCATTCACTTGAGAAAATCACAATCTGAGGAAAGGCAGGCCATTCTGTTAGTAACTAATGGTCATTTTGCTTTAATTGTTCCTTTGTGATTTTTGGGATTCTTGGGAAGTAGTCATTAAGGTTTTGGTGAACAAAGAGGAGGTTGTTTGCATGGGAGAGCATGACAGGTGGGCAGAGCCACCAAATGGGCTATTGCCCAATGGTTTACTGCCCAATGAAGCGGCTTCTGTGATTAGAGGGTTGGATTTAGAGCGATGGTCAAAGGCAGAAGAGAGAACTGCAGAACTCATTGCCTGCATTCAGCCCAACCAACCTTCTGAAGAAAGGCGCAATGCTGTTGCTGATTATGTGCAACGTCTCATCATGAAATGTTTCCCGTGCCAGGTGCATTGCGATTAATCTCATCTTTTCATGTGCTTGATGCAACATTTGGGGTAGTTGTTATTGTTCTTAGGTGCATTTATGTTTTCATGGATTTATCTTCGGTTGGTATCATGGACGTTGATGTATCTGTAGTTGTCTCACTTGAGGTAAGGGAGATGAGGAACAATACATTAATGTTATGGTGGAGCAGTTTAAAGCACATATTTTGAGAATAAAAATCAAATGGAAAAAGAAAATGATGGTTATAACGAATTTGGCCATTATATGTGATGATTGTAAATAGGAATCTGTAGGCATTGGAGAGACACTTAAACTATTTTGATGATGAGGCCAGGCTCTTACTAGATGAACTTTGATCAAATGAATAGTGATATTGGATTTATGCTTATTATTTTTTAGTCCACAGGATTTCTACTCATATTTATGTTTATATATCAGTTAACAGCTGTTGTCATCACCTTCAGGTGTTCACTTTTGGATCTGTGCCGCTAAAGACTTATTTACCAGATGGGGACATCGACTTAACAGCATTCTGTAAGAATCAAAGTTTGAAAGACGGTTGGGCACATCAGGTTCGAGATACGCTAGAGAACGAGGAGAAGAATGAAAATGCTGAATTCCATGTAAAAGAGGTTCAATACATCCAAGCAGAAGTATGTCCCTGATAACACACCCTTAACATTTTTGTCTTAGCTTCAGTGTTAATAATCTGTTATTCCACTTTCCACTTCTTTGTTTCAGTTGACTTGGATATTTATTTTAGATGAGAGTTAATTTTTTGGGAATACATATCTGATGTTGTGAGAGGACTTATACTAGGAACTGTTTCTATATTTGTTCCTTCCTCTCAGTGTTGACAATGGAGCTTCCAATTTGCTGATCACTAGAAAACTTCCTCCCAGTCCTGGTTTGACACAGACGTCAATGCTTTGATTGGCTTATGAGCAGTCCTGTTTTGATTTCATATTGATAGTCTGATTTGGTTAGGGTTTTGACTGTCCACTTGCATATTTATTTCAAGTGCCTAACACTATTTGTTTTGACAGTTCTTATGCTGGTATGTGTTGGGAAAAATGTTTTGCTTAAAAGTTTTTACTTCTGGATGATATATGATGCTTATGCCACTGATATTTCTTGAAATAAGCTGATGATGAATATGGCATCCTCTGTTTGTTTGAATGTATGAACAGGTAAAGATAATAAAGTGTCTTGTGGAAAACATTGTGGTGGATATATCGTTTAACCAACTTGGTGGACTATGCACCCTTTGTTTTCTTGAGGAGGTTAGCATTGTATCCTATAGATTTTATAGGACATTTTTCCTTGGAAAGTTTGAATTATCACTGATTACATGTTTTTGCTTCTGTAGGTTGATAATTTGATAAATCAAAATCATCTGTTTAAACGCAGTATTATATTGATAAAGGCCTGGTGTTATTATGAGAGCCGTATACTGGGTGCTCACCATGGATTGATTTCCACTTATGCACTGGAAACGTTGGTCCTTTATATATTTCATGTGTTCAATAATTCCTTTGCAGGGCCTCTTGAGGTGGGGTGTGCTGATATTTTGCTCTTTCCATCTTGCTACATGTCTCGCCATTTTTCTCATTTTTCTCTCTTCTTGTCTAGGTCCTGTATCGTTTTCTTGAGTTCTTTAGTAAGTTTGATTGGGACAATTTTTGTGTTAGCCTCTGGGGTCCTGTGCCCATCAGTTCGCTACCAGATGTAACAGGTATAAATAATTTGTTGAAAAGTTGTGTTAATTATTCAATAAGTGACCACTTATTTTGGGGATCTTGGTTAATTTACCAGTATCAACTTTTGATGAAACTGTGCTGCAGCGGAGCCTCCTCGAAAAGATGCAGGAGAGCTACTACTTAGCAAATCGTTTCTTGATGCTTGTAGTTCGGTGTATGCTGTTTTTCCTAGTGGCCAAGAAAATCAAGGGCAACCATTCCCATCCAAACACTTCAACGTTATTGATCCTTTGCGTATAAACAACAACCTTGGTCGTAGTGTTAGCAAAGGTATGCACTCGCATTCATTATTGTTACTGACAAATAGTTTTTGTTTTTATTTGAGAGTTCTGACCATGTTTTCTGTATCTGCCATAATTCATGTTTCCATGTGTCTATGCTTTACCAATTCACAAGTATTTAGTTGCTTTTGTTGGCATGGACAATTATGACCCTGATTTATTGTTTATAGATTCAGCATAAGCATCTGAATCTGAGGAGAGGTAGTGGTCTAGAGATGGCCTTTTATGTGTAACTAATGCAGTGGAAAAATAGAGTTCTTTTTATATTTTTTCCCAGTATTACTTCTTGGCATGTAGAATCTGAGGCTGCAATAGTGCCTGCAAGTAGCCTAAGATTCTCCCTAACTTCCTGGAAATCTTTTGTTCTTCTTCTTTTTGCAATCCTTGTTTACAATATAATTGTCAGTTAATGGTTTAGAATATCTTGACAATATTGTATTATGAGGATATAAAATATTGAGAAATGTGTTTCCCTTAAAGGAAAAGACCTACTATAATGATGTTTGAAGCAACATAGGGATGTTTGAGAAAAGGGAAAGCATAATATGGATTGGGGAACCTTTTTTATCTTGTGCCCTTTCACGTGTTTTCACTAGAAGTTGTAATTCCTTTCATAATGTTATATTTTTCAGGTAATTTCTTTAGGATACGCAGTGCGTTTGCTTTTGGGGCAAAAAAGCTGGCTCGGTTACTCAATTGCCCTGAAAATGACCTGTCTTATGAAGTCAACCAGTTCTTTATGAACACCTGGGAGAGACATGGCAGCGGCCATCGTCCTGATGCACCTCGGAATGATTTATGGCAAATGAGACCATCAAATCCTGACCAATCACATAGGTCTGAGAATCACCAGAACCATTCTAGCAGCAAAAGTTCTGGTCATGAAGCTCAAGCCGATAGTCATCCTTTTGAAGGCACATCCAGAAACAGTGAAGCTGCTACTGTTTCCCGTCCTCAAAGCAACAAGACTCATGTCGAGACAAAGAGCACGAGGACCTCTGAGCATACCAAAAAGGAAACTACCTCTACTCAGGGTATGCTTGGAGATAGAAGCTACAGAAGTCCTAAAGCTGATAGTTTGGTTGGTAATCCTCAGGGGAGGTATCTTTTTGCAAGAACACGCTCTAGTCCTGAGCTTACAGATACATATGGTGAAATTTCTACGCATGGAAAGCATAGCATAGCTATAGAGGTGGGAAAAGGTCAGAACTCTTCTTCAAGGCTTGATAGTAGCAGTAGGAAAAAATTGGAATCTGATAATATGACAAACCATAGTATTACATCTAACGATGATCCTTCATCTGTCCGGCTCACCATGCCCCATCATAACATTGACACTACGGCCGACTCAAACAAGGTATCCAATACATACCTGGATGATCCAAGCTTGGGTTCAATGGGTGAAGAATTTGCTTCTGTTTTAGGCTCGCAGAGGATGCATCAGGAAGAGCAAGATCTTATCAATGTGATGGCAGCTTCTGGTGGTCTTGGTTTCAATGGACAGGTTCATGTTCCACTGAATATGGCTTCTAGCCATATACCTTTTCCAATCCCTCCTTCTGTTCTAGCTTCAATGGGATATACCCATAGAAATTTGGGTGGAATGCTGCCCACAAATATTCCAATGGAGATACCTTGGGGCACAAATATGCACTTCCCTCAAGGTTTGGTTCCCTCGCCGCTATCCCATTATTTTCCTGGCATGGGATTGGCTTCAAATCCAGAAGATTCAATTGAACTTTGTAATGAGAATTTTAGTTCTGTGGAAATGAACCGTAGAGAGGCTGATCATGATGCCTGGCATGACCAGGAGAGGGGCGCTGCTGCTGCTGCTTTTCACCTTGATAATGGAAGTTTCGAGATGCCTCGCTCAGATGACAAGCAGCCAACTTCATCAGATCAGAAGTTTGCTCCTTCATCTCGGGTAAGTGCTTCTGGCAATTCTTTCAGAAATCAACAGAAGTTCACCAAAGAAACCCGAGGGTCGGTGAGGGAAGATCATGCAGATGTAGGGGTATACCAAGAAAACAGAGGTAGTGAAGAATATTATGATGATAGAATTGCAAGTTCAAGGTCCTCTTCTAATGTGCATGCTGGTTCTCTGAGAAGTAAAACCTCTTCTGAGAGTTCTTGGGAAGGATCACCTGCACGGATGTCAAAGCCATTGAAAGAAAAGAGGGGTAGGAAGATGTCTTCTACAATACCATCTACAGTTTATGGGAAAGGTAAAAGCACCTCTGAAAATTCGTCTATTGTGGCAGAGGATGATGACAAAGAATGGAATCTGCTGCCAACCACAGGCTCTGAAATGACTGAAAGAAGCATCGGTCCTCAATCTACTGCTTCTTTACATGCTTCAAGCCATCAGATACCAGGTTCTGAACTAGCACAGACAAGTGGATCTCAGTCATTGATGCCTTTTGGCCCAATGCTCTTAAATCCTGGCTCACGGCAAAGAAGTACTGATAATCCAGATGCTCTTCCCTTTGCATTTTACCCTACAGGGCCACCTGTGCCATTTCTGATGCTTCCTATGCCATTTCCATTTCCAACTGAGGCAGGAAATTCTGATGCATCAACAAGCCAATTTAGCAATGACGAGGGCCTGGGTAACAGTGATTCTGGCCAGAATTTTGATTCATCTGAGGGATTTGATCAATCCGATGTCTTGAGTACTTCTCGTGCTATACGGATGGCTGCTTCTATTGAGCCACTTGATCACAAACCTGACATTCTTAATAGTGATTTTGTTAGCCATTGGCAGAACTTGCAATATGGCCGGCTTTGCCAAAACACACGGCATCCCTCACCTCTATCGTATCCTTCACCTGTTATGGTGCCACCTGTATACTTACAGGGCCGTTTTCCTTGGGATGGTCCAGGGAGACCTCTTTCAAACAATGTGAACCATTTTACTCAACTTATGAGTTACGGGCCTCGCGTTGTTTCTGTTGCTCCTCTCCAGTCTGTGTCTAGTAGACCTTCTGGTGCTTACAACCATTTTGATGAAGTGCCAAGATATCGGAGTGGAACTGGCACCTACCTGCCAAATCCTGTAAGCTAGACTGTCTCAATGGTCTTTTGTCCTTTATGGATTTTGTTGTCTGTATTTTTCAATTTATCTTACCTTATTGGGTTGGCATCTAAGCTCATAGTCCTTCATCTGGTCTTATACAAAGGTGAAGTAGTGTGGGGTGTGTGTGTGTGACTATGTAGCTGTTTTCAGATTGGGTTAATGATTTTAAGTTGTTCTTGAAAGTCAGATCTCACATCTTTATTGGATTGTAAAATAACTCTCTTTATTTGTAATTGTTCATGCTTCCTACAGGGTTGTGGCTTTGTGGTTTTGATGGTTTATGAAAACTTACATTGTGGGGATAATTTGTTCAAAATGCTTTGTGCTTTGAATATGCATTTGCAATGTTGTCCCTACTGAGTCTATAGTGGGTTTAATTTGGTTCGCAAAGATAATTGCAATGTTGTGCGTAATGATGCTGCTATGTTTTATTTGTAGAAATTAACTTCTCATGTTTCCATTTATTGTTCTTGTTTGGGGTAGTTTTTAACACCTCATGTTTGTCAATTTCAGAAAGTGTCTCCACGGGACCGACATTCTACTAATACCAGAAAGGGAAATTACAACTACAATAGAAGCGACCATTATGGCGATAGAGAAGGGAACTGGAATATTAATTCAAAGACAAGAGCTGCTGGCCGCAGCCGCAGCCAATTGGACAAATCAAATTCAAGGCTTGACCGGTTGGCCTTAAACGAGAGCCGAGCTGACAGATCATGGGGTTCACACAGACATGATTCATTCCCTTCATACCACTCTCAGAATGGTCCGATCCATTCAAATGCTGCACAGAGTGGCTCTACCAACATGACATATGGCATGTATCCTAGTGGAGCATCGAATGGACCTACCATGCCATCAGTTGTCATGCTGTACCATTATGATCATAATACTGGTTATGGTTCTCCTGCAGAACAGCTTGAGTTTGGGTCTCTTGGACCTGTGGGGTTCTCAGGTGTAAATGAGGTACCACAATTAAATGAAGTAAGTCGATCAAGTGTGGGGTTTGAGGATCAAAGATTTCATGGCAACTCTGGCAAACAGTCCTCGCCGGATCAGCCTTCTTCGCCCCACCATCGGAGGTAGTATTCTTAGTTTCTCCAAGACCATTGTAAAAGAGCAAGATTCTGAATTGCATTGTGCTTGAAAGACGAGCTCCTCGAGGATGGGTGGGAATATGTTGCCATTATATTAAAAGAGGTACTTACAGTATTAATATTCATTCTAGTTGTTTACACGTACATTTAATGGTAGCTAGTAATTCTGGGATTTCCTCTTGATGTTTCCTTTATGCGCTGACACAGGAAATTTGATCTTTACTACTAGACCGGTGGCTCAGGGGTGTCATCCAACGACAAGGATGTTCACCTAACTCGTCCAACAGCGAAGGACTTGACTTTGGTAGAAGAGGTGATGATGGATCCTTCAGTCAGCCAGCTTTCAGGAGCTAACTCTTTCTGGCTGTGGTTGTTTGTACATTAGAAGTCATTCTCCAATCGGCCCGTGTACAAGGATGTAAGAGATTGTGGAAAATGAGGGAGAAGCAGAACACCGAGATCAAAGGTTTTGTATTTTAGGGCTAGTTGGATGTAAACTCCACTGATGTAGAACTCGGTAAGTTTAGAATATTTTTAGGGTTTTATCAAGTGACATTTCATTTACCAGTATGTCACAGTGGATTAGGGAAATCCAGTTCATATAAAGCTAGCTATGTATACCAGTTACTTTTATGAATTGTTGATTTTAAATTAAGTGTAGAATAATACCAGGGCCAGATATATAGGAGAAAAAAGGTTTCACTTTTTTCGTAGCCAAACCGCGCCGCTCTTCTTACATTAGTTTCTTACTGAGATTGTTATCAGTGTTGTTATGTCCATCATTGAATTCTTACTCACTTATCCTGAAGTTGATTTCTCAGGATTTTTGGCATTTATTTATTTATTTTCCTGGGTTTAGCTTTTATTATTTTTTACTATTAAATCGTTAAACAAAGCTATCGCTGTCAAATACTTAAAACACATCCATCAGCATTTGGCTGATGAAATGAGAAGCTGTGAAGTATACAGGGTTGAGATGCAGCTGGGCATTTAGGTTTAAGCCCATGTCTATTCCCTAGGAGAATGAGTCGGGTCGAACTAAAGCCCAAATCCTCCTCCTCCTTTACCTTGGAGACTATTCGGCTGCAAAGTAGTGTTCATAGTAAATAATTATTTCATACACGATAATTGGATAATCAGCATTAGGAAGGATGAGAGTTTGGGATCACTATTACAATGAATCAAGTTGTCGGTTACAATGGACCCCTTAATACTGTTATGATCTTAGAATTTGTGGCTTGTTCTGTTAGTTAATATCTCGCATTCGTGCCCTATAATTTAATTTTTTTGTTTTGCACTATCGGTGCCTTTATAAGTGCTTCATAGGTCCAAAGTAGTTCAAAAAGGTTAGCGCCGAAGCTAAAATTGGCGAAAGGTGACGAATTGAATAGTTTAATGTTAAGAGAGTGGAGCAAGCGATGCAAGGCATTGTCAATCTTGGCAGCCACAACACAAAAAGCAGAGGAATAAAAGGGCGTATGCATATGAATTATCCCTAAAGAAATGTTTGCTTCAAAATTCACCAATAGATGGGTCTTTTACAACAAATGTCCCAATGCAGGGATATATCCCACGCGACCTAATGTTAATGGATGTAATCAGGGCCACAAATCGAGCTTCATCTATTTGGAGCGTAAGCCAGGGACATTCCTGAGTCCCATCTTGCCAAGGATCATCTTCGGGATTGCAGGAGGATTATCCAGTCCCATGCTTCTGCTGAACTCATTAGCAAGCTCCACAAGCCTACCCTTGTCCCACCCCACATCCTTGTTGCAATTGTAGTAGCCTAGCCAAGCCTGATATGCCGATTCTTTGCTCTTCATCTCCACATTGGATAGCGCACGTTCCACCTGTTCAGAAAATGTTCGATTGTAAATAGGCCAATGACATGTATGCATCAACTGAATTTGCAAGTTTAGATACAGCTGACTGAATGGTTCAACGTAGTGTAAGAGAAACATTAAGCTCTTTACCTTTTTCTTTGCATCTGGGTCTACTGCCGGTGCTGCACCTTTTGTTATTGGCAAATCCTTTATGGTAGACAAAAAGCATTGCTCCCAAGGTGCCAATAACAATACACCTTGCCCTTCTTTACCTTTACGTCCGGTTCTACCAAGTCGATGTATATATTGTTGTCGATCAGATGGCAAGCCCATCTGTGGTGCAACAGTTACTTGTATTTAGAACTATGTAAAGCCTCAAAACAGAAAATTAGAAAGGCTGAAACCTTTACATCTGAGGTCCAAGAGAGAACTTAAGAAAGAAAAGGAGTAGAGGACTCTCAGCAAAACTAGCAATGATTTAGAAAAGCTGAAACAGTCTATCATTGGCGCAAAGTGTGTGCATCAATCCACTTGAGACCTTTAACACTTATGCATTGACGGCCTCTGGTTGACGAGAGTAAAAGGTAGATAATAGCATGAGCATACCTGTATGACAAGGGTAACATCTGGATAATCAACTCCTCGTGCAGATACATCCGATGTCACAAGTATAAGACCCTTTGACTTCCTAAACTCATCTGAAACTCTAGTCCTATAGCTCTGGGACTTTCTAGAATGGATCTCTCTAACATTCATTTTCAATTCACCTAGAAGGTCTGCAACTAATCTTGTGACCCTTGCAGTTGTACAAAATACAAGAACCTGCAAAAAACAAGTGATATATTAGATATCTGCAAGATTGTAGTAATGCCCTCAAAAAAAGTCTGTTCATATGCATCATCCCAACTTCAACAATATCGTACCTCAAGAATCAAAACCCGATTGAAGGGAAAACATACCTTATAATCCACATCATCAGCAATATGATCTTTCAATAGAGTATGCAAAAGGGCAAAGTGGTTATCCAAAGGCGCAACCAAATGTGTCTGCCGGACCTGAAATGGTTCATCAATTTAGGGAAATTAATAGACCTGTGGATAACCAGGACTAGGTTAACATTCCTTTAAGAAGCCTACCTGAGCATGTGTCTCCTCAGTTCCCTCCTGAACCGTATTAATGAACTCATGATCTCTTTGCAAAGCAACGTGACAAATTTGCCGAACCTGCATGCAACACAACACCTTCAGAACTTCCATTCAGATAAAAGATGATGCACACACCAATGGTAAAGACAAAGAACCTCTGGAGGGACAGTAGCAGAAAAGAGGAGGGTTTGTCGTTGTTTTGGAACAGCAGCAATAATGTGTTCAATGTCTTTGCGGAATCCCATGTCCAACAGATGGTCGGCTTCATCAAGTACAAGCACTTTCACCCCCTTCATCCTTGTTGCAAATCCAGCTGTGTTCTCAATATGATCTTTGAGCCTTCCAGGTGTAGCAACAAGAATCTGTGAACTTCAAATGTGTGAATAGCATAGAAATGCACAATAATGTTTAGATGAAAAACATTTTTTTGTCACTGTTAGATGGCAAGGTAATATCTCAACAACATGCTATAAGCTCCATTATGTCGCCAGCACTTGATACCATATCAAATACTTTGGAGAAGGACCATCAGATTTAACATCTACTGAGGCATCAACCATGAAAAAATGGGGCATCATTTAATTCATTACGCATGTTCTGTGGCAATGATAAGCTACCTGGCAAGGGTCTACTTGCATTCTTTTCTGTTCTAGAGCAAGTCTAGTGCCTCCTATCACAACTTGAACACCAATAGAAGGATGATATTTCAATAGCTTTTTTGCTTCAGCAGCAGCTTGATTTGCAAGCTCCCGAGTTGGACATATCACTAGGACAAGAATTGGGGGTCGTTTTTGATCACGATCAACAGGTGGAGTCTTTACAACCACTTCAATTGAAGGAAGCTGAAAAAAACAAATACATAGAAAGTAACTCAGAAAAATTGAGGAAACCACACTCTCCAATGCACGGTCACAAGACACCTGCCACAGCAATTATTCTTTTTCAGTTATAAGAAATAAGTTGTCTTGCGCAAAGCATTAATTTAAACACCCCAGTAAAAATGACTACATGGGAAGCTAACCCCAACTCATGTGCATGCAAATTCATACATAGTTGTTATAAATGTAAAATATGTCCTTGATTTCAAGATAGGGTTCCACACATGGTCTTCCCTTTGATTAAAATGGAGACCCAGACTGCAGTATCTTACCAAGAATGCAACAGTTTTTCCAGTTCCTGTTTTTGCCTTGGCCAGAACATCCTTACCTGAGAACGACAGCAATAAGAATAAGTGTCCTCAACACATTGGGGAAAAGTTAATATGGCAATTTGCAGCAGATTAGAAGAACCATTATTTAGAGATGAATATCAGGGTACAAGTAACAGTATAATCAGGACAATCTGAAGTGGATTGCATACTTCACTCCGTGAAAGAAATACTCGAAATATTTATGGTATGAATCAAAACTAGCTGTAGGACAAGGCTCAGAAAACAATCCCCACGGATTGATCTACTAAGGACATTATTTAAGAAACAGATCATTTTCGTATACCCAGCATCCTTATATCATAAAATCAATTAGAATAAGTAAACAAAAATAAGGTCCACAGTAAAAAGGGGGGGAAAATAAACCTTTAAGTATAACTGGAAGGGTTGCCTCCTGTACAACAGTCATTTTCGTGTACCCAGCATCCTTAATCCCTTTCAATGACAAGGGAGATACTGAAAACTGATCAAAGCTGCAGTCATTTCACACAATTCAAATGTTAGTATTGAAGAGGGGAGAAAAGGTGCAACCAGGCCACATTATATTGGTGAACACAAAACGCAAAAAAATCCTTGAATTCGCTCCCCTCATTCTCTGCAAATGATAATCATAGCTAATTTTTAAAATACCATCATTTCTGTCCAGCCATTTACTTAACATACCTAGTCTGACTTAAGTAAGACGCAGAATCCTCAGGTGAGCTCGGCCTCTCTTTCACACTGAACTTCTTCTCCAGTCCAAGCGAAGAAGCTGCATCCTTTGAAATAACATCATCGTCATCATCACCATCATCACTCTCCTCCTCAGCATCACTCTCCTCCTCTGTCATCAAACCCCCAAGACTTCTCATCAAGCCATTCCTCTCCTCCACCTCACTGACAGAATCATCGTCATTTTCACTATCCTCATCGTCATCAGTAATCTCCTTTTTCCTCATCAACCCCACCGCATCTCTCTTAGACCTGACATCCACACCCCTTTTCCCATTCATTGACCCCACATTGCCACGAGAATTAAACCTCCCGCCATCGCTACCAAAGCTATCTCTTGACCCTTTGTCAAATCGGTTATTCCCTCCTGAATTCCTGGAAAAAGACCCAACTCTGCCACCCCTGGAAAAAGACCCAACTCTGCCACCCCGACTACTCGGATTCGACTCCCTGAAGACGTCAGAGTCACTCTCTCTCCTTCTCTTCATTGAAAAGCGCTCCTCATCTCCTCCATTCCTACCTCCACCTGTCCCTCCTTTCTCTCCTCCCCTTCCTCTTCCTCTACCACCCTGAAATCTACCGCCCCGAGTCATCGGAGAATCTGACATGTCCTCACTACTAAACCTGCCTCCACCGGACGAGTGAGCCCTCAAATCACTTGCCCAGTTGCTAAGGTCAGCCTCGTCTTCAATCAAGTTCTTTGAAGCTCTCACCTCTCCTCTATCCCGTCCACCTCGGCTTGAACCTGACCCGCCGGAACGAAATGGGCGAGTGGAGAAACGGCGAAAACCTGGTTGAGAACTGAATTGAGGAGTAAGTGTTGAGTATTTGAGTCTGAAAGGGAATATCCGAGAGAAAATGGGAATGGCTGGAGAGGAGCTGGGTGCGAATTTTAAAGGAAGGAGACGGTTGACTGGAAGAGAAGGGTTGAGGAAGCGGAGCTGCGGAAGGACTTTGATGGACATTACAAATTTACAACCCTCTAGCTTTTGCTTCCAGATAAGTAGCGTTTGTCCCTCACTGTTGCACCCCTCACTGTTGCACCCCTTACCAATTTGACAGTGGAATCCAAATGGGCCTTGGAAAAGCCCACCTCGTAAACTAGCCATTGGGATTGAAAAGTGCAATCCTATATAAAAACATCATTCTTTGACTTCTAGTCCTACTAGAATAAAAACCTACTGTAGTATATACTTTTTTCTACTTAATATAACCCTAACAAACTAGGTATTAACATTCCGTTAATATTATTTATAAAATATTACGGTTGTAGTTCAACCGGTTAATTCTGTAATATGATAAAAATAAAACCTAAATATAAGATAACAAACTCTCCTTATAAAAAAAAATGTAAATTAAAACATAAACCTATGAATCACAACCAAAATAAAAAGGTACATATAATAAAAACAACATAGTTTATTTATGTGGTCTAACAACAAAAAAATACAACAACATTCATATACTATAGGGGCAAACCATGAAAAAAAGGAGATATTAATCGTTAATTAACTCACCAGAATAAAAGATGAGCAAGTTAATTAACCATGAAAGTAATCTCTTGCCGTTGTATATCACAGTTATCACTAGTTATTTTTTTAATAATAATAACTCTTTTAATTATAACTAAATTAGGTGTCACCTAATTAATTATAATTAAATTATGCAAGAAGAACTCCTTTTCCACTCAAGAACGCCATCACCTCATCTGTGTTTTTTTTAATAAGCAGAGATTATATTAGAAACCTATCATGAAGATTATGACGAACATAACAAAAGTCAGCTATCCAAACTAGGCAGCACAAGCAGAAAACGAAACCAACAAACTAAGAAAGCAAGAAGCATCTGTTTCCTTTGGTGTTGAGGAAACAACAATGGAATACCCTTGACCTATATCCTTAATAGCCTGCATATCCCATACACATGTTCTCCTTAATGAACAGGAAATATACTCAGAAAGATCGTAAAAAATAATATGTATAGTAGAGAGTTGAGGGGGAGATCGGAGGAGCGTACCTCAAGGTAGGTCGAATCACGAATCAAACTAAATGGATTAATGGAGAGTAGAGAGTTGGTAGAGAGAGGGTGGGTATCTATATGGGTGGAGTTGTCACGAGATACTCCCTGCCATTAAATGAGTAAAAATCCAGACCAAAACATGATTGGTTGAGTTCTCCATATTGACGGTGATTTCCTAAAAGGGAAAGGATTGTTTCCATTTAGGTTGCACCGTCGACGACCAAGAACTCCGGCGTTATTTCCTTTTTTTCCTTTTAAAAAGAAAAGACGTTGACATCTATTGGCTACTACTACTAGTAAGTAAATATTGTAATTCCGTACATAAATAAAATTGCTCTATTTGACTTATAGTTTACAATTTTTGTGCACCCATATTTTGTTTTGTCTTCACAATGTGCATATTTTCTAAAAATATTGCAATGAGTTCACGGATTAATTTCACTCCTTTTCCTATTTAGGATGAATCTTTTTCTTTTGGATAGATATGTTACTATTTACAGTACACAGTAAATAAAATGTTACCCGAGTATATTTATATTGAATATTTCAATTTTTTAACAATATTCAGTATTTAAATTAATTTTAAGAAACTAAAAAAATGAAATTACATCCCAAAAAAATAAACATGGATGGGGGATTGAAATTTTGCATGTTCTGGTGAGGCAGTAATTGCCACAAATGTTGTCCCTTGTTTGGACACGAGCGGAGGGCTTGGGGCTCATAAAAGAGGTAAAGAATGATGGAGATGCAAAGTGGTCCTAAATAAATTCCAAGTCCCAATATTTGCACAGCAAGTTTAAATGTTTAATGACTGTCGGCCCCTCATTCACCATAATGCACAAGCTTCTCATCAAGTTTACACTTTTATGGACTTAAATTGTGACTCCACGAAAAGAATTTATGATACAACTTAAATTAAAATTTCACCAATTAATGTTTGTAGTTTACTCAATTATGGTAAATATGTGATTTATCTTTGTGGTTATCGTTCTTTATCTTACTCGTGATGTAAGCGTGACAATGATTTACTAAATTACGGTAGCTGCTAACGCACATTAATTAATATAAAGTAACCCCTCCGGACGGTATTAACTGTCTTTTTAGCACAGTAACTTTCAGTAGGTTTTACACTAAAAAGTCAAGTAAAGTATACAGTAACTTTCCGTAGGTTTTCGCCACTTAATACCGTTCGGAGGGAGTAATTAGTAGTATATTATAAATTAATATTCATACAGACTACAGAGCACTACTATCTTTTATCTTTCTTTTTTTATTTGAAGGACGGATAGAAAAACACAACAAATCACTACTATTTATTTTTTGTCCGTATTTAACTTTTTACTATGCAAACTTTTTTTACCCAATGAGAATGAGAGAGAAAAATTAACTTGCCTGGGTTTGACCTTAATTCACGCAAGCCCAAGCCCAATTAAAAAGCCTAAAGGGAGCGGGTTGGCGTCTATCAAGAAAATTAGCAACTTGGATGGAGTCCATATTTATAAAAACTCATCATTAACAAAAGTTTTTTTAATTGAAGAATAAAACTTGAAGGACTGTTATAGGAAAATTTAAAATTTTGAGTGGCTAATATGATAAATTATTGTAAAAAGAGCAAAAGAGCAAAACCTTAAGGACTATTATGGGATAACCAAAAATTTAGAGGGGGCATTAAAGACTCTCCCCTTGATCTAACCCTCTATAGTTAAAAATTTGCAATGTTAACCGTATTGTTTCTTTAAAGTTGCAATGTTAAATTTTATAATAGCTAAAAAATTCAAATAAAATAGTAAAGAATAGTAGAATTTTATGAAATTTGGTAGAAAAATGTAACAAATATAGTAGGATCTAGGACAATGAAAAAAATTAGTTTAACTTTTATTTACAATTTGTTATTAATTTTTTTTTTTTTAAATATATTATTTTTTAATTTGTTCATTGAAGTAGTCTCTCATATTTGTTACATTTCCCATCAAATTTGCATATTTATGAATTATTTTACCTTTTTTTTTGAATTTTGAAACTACTAAGGTTAAAATTGCAACTTTTAAAAATTATAAAGTTGACATTGCAAGCTTTTAAACTATAGTCTCTCCGTCCTTTAATAACTGACGCTTTAACTTTGGGCACACATATTAAGGAGGTCGGATGACTCACTATTTGAAACAATTTTGCCCCAAATTTTTTCTCGAACTTAGAGCGTACCATTCATGTAATTCGAGAAAAAGTTCGGGGTAAAATTGTCTCAAATAGTGAATCATCCGGCCTCCTTAATATGCGTGCCCAAAATCAAAGCGTCAGCTATTAAAGGACGGAGAGAGTACAAGATAAGTAGAAAATAGAATTTTTACCCTACTAGATTATGTGGCTAATATTCTTTTTTTACCTTCTTGGGTATCTTTGATTATTTTCTACTTATCAATTGGGGAAAAAAATCTCTAAGCATGCTTCTTTACAACCGAAGAACAAAAGGTCCTATAACATTTTTTTCTTTCCTTACACGAGGTCTTAATTTTTTTTTTTACATGAACACCGAAATTGGAAGAAAAAGGCGCAACACGCGGGTGTGGTTTGTGTACGAGATGTTTATGAAATAAGGTATGTGATCAGGTGTGAGACACACATTGTTTTGAGATATGTATGCAAATTCTTGTCATTTAAATATTTAAATATGTTATGCATCAAATCTCCGTTTCGCTACCAGTTATTGCGCATAAACATCTATTATACTCATATGATTAAACACAAACATAAATATAAAAGTAAAAGAGACAACATAATATTTTTTATAGTGGTTCGGTAACTCTAAGGCCTACATCAATTTTTCTCTTATTGATAGAACCACACAAAATTACATCATCATGATCGGTTATGACCACAAATAAATCTGCGTAAACTACTTCACTTCGAACACGACAAACTTAACATATTGTCGGTTCTTACACACTTACAATAAAAATTACATATGATAATCTCAACATATTATCATATGCTACACCGCAAAACCTTACACTACAAAACTTCACAATTAGTCTCTCAATAAAAGAGGGTGATAATGATAGAAATCAGGTGAGGGCAATTATGTAATATGATACTTGGGTCCTTAATGAGTATTGGACTGCGGTAGATACGATTCGAGTACTTCTGCTCCGTGTATGGTTGATCTGTGGGTCTTTCTCGTTCCTTCTCTGGATACCTGAAAAGGACGTCGGGGGGTCTCCCCAGCGTATACACTCCGACGATCAAGTTAGTCGGTAGTCATTACGAGTATATAATTAAATATATTGTTAGTATGCACAAGTATATAAATAAACATACCTTGGTGGTATTTACCATTATGCCATTATAATTAACATTCGGCACTACTTACTGTTCATGTGCATGGGGCTTCTGTTTATCGATAGCTTATTGTTAGTACCGATAGCTTGTGTGAATCCGATAAGCTGTGGGAGCTAGTAAGGTATTATGTCGTCTGATAATGCCATATGCATGTATGCTTGCTTGGGTTGTATACTTACTGGAGTCGTTAACTTGTATGTATATCGGACCCGGAAGCTTGCTACCGTGATTGCATTACATTTCATGTTTTTACTGTCCATTTACATATTGTTTGGGCAGTAAATCTATTGATATCCCTTTTATTCCTCATGCTTTGACAATTCTGGTTCTGGAGCGGAGCATTTCAGTGGAGCGCTGGAGTTGATTACCAGATCGTCTTGGCCTAGATCTTGGCCAAGACCCATTCGCGCAGCAAGAAACGATTACCAGTTCGTCTTGGCCGCAAGCTTGGCCAAGACTCATATCGCGACAGGGCATCTCGAGCGACAGTTTCAGCAAGCCTATTGGGCCGCGTTTCACCTGGGCCTTGGGAGCTGACAAGTCGTAGCTTTCCAGCAACTTAAGAGGGATCTGACGACAATCTTATGTAGAATCCTATTTAGGATCTCCCTCTCTGTTGCGATTTATTTCCCGAATAGAAAACATTACTATCTTTATCTTTTTAGATTTGTTTGAAGAGATAGAGTTAGAGAAGGACAAGGGGGCTTTAGCTAGTATTTAGTCGGATTTTATCTTGCCTCTCAAACTCTCTCTTCTTTTCCCTTTTTTCGACATTGAACTACTTTCCTGCTCCGGAATTTTCCTATTATGGGATTCTCGGATTTAGTTTTATTATGCAATTAAATATTTTCATTCTTCCATCTATGAGTACATCTAGCTAAACACCTATTCTTGGTAAGGGTTGAGGAGCTGCGTTCTTTTATATATTCGTGAGATCAAACTGCCCTTAAGAGTCTCTTTAATTTGTATTTATTTATTCCTTAAGTTTATTAAACCGCTAACTCACTAGAGACAAGACCTGATAATTCTTGTGCCCTAGTAGAGAAGAGTTGTAACCAGCCTAGAAGGAAAGAGAGCACCCGTCGGCTAGGCCAAGTAGGTAACTAGTCTCGTGCCAGACTAGAAGGAATAAACGATCTAGACCAAGACCAGATTGACAACCTAGGGTTTCCATAGGGAAACAACTTGACTAGGTACTGTCTTCCCCTATGCTATTGATGAAGCGAACAACCACTCAAGACAACAGTCAAACGGATAAACCCTTTACCCAGCAAGGTGTCCCTTGGCTAGGATCATCAGGAAAGGGAGCACCCGCTAGATGATTTGAAGAGAAGGGAAGCAGGAGTGAATAGGAGCACCTCCACTCTATAGCAGTACTATGAATTTAGAGACAAATACCCTTGAATCGATGATCGAATCATAAGGACAGAAGCTCTCACATCGCCCTTACCAAGGATTCCCCTTTTATTTGATATCTTATAATCTTGACCCCTGTCTTGGCCAAGCCTTTGACCAAGACTGCTTTGAACTGTTTTATTTCCTTTGTTTTCGTCTTTAATTTCAGATTCACCCAACCAAAACTAGTGACGAGGAAGTCAACCAAGAACTACATTTCCCTAGAGGTCTCTGTGGACCGATCCTCTTACCGCAATCTACAAGTCTTTGTAGACAGTGATAAGTTGTATTTCTACCCTCATTTCCATATCTATTATACACTTATATTTGACGTGTTCGACAAGCGATCAAATTTTGGCGCCGTTGCCGGGGATTTCTAACGGTATTTGTAGTTTCTTTTATTTTATTCTTTGACAGTTGATGACCAGGTCCTCTAGCAGAGAACAAGATTTGTTACCTTGCAATCCCAATCTCACCAGGACCGAAGCACAACTTAGGAGGCAAGCTCGACAGAGAGCAACCCAGGAAGAAAGTGAATCGGAAACCTCTAGTTCCGAAACAACTTATAGTTCAGACCACGATCTTGGCCAACACCTTGACCAAGACGAACCATTCGTTCTAGCCATGGAAGAAAATCGACCAGAACCAATAATGAGGGAGCTGAACAGAACAGCAGAACAGGAGACCTTTTCCTGTATCAACCTACCTGCTGTGGTGAATGATTGGTCTATAAAGACCAACATGGTGGCCAACCTTCCCAAATTCTACGGCCATTCAAACGAAAATCCATTCAAGCACCTGAGGAATCTACATGTTCAGTGTGACATTATGAAGCCAGCTGCTGTGAACATGGAAAGGGCAAAGCTAAAGGCCTTTCCAAGCTCTCTTGAAAGGGCTGCTCAAAATTGGTTTTATAGCTTGCCCCACAACACCATCAACACGTGGGCAGAGATGTCTACAATGTTCCTTAATAAGTATTGGAATGCAACCAAGGCGGGGATAGCCAGGAAAGACATGGCCGCAATTCAGCAACGAAGCGGCAAGAGTTTCAGTGACTACCATCAGCGGTTCCGTGATTTGCAAGAAGTTTTCCCCACTCACGGAGTAGCAGACAACACTATGATCCAATATTTCTACGATGGGATGCTCTAAAGTTGCAAAGAAAAAGTGGATTGAGCAGCTAGTGGAGCGTTGCAAGATCTGACGGTCACTAGAGCCAAAATGTTACTCCAGACATTGACAGACAATTGCCAGAATAACACAACTTCGGATAGAAATTATTTTCCTTCTTCCTTAAATGCAATTAATGTTGAACAAAAGCTTAATGATTTAACTGATATGGTTAAAAGAATTTCTGTTAATATTTCAGGTTCAATGCCTTCAGGAAATCAGAATCAAGAGCAGATAGCTTCAGTGTGTGGGATATGCCAGCAACAAGACCATCAGACCAATAACTGTTATATGGTGCAACACCCGGATGATATAAGCCAGGTTAACGCAGCATACCCACAAAATCAAGGAAGCATGCAAAACTTCCCTCAAGGAAGTAATCAATATACATGGAGAGCACACCCAAACTTCAGGTGGAGAGACCCACTCCCTCCAAACCAGAATCAGAATCAAGGTGTACCTCAACCGCAGCAACAGTCTCCAATCAACTTCCAGCATTTCGTGTCGCGCCCTCCAAATCAAAGTCTAGGCCAAGCTCCTGGCCAAGCTCCGATAGCCCAGCTACCGCCTGCTCCTCGACCTTTGCAGCTTACTGGCCCATCCGTGGAGGATACCCTCAAAACCATGATGGAGCTGCAGAAAAATCATATGCAGTCGACACAGTCTAGCTTGGCAGAGCTATAGAAGCAGATCACTCAGATAGGAAATCAAGGCAAATTACCTCCCACCATGGTGAACAACCCCGCACACAATGTTAGTGCCATGAGTTTGAGAAGTGGAAGTGTACTACCAGAAAGAGAAGGGGCAAAAACAGACAAAGAATTAGAGAAAATTCAGTCTAAAGAGTTGGATGAAGATGAGGAGTGTTGATACCCGAATTTTGACGCCATTTTTAATTAATTTTAGCATTTCTGTTATTTACTTAATTTACTGTCATTTTTAGTTAATTTGTTGTCGTTAGCATTTTTAAAATTTTCATCGCATTTTAGCATCGTCATTATCATCGTCAGCGTTCGAAATATCATTTTTAATTTTTCGTCACGTATTTTCATTATTATTATCATTATTATTTTTGCCCTTAAAAATCACATTTTTAACTATCCGGTAGTTATTTGCTAGTTTTTTCTTCGTTTTAGGTCATCTCATGAATTTTAGGATTTTTAGTGTTTTAGCGCATTTTTTAGTATTTTTATTTTTTTATTATTATTTTTGTTCGAGCTTTTATTGGACCCGAGTAAGTTCGCTCGGACAATAGCTTGAATTTGAAATGTTTTCCATCAACTAGTTGCTAGCTTTTATTCCGTTCGCAACGGTCTACAACGTTTCGTGTAATTTTCGGCGTAACGTCATTATTTTTCCGTTCGAACGTTTCACGTTTTTGAACGAGAAAATAAACACGTTAAATGAGAAATTCTCATCATTCGCTATAGATGGTTAAACCCGTCATATTTTTCTCTACACGCTGGTACCTTGGCTTGAAAAGTCAGAACGTTTGCTCGCTGGAATCGGCTCGAGGCCATTTAAATAAGGTAAAGGTCAACTTGATCTCAACCGTTGATCTGGTCAACCAAGAAAAGTCAACCAAATCAACGGTTGACTAATTATCAAGCCATGGTGCATGCGCACCATGGACGTGCGCAAACAGTGGAGCAGGCCACCGAGCAGCCTGCTCCCAACGTCCTGTCCCTTCTCCCCTAGCTCAGAACCATTTCCCGTCCAATCCACCATCATCACGCCCATCCCTAGCCCCGCCACCGTGACAAAATCAGCCACCACGCGCAGCACTGCGCCTCGAAGCCACGCGATCCTTGGCCTATAAATACAAGCCTCCATTCAACGTTCAAAGGGAACCAAATCCGCAAGAAACCCTTGCTTCTTCTCCCTCTTGATCAGTTGCTCACTTAGAGCGATAATCGTCACAGTTTAAAGCTTGAGAGTAAGCTTTCTCTCTCTAGCCTTTTTCATTTTTTTAAGCATTTTCTTCTTTAATTCGTGTGGCTTGATCTTGAATAGATTAATTGCTTGTTTTTGTGCCATTAATTCATGTGCATGATGTAGATTAAATACATACTTTTAATTTTAAAAATCGTTAGCTAGATTGTGTGAATTAATTAGTTTTCGATAATTAACGGTTTTGTCATTTTTTCGAAATTAAACTCGGTACGTTTTCTATTAAAATTCGAGCTTCGTATGGTCGAGACGCCGTCGAGGAGACGAGCGTCTGGGTACGAATATCGCGAGAAACGGACAAGGCTAGCAGGAGCTTGGCCACCGGCAGTAGCGCCGACGACCAAGGGAGAGGACGATGAATAGTGCCATGCAAGGCCTATTCATCCGTCCTTGGTGATGGGCTCGGCCCATCACCCCTCCCTTTTATTCTTTCATGGGCCAAGCACTATTCCTGGCCCATTTTCATTTTCCTTTCATTTTATTAGTTGGGTCCAGCCCATTTTCATTTCTTTTCGAGATTTCGGATCACGCTTTTTTCGTAAAAATATATCGTATGCATCGTATGATTATTTTCCGTACTATCAACTGTTTAATCTTCTGTACTTATCAACTGTTTAATTTATTCGCACTTTAAATTTCAGCAATTTACTTTCGGCAATTTAAATTCAATCATTCATTTTACCGCCTACATGGTCGGTCGCATTTTAATTTTCGTAAATATCAACTGCTTTAATTTTTCGCAACCTGCTGGAAATTCTTCCGCAACATCAACTGTTTTATTTTCTGCAAATATCAACTGTTTAATTTTCATAAATATCAACTGCTTTAATCTTCCGCAAGCTGCTGGAAATTCTTCCGCAAATATCAATTGTTTTATTTTCTGCAAATATCAATTGTTTTATTTTCTGCAAATATCAACTGTTTTAATTCCCTGTAAATCGTCAACTGCATTTAATTTTTCTGCACTTATCAAAACAACATTTAAGTTTTGTATGCGTCAAATCAATCATTTTTCGCATGCAATCAACTCAACATTTAAGTTTCGTATGCGTCAAATCTATCATTTTTCGCATGCAATCAACTCAGCATTTAAGTTTCGTATGCGTTAAATCCATCATTTCTCGCATGCAATCAACTCAGCATTTAAACTTTCGTATGCGTTAAATAAATCATTTCTCGCATACAATAATTCAGCATTTAAATCTCGTATGCATTAAATCCATCATTTCTCGCATGCAATCAACTGTCATTTAAATTCTTGCATTCATAAAATTGCCTATCGATTTCTCAAGCTATCGCTAACACTCTCATTTTGTAGGTTTTAATTTCAAAGCTTTGCTCGAAAGTACGCCTTTCGCTCCTTTTTATTTATTCAACGATATTCGTAAATATCAATAGTACGCATGATATATAGAACTGCTAGAACTAAAATCAACTCACATGAACAATGTGTTTAAAGATTTGCTTAAAATGCCATGTTCATGTGATTCTTAATTTTCGCTTATATTGACTGCATGTACATGGGGACTTTCGATCCCACATCAATTTATCATTTCAAAAGTCTATCATTTAATCTGTACTTTGCTAAGCTATCCATGATAGAATCACGTAGTAATTAAATTAATCATGCATGACCCGATGATGAAATAAAGGTCGCTCATTCAGTCTTACGAAAAACTCAGTCCCATCACGTTACGGTCAGGAATAATCAATCGGTCTTGATAAACGGTAACCCCATCCGAAAGATTTTTTTATTATTCCTGAACGGTCACGATCATAGAAAAGACTAAAGTGACGATTCCTCTGAGGGTCCCCCTTTTCAAAACAAAAACACATTTTCATCAAACACCTTTTTAAAACACCTCTCTCATCAACTGGTAACCGTTTCGGATGTGACTCGGGTGCCTAACACCTTTCCGAGACCATAATACGACCCCGAACCTTTTGTCTGGGGTCCAGACCCCTTTTTTGTTCCTTTAGTTTTTTATTTATTATATTTCTTATGCCATGACGATTAAGGTTCCCTAAACCTAGCAACCAAATTAGGGTGGCGACTTCATTGCATGTTGCAAGGCGTCTGTTTACGCTGAGCATCGTAAGGTCCCAAGTTCGTTGCACACTCGCGGATTATTTTTCGTAAATTTTCGTAGGGCGCGACAGTAGGGTCGGAGCCGGTTTTATCTTTTTAGAGAGGTGTTTTATTTGTCTATTTATTTATTTGCTTTGATCAATTGCTGGTCTGTTCATTTATTTGCTTTATCAATTGTCATATGCATTTCATAGCGCCCTACACCCAGGGGACAATTACCAAATTAGGAGGGTAGTAGTGACGCCCTAGGACACATGTCCTGGGTAGTGTTCACCAATCCCAACTCGGATGAACCCCTAAAGCCAGTCGAAAGGTTACACGATTTCGCAAGGAATCGGGACACTGAACGACACTTTAGGGACCTTTTCATGGTATCATCCGGGAACCATTCAAGCCAGTTAGAAATGTCAAAATCAGAGCCCCAGCACGTGCATCATGATTATACCTATTTTTCGTGGCTCTATTTGTCTTGTTGGCATATTGACGTGATTTTTCTATTATACGAACTGTGGATTTCTCACACGCACAGTTTTACTTAGCACTTAAAATTTTATTTTTGTCCCACAGGACCCATTTTGCTCATTCGCTATAACAGCACCTACGTTACTTTCACTTGATATTTTAGGGGGACGAAGCTTCGACGATCAAGCTGCCCGAGGAGATCTGCTAATACAGGGATTCACCCCTGACATCACCACAAAGATCAAAATAGAAGTCGTAGACTTCGACTTAACCAGGATCCGGCAATTGAGAAATGAGCTGACTGAAGATGAGGAGACACAGTTTGAGGGTTGTTATGGAAAGCTACTGACCCTAGTTGACGTCAAGACTGATTGGGGTTGCATCCGGGCAGCCCTGAAATTTTGGGACCCCTATTATCGTTGCTTCTCTTTCGACAAAGGAGTAGACTTGGCCCCCACACTGGAGGAGTACTCAGCTCTGATGTGCCCCACATCGCCTATATCGTCCATATACCAGAATGTTCGACTCGACTCCTCGAGTGTAAAAATAAGGCTCGACAAGCTGTTAGGGATCACCACTCGCGTCAGAGAAGGTGACTACTTTTGGTGTTGGTCGGATATCGAGGCACAGTTTTAGTTATCCAACGGAAAGAAACGCTTAAGGGTTCTGGCTTTCGCCATCGTAGGATTTGTCCTCTTTCCAGGGATGAGGAACGCCATCGACTTTTCAGCAGCCAACATCTTTTACGAAATGGAGGTAAATGCCATCAATCCTACAACAACCATCTTGGCCGAGACCTTTCGCTCCTTGGACTCTTGCCGAAGAAAAGGGAAAGGGAGGCTTACCTGTTGCACTCAGTTGCTGACAGTATGGCTGGTCAGCCACTTCAAACAGATTCCTGATCAGTCCATTTTCTTCGAAAGCTACATAAGGTCGTGCCCTCTACTCAGAGTTATCAATGCAATGACCACGGATAGATGGGAGATGGAAAATAAGGACGTCTGGATCGACCGATTCATAAACCTCTCAGAAGAGGACTTCAGTTGGCATGCCAAGTGGCTGCGAACCTCCGATCCCATCGTCTGCTACGGACCCCTACCTTGGGTTCCTTTAATTGGAGCATGGGGGTGCGCTCACTATTGCCCTGCCCTCGTACTCAGACAGTTTTGCATCACGCAAATCATTCCAGTGACATTCGGCATGACGAGATCAGATCTGCGACACACCGGAGAAAATCAGAACATTCAGCTGTACGCCCAAGACTGGGCCAAACCCTTTTGTCTCAAAGGACGCGATGCCCCTGCGACAACGATACCACAATATCCACAGTGGAGGTTGAGGCGAGTCAACGACAATGTCCTACCTTGTCCAGAAAATCAGAAACTGATGGAAAAGGAAGGGGAATCCCAAGTAAGCGAAGGAATGGATGTCATGGCTTACGCTCAAGTGGTAGAGCAAGTGCGAGCAGCGCAAGAAAAGTGAGATCTGATGACAGAGGAAAGAGATATCGCCGAAGCCCATCAGTGTGGCCTGGAAGTCCAGATGAATGAGCTGGAAAGGTGTAACAGGGATTTTATCCGCGTACAAGCAGTAAAACAGAAGGTGGCCCTCAGGGACTTTAAGGAACGCTTGAGCAGCGAAACCCGCAAGAAAGAAGCGTCAAGTGCCATAATCCAAGACAGGGATTCGACGATAAGGGTCTTGACTACTCGTGCCGACTTGGGAGATAGGAAAAGTCAGGCACTGCAAAGCCGAATTACCGCGTTAGAGGCCGAGATAGAAATGCAGAAAGGGGAGCTGGCGTCGATGGAGTACCTTTGGCAAGAGAACTCTGACGTCCAGGATTGACACCTTCATGGGAAGACTCAGATATCGGCAAACCTTTTCTTTTTCATATAACTAGGATCCCTAATTTCATCTAGTCTAGCCATTTTTGATGAATTTAGGTAGTTGGCTAGTTTACTACATCTTGTAAACACTTTTAATAAAGTCATACCTTTTTTGGATATTTATTAAATCGCCTTCAAACTTTCCATATCAATTATCCATCCAATACAACTCAAAAGAACATCGCAAAAAGAAAGAGAAAATCCCTCCAGGATAAACACGATCGTTTCACCAAAAAACCAAAAAATCATACCAAATATCCGAAAACATCCGAGTATTTCCCACTCATGGCCTTGTCCTCTTAGCTTATCACAAAAACTCCATGTTCATAGCATGGATCGTCGTCCCTCCCTTCGGATAGGTTCATCAGGCATCAGGCCCTACGTCATTTGCGAGCATAGGGTAAAAGAGATCTTCCTAGCATAGCAGCATTGGTTGCCCCTGTTGATTTGCGTTTCGCAGATAGCATCTTAGATTGCTCCAATCGTTGGAATGAATAGAGGCTTCATTCGCATATCATCCACAACCAGGAGATCACGCCTCTCCGACCGCCCTGAAAATATCAAGTGAAAGTGTGGCCGGAAAGTGAATGAGCAAACGTGGAGGCCTCGGGGTTGCACATCACCTGTGTATCCTCACTTGTACTTACTCTTTTCTGTGTTTTTCCTTTTTTCAGGTTCACGATAGCTCCTCGGAAGCACGCTACTCCACACAGGCTCCTTGTAACTAGACTTCAAAAACAAAAAATGACTGAACAAGCTAAGGCCGATGAAGTGCTAACGGCTAGAATTTCAGAGTTAGAGGAGCAAGTTAGGATTACTACAGAGAGGGCCGCCAGGGCCGAAAAGGAAAGAGACGAAGCCGTCACCGAACTACCACCGGGTTTTTATCCCACTAAAATAGGAGGACCTCCCTCTTCGCTCGCCGTCGCAGGACCTTCTGCACCTCCGCCACTTTCTGGCCCTGAGGGCCAGTGGAGATGGATTAGTCCCTTCATTGTACCCACCACTGTAAATCCTATGGTTAAGGCGAGTGAAGAGATTGCCGCGTCACTTCAGCACCTTTCAACCAACCCTGCCGTGGACTCTAGCAAGAGCCAGGCCCATTTAGAGACCTTGTATCTCCCTCCCCTTCTTCCAAGCACAGTTCCCGGACCTGTGGGAACTCAGCCTCTTGCTTTCATCCCAGCTCCACCTCAGTTCTCGTCGGAACCTCTGCTACCCTTCGGTTCTCACCCCATCCGGGCTGAACAACCGAAAAGTGACCGACTGAATCTGCTCGAGGAAAGACTCCGAGCGATTGAAGGGGCTGATCCATTTGACCCTACCGGCCCTGCCGATATGTGTATGGTCCCCGAGATCGTTATACCACCGAAGTACAAGATCCCTGACTTCGAAATGTATACTGGGGTAGAGTGCCCAAAGACCCACCTCAGAGCATACTGCAATAAGATGGCCGAGATGATCCACAACGAGCCATTGTTGATACATCTATTCCGAGAAAGCTTGACCAAGCACGCCCTAACATGGTATATGGGTCTGGCCAGAGCCAAGATCAAGACATGGAGAGACTTGTCCGATGCCTTCTACAGGCAATATAAATTCAACATGGAGGTAGCACCCGACCGCGCTGACCTGCAAAATCTGGAAAAGAAAGTCGGCGAGTCCGTGAAGACCTATGCTCAGAGATGGAGAGAGTTGGCTTCTAGAATCTCTCCACCCTTAAGTGACAAGGAACTCTTGTCGATCTTCTTGCATACCTTCAAGGCTCCCTACTACACCTACCTGATCTCGAACCATTCGAACAGCTTCTCTGATATGGTCCTAATTGCCGAAAGAGTCGAGCAAGGGATTAAATCCGGACGAATTGTACCTCCGGCACCAGAGTCTGCGCCAAAGAAAGCATCCATTGTAAAAAGGGATGTGGGATTTATTGCTCCGCAAGCTAATCACGGGTAACCATTTCCACCACCTCCGCCTTATCTATCGCCACCGCCCTACCCTTTGCCATCACTATATCAACCCACCTACTTTCCGTTCACCTCACTACCCGTTGCTAATATCGCACCTCAAAATCCTACACATTTCTCACCGCCTCCAGTACAAACATCACAACCCATGCAACCTAAGCCATATAACCCACCAAAAGACCCAAATAACCAAAACACGCCAAACAATCAGTGGAACTGAGAGCCTTTGCCACCTTTTCCTCTTCCCGCAGGAGAAATCTACAAACATCTCCTGGCGGCCGGACAGATTGTACCAGTGCCAGCTCAGCCTCAATTGCCTCCTTACCCAAAATGGTATGATCTCAACGCAAGGTGAGAATACCACGCTGGATCCCCGGGTCACACTCTGGAAAATTGCTTCGCATTCAAAGCAAAAGTTCATCACTTGATCAAAAGTGTATGGGTATCTTTAGAAGGGTTAGCAAAAGGACCCAACACATCCACCAACCCTCTCCCCGATCATTCCCAAGGAAAGGGAGGGGTGAACGCCATCTCAGTAGGAGAGATTGATGATTCTCACCCTTCAGTGGAGGAAGTACCCAATGAAGAACTGTTCTTCGCATTAGCTAACAACGCATATCTGCCATTCCAGGGGAATAATCAGGCCCAATGCCTATTCTGCCAAGGGGAAAGCAAGCACGAAATCCAAGATTGCGGACTTTTTTGGCAGAAAGTCAAGCAACTCGCAACATTCGGGATCATTCAGACCGAAGGGAAAACCTGAGGAGCAATCAATGCCATCGAGGACAACTCTCCAGCACCGTATTCCTTCGAATATGTGGCCCAAATAGGGGATGCAGCCACAACCCCACGCAAAGTAGTGTTCACATTAGCTGTGAATACTCCTAGCCGAGACTTAAACGCGGTCCCATTCAACTACGGATACACGGTGGTCACCACCCCTCCCGTAGTCACACCAACCGGACTCGCTATCGGTGAAGCCTCTCATATCGGGGGCATGACCCGCATCGGAAGATGTTACATCTCGGAAGAAGTAGAGAAGCAACGACAAGCCAAAGGGAAAAATCCTGTGATCCGCGAAGAAACTGTAGAAGGGACGCAAGGTTTGAGCAAACCTGTAACCGAGGACGAGACAACCGAGTTCCTCAAGATCATGAAACAGAGCGAGTTCAGCATCATCGAACAGCTAAAGAAAACCCCGGCTCGCATCTCCATCATGGAGTTGATCCTTACTTCAGAGCCGCATCGCCAAGCTCTCTTAAAAGTCTTGAAGCAAGCCTTCGTGACTAAGGATATCACCACAGAATGGGTGGAAAACCTCGTCGGAAGAATTCAAGCCTTAAGCAGCATTTCCTTCTCTGAAGGAGAGATCGACCCCTCAAGAAGAGATCACAACAAGGCCTTATACATCACGGTAGAATGTAAGGGACACGTCATAGCAAAGGCCCTAATCGACAATGGGTTCGCACTTAATGTCATGCCCAGGCATGTCCTCGAACAACTGCCGGTCGATTTCTCTCACATGAAACCTAGCGGAATGATGGCTAGGGCTTTCGATGGAACCACTCGAGAGATCATCGGGAACTTTGAGTTGGATATGGTCATCGGGTCCCACACTTTTGCCTTGACGTTCCAGATCATGGAAATCCAGCCCGCTTACAGCATGCTTTTAGGACGGCCTTGGATCCATTCAGCAGGAGCCGTCCCCTCTTCCCTGCATTAGTGCCTCAAATACGTCAAAGACAATGCCCTCATCACAATCAAGGCCGAGGAAGCCTTAATCTTGGCCAAGCATGCATCCGTACCTTACATCGAGGCTGCTGAAACTTTGGAGAGTTCTTTCCAAGCCTTCAAAATCGTCAACGCGGATTGGATCGAAGAAGGATCCCTCATTTGCGAAGCCTCAAAATCTGAGATAGTCGAAACAACCACTAAGTCAATATTATAGGGAAGCTTCCAATTGGGAAAACGGCTTGGGGCCGAGCTACAAGGGTCGAAAGGCTGGGCATCTCCGAAAAGCTTCGGAGACCGTTTTGGGTTAGGGTATCAACCCAGCAAGGCCGATTTCGCTAGAATTGCCCAAGAAAAGAAAGAAAAGTAGCTGGCTAAGCTATTTGGACGTTCTGCGCCAGAGGGCAAAATGCCAATCCCCCATATCAGAACCACGTTCCCCTTCGCGGCCGAAACCATCAATGAAAGCCCGATCAAGGTATCGGACCTCCGTATCTGCACTCTAGGAGAAGAAGAATCGTCGCCTGGTTCAGTTATTTTTGTTAAGAAGTTAGGGGAGTCTGTGTGCAACTGGACCATCACCATGCATCCGGATGTCTCTCCGTAATTACTCCTTTTAGAAAAATATATGTTTGCACGTTTTCTCACGAAAATATTTTTGTAGGAACTCACGTTCCCCTTTTGTTAAAAATCAAATATATATGCAATTTTCATTTTACGCATCTCTTCTTTTCGCATTTTTAATTTCAGGATGAATGTTAGTTCGGATTGTCGTGATAAAACCTATGTCTTTACTAGCGAAGAAATCATCGCTACGACCGAAGACAAAGCCGAAATATCCGACGAACTGGCCCGTTTACTAGAAAGTTCAGAAAAGGAAATAACCCCTCATCAGGAGGAATTGGACGAAGTAAATTTGGGGGCAAGCAACGAGAACCAGAAGCTGGTTAAGATCCAAACTACCCTGGACACAATTCAGAGAGAAAGGTTGATTTCTCTTCTCAAGGACTGCTCCGATGTATTCGCATGGTCATACGCCGACATGCCAGGTCTCGATCCCGGGATAGTCGAGCATCGAATCCCGTTAAAGCCTGAGTTTAAGCCTGTCAAACAGAAACATCCTTTTGAAAATCAAAGAAGAAGTCACCAAGCAGCTAGATGCGATTTTCTAAGAGTCACCGAGTACCCAGAATGGATCGCCAATATAGTGCCAGTGCCTAAAAAGGATGGGAAAGTTCGCATGTGCATGGACTTTCAGGACCTCAATCGAGCCAGCCCTAAGGACGACTTCCCTCTTCCCCATATCGACATCTTGGTGGATAGTGCCGCCAGAAATGACATGTTCTCCTTCATGGACGGATTTTCGGGGTACAATCAGATCAAGATGGCACCCGAGGACAGTGAAAAGACGACCTTCATCACACCCCGGGGAACCTTCTGCTACAAAGTGATGCCCTTCGGATTAAAAAACGCAGGAGCCACATACCAACGTGCTGTCGTCACCCTTTTCCATGACATGATGCATAAAGAATTAGAAATATATGTCGATGACATGATAGCCAAATCTCGCGGCATGCAAGATCATGTAGACATCTTGAAGAAGGTATTCGAAAGGTTGAGGCAATTTCAGCTACGGCTAAACCCAACTAAGTGCACCTTTGGAGTGACCTCCGGAAAGTTGTTAGGATTCATCGTCAGCAACAAAGGCATAGAAGTGGATCCTGATAAGATAAAAGCAATTCAAGAGCTACCCGCTCCCAGTACTGAAACAGAAGTACGAAGCTTCCTAGGACGCATCAACTACATCGCTCGCTTTATCAACCAGTTAACACTTACTTGCGAGCCGATGTTTAAAATGCTAAGGAAATACGGAGATACAGAATGGGACGAAGACTGCCAGAAAGCTTTCGAGAAAATCAAGACATATCTGCAAAGCCCACCGGTACTAGCTCCCCCGACGCCAGGACGTCCCTTGCTCATGTACCTGATAGTCACGGCTAGCGCCATGGGCTGCGTTTTGGGACAGCACGATGAGTCCGGAAGGCGTGAACAAGCCATCTACTACCTCAGCAAAAAATTCAACGAGTGCAAGATGCGCTACTCCATGTTAGAATGAACTTGTTGCGCCCTGGCATGGTGCGCCCGAAGGCTCCGGCAGTACATGTTGTATTACACGATGTGGCTAATCTTCCGCATGGATCCCCTGAAATACATCTTTGAAAAGCCGTACCTATCAAGTCGCATTTATAGATGGCAAGTCTTATTAGCCGAGCACGAGATCATCTATGTAACCCGGAAAGCGGTTAAGGCAAGCACCCTCGCCGATCACTTGGCTGATCATGCCTCGGACGAGTACGATTCATTGAGCTTCGACTTCCCCGATGAGGACATCATAGTGATTAAAGATGAGATTGCAGAAGATCTCCAAGAAGATGACTGGTGGACCATGTTCTTCGACGGTACGGTGAACCTCTCGGGCAAGGGAGTGGGAGTCGTGGTCATAGCCCCAGATGGCCGTCAATTCCCCATAGCGTGCAAATTGAACTTCCCATACACCAAGAACATCGCCGAGTATGAGGCATGCATCAGTGGTTTGACAGCAGCCATCGACTTAAAAGTAAAGAAGCTCCGAATCTTCGGCGATTAAGCACTCGTCATTTACCAAGCCCAGGATCTATGGCAGACACGGGATTCCAAGCTCATCCCTTATCAAAAGTTACTCACCCAACTCACACGGGAATTCGAGGAAACCAAGTTCGACCGAGTCGATAGAGAAAAGAACCGCTTCGCAGACGCATTAGCCACATTGGCATCGATGTTCAAGTTAGAGTGCGGAGTAATGCTTCAGCCTCTGAGGGTAGAAGTAAAGGAAACTCTGGCATGCTGCGTAGCCTTAGAAGAGGAACTCGATGGGAAGCCTTGGTTCCACGACTTAGTACGATTCATCAGAAACCGGGAGTATCCACCGGGGGCAAGCCGGATTAGTAAAAAGACCCTCCAACGCTTAGCGCTAGACTTCTACCTCGACGGCGAAGTTCTGTATAAAAGGAGAACTGATGGAGCTTTGCTCCGTTGCGTCACCATGACCGAGGCAAAGAGAATCATAACGGAGATCCACGAAGGGGTTTGTTCCACACACGCAAGTGGGCACATGATGGCCAGACAGATAATGAGGCAAGGATATTTTTGGCTCACCATCGAACGAGATTGCATCGACTATTTTCGGAAATGCCACAAATGCCAAATTTACGCGGACCATATCCATGTCCCTCCAGCCCCTCTCTTTAGCATGACATCGCCTTGGCCTTTTGCGATGTGGGGAATCGACATCATCGGTCAAATTCACCCAACAACCTCTAATGGCCATCGCTTCATCCTCGTAGCAATCGACTACTTCACCAAATGGGTAGAAGTCATCTCTTACTCCAACATCACACAGAAAACGACCATGCGATTCATTGAGAGGAACATCATTTGTCGTCATGGAGTCCCAGAAACAATCATCACGGACAACGGAACCAATCTCAACGGAAAGATGATCGACGGTCTTTGCCAACATTGGAAGGTGAAGCACCGAAACTCGTCACAAGATGAATGACGCAGTCGAAGCAGCAAACAAAAACCTGAAGAGGATCATCCAAAAGATGGTAATCACTCACAAAGATTGGCATGACATGCTTCCCTTCACACTGCATGCTTACCGGATAGCAACCCGTACGTCTACAGGGGCAGCTCCCTACTTATTAGTTTACGGCATGGAAGCCGTAATTCCCCTCGAGGTAGAAATCCCTTCTCTCAGAATCCTGGCAGAGTCTGAAGTAGAAGAATCAGATTGGGCAAGAGTGAGGTACGAGTAGCTAAACCTCCTTCCCGAAAAGCGCTTGGCCGTTATCTGCCATGCACAATTATATCAGCAAAGAATGACCAACGCTTATAACAAGAAAGTGCGACCTCGCAAGTTCGAGGCTGGGGATTTAGTACTGAAGAAGATTCTTCCTCACCAGGAGGCTAGTCAAGGAAAGTGGGCCCCAAGGTACGAGGGCCCGTATCTGGTCAAAAGTGCATTCTCAGGGGGTGCCCTAATGCTAACCAACATGGATGGAGACGATCTTCTGAGACCGGTAAATACCGATACAGTCAAGAGATACTTCGCCTAAAGCATCGCGAACTGAACGTTCAGCCAGACTAAGGACATAGGGTTTTATCATGGCAATCTAGCACAAACGTTTGTCCTGAAATTAATAAAACAAGTTTTTTTCAGGAGATGCTTATTATTTTAAAATTTGTTGTCCCCTTCTTTTTCTTAAAATTGTGAGATGACAAGAGGAGGCATGGCATAGATGGCTCCCCAGGAGTAGCTCAGGACGTAAGACATGTCACTTAGACTAACGCCACTAATCAATCTTAAGTTTTGCAGGGATATAAGGTCTCACGCCTCATCTCGTCATCGCGATAGAACCAGAGAGTTCCGCTCGTGGCAGCTCTTGAATTGCCGCAGCAGGCCACCTTCAAGAGCAAATCAAGAAAGATTTTAAGACAAACCATCACCATCTAAAGCGAAATTTCTTTTCCTCGCAGTGCTACCAGCACAACCGGCATCGCAACACAACCGATCTCGAAGGACTGAATGTTGGACCAAAGTCACAAAGCCCATCCTACGCCGGCCGAGCTGTCGGAACAATAGCAACATCGGCGCCCATCTCCGTTCACCTATTCGGAGGAGCTCATCACTAAAATGCCATGGTCGCCTAACGCACCTTTGCAGGCAACACTCCTAGAAAAAGCACGACAAAAAGCTGTCCTCCTAGGACCACCATCCACATACTTAATGCGGTCTTGTTCAAGAAGTTTCCCAACATCCGCACCATGATTAACACGGTGAAGATCAATCCTTTAGTTGAGGGACAGCCAGGCTGCAAGTATCACCCACGCCGAGGCAGGAGCTGCGACAAAGCATCTAAAAGCAAAAGCCATCATCAACCAACATCCGACATGAGTCACGCTGCAGTGACCCACGGATGGCCCGTCTAAAAGGTAGAGCTTAAAAACTTATCCATTGCATTACTTTTTCTAAAAAAAATCGTCTTGAGTTTACTCCTCATTTGTCATCACCTTGTCTTTTTCAGGAATTGGGTCGTCCCCATTGGTTGCCTGCATGAGAATGGTAAGCATACGCCCTTGCAGTCCCGCTGCACATCTCGGGGACAAAGGGTTTTCCCCTTCATCCCCGAGCAATCACGAAGCCAATCAACGAGGGTCCAGTAAGGACTGGTAAGCAAATGGACAAAATACGGATCTCACCCTCACTCCGACCTGGATCGGCAGTTCCCGCAAAGCAGCTGAAAAAGAAACCAATCAAAGCAAAGCGTCCCAGAACTGGGACCACGTCGTAGGCACCCTCGAAAGGTCGGGCTAAAAGAAGGGAGAATCCCTGAACTTATGTCATTTTTTGTTTTTATCAATCTTTCTCTTCTACTCTGTTGTTCCCTTTTCATCTCACAGGGACTTGAAGCATCTCACTGTCATCTGCATGGAGTTTATGGAAGACGCCCTTGCAGCCCCGCTGCACATCTTAGGGGAGTCCATCTTTCTTTCCCCTTATTTAAATTTGTTTTCCTTCCTGCTCGCTTTGTTAGCTTTAAGTTGAGTACGGTCGTCTGGCCCACTGGGGGCAACCTTAGGTTCTCGTTAAACCCTTGCAAATAAGTCGTCCCCCATATCCTAGCAATCAAACTATCAATCAATCAAACTATCAATCAATCAAACTATCAATCAATCAAACCATCAATCAATCAAAAATAAAAAATCAATCAAAATCCCTTTTTAGCCCGGCTAAAACAAAATTATACTACTCTCATAAGCATTTTCATGCATTGCATAGGTCGGGAATGTTCAATCCCTCCTTTAAATAAAGCATCCATCTAAATTACATGCCATGCATGATATTACTTGTTTGCTCTTATATCCGCGGTTTGCTCCGACGTAAGCAGTCACAAACAAATCCCGGTAAGCATCTTTGAGCCATCGCGTCGTATCCTTCATGAGTGTAAGGGCCTGACTAGATACTAGTTGAGTTCGCATAATATCCAGGGTACATGCGCAATTAGACATGGGATAGCTATAAAATGACGTGGGACTTTTACGATCTTCTCCGTTTTTTTCATTTTTCCCTTTTTCCACCATATATGTCATCACTCCCCAAACCTTCACTATCACTCATACCCCGGGAGCCAAGGAGCAGTCTCAGCTAAGATTGCCAGCCGGAAATAAAAGCACGCCGAGTTTAAGTTCACGACGAAGGAGGCAGAAAAGGTCACCGAAAGATTGCTGAGAGCCATCGCCGAAGAAAGACCAAAAAACCCGAAGATGAAGGCCGAGGCCTTAAGCCAAAATGAGAAGAGATCAAGACAAAGGTTGTGGTTGCTCTGCTCTGTTGCATTTCAAATCAAATCAAAAAAAGGGGAATAGAGAAAAAAGGAAAAAAAAGGAAAAAAAGAAGAGAAAAAAAAGGGAAAAAAAAGAGAAGAAAAAAGAAAAAGGAGAGAGGGGGAAAAGGGAAAATAAAAGAAAAGAGAGAAATGCTCAGAGACCTTCGAAGAATACAAACAATCGAAGAGCCGAAGCAAGCACAGCTCGGGGACAACTAAACTCGAGAAAACTCGAAGAAAATATTCCCAAGTAAAGACTCGAGAAAAAGGGCCCAAGGCCAACTCAAAAAATCTCAAAGCAAGCATCCCTAGTAAGGACTCGAAAAAAAGGGGCCCAAGGCCAACTCAAGTAGCAAGTTGCAAAAAGAACAGCGATGACACTCCCTAGTAAAGACTCGAGCAAAAGGCCCCAGGCCGAACGGAAAGCACCCCCAGTAAGGATCCTAGAGCTCACGCACTCTGTCGAGAAAGCATCCCCAGCAAAAGGCGAAAGAACTCGTCTACCTCGCCCTCGTCAGGGCCAATCGACAAAGCATCATTCAGCAAAAACCTTCCAACTCATCAAAAAACACACCTTTACCAAAACAAGCTCCTTTCCGGACATTTCATGTCCTTTCATTCTTTTCCGTAAAAATCTCATCGATTATTAGAATGCTATGCATGTGCATCTTCATTTGAAGTCTATTCACTCGGATTGACACTGCGAATTGAAAATTATGTATCATGTTAGTTGCATCTTTATGAGCGTCAAACACTTAACCTTGTTTCAGAGCGTGAGTGCAAACACTAATATCAGGTGAGGATTGCTTACGACTGCAAATCGTGAGAAAGTTCTGTCCTTGGGGTCGTTACCTCCTGAGCAGGATGCAGACGCATTCTAGGTTCGTATCAAGGCCGCTGCCAGCAAAAGAGCATATCTCCTCCCAGAGTGACATCATTTACATAATTCTTCATTTTTGCATAAATGCATTCCTTCCTCCCAGAGTGATAGCATCTACGTTTCGTCCTCCTAAAGTGACGATTAGTTTATTTATGCACCTCGGGTCTTCTCCTACGGGATTAAACGTCGAGCATATTTCCTCCTCCTAGAGTGACATCAAGCATTCTTCTCCTCCTAGAGTGACAACATTAGCATTTTTCTCCTCCCAGAGTGACCTTAGTTTAAATTTCCGTATTTCACGTCTTCTCCTACGAGAATTGACGTTGTTTACATTTCTGTACTGCATTTCCTCCTCCCAGAGTGACATCATGCATTTTTTCTCCTCCTAGAGTGACATCATGCATTTTTCTCCTCCCAGAGTGACATCATTTACATAATTCTACATTTCTGCATAATTATTTCCTCCTCCCAGAGTGACAGCATCAAGCATTTCTTCTCCTCCTAGAGTGACATCATGCATTTTTCTCCTCCCAGAGTGACATCATTTGCATAATTCTACATTTCTGCATAATTATTTTCTCCTCCCAGAGTGACATCATGCATTTTTCTCCTCCCAGAGTGACATTATTTACATAATTCTACATTTCTGCATAATTATTTCCTCCTCCTAGAGTGACATCATGCATTTCCTCCTTCTAGAGTGACCTCGTTTGTATTTCCTCCTCCTAGAGTGACATCATTAGGGCAAATCATTCGTACGTCTACGAATCACACCTTATCCCCTAAGCAAACGTCTGTTACGTGTCAAACCCCCCAGTGGGACCACCATTTATATTTTCGTAAAAAAAACTATCTTCCCTTCCTGGTAGAATAATTGTCATTACAATTAGCTGCAATTTATGTTTCTCTCAATACCCGAATAGATCTAAGTTCACATCATTGCAGGACATCCGAATTAGCAGTTCTTCTCCTCCTAGAGTGACAGCAATTCTTCTCCTCCCAGAGTGACAGCAATTCATCTCCTCCCAGAGCGACATCGACCAGCTATCTCCTCCTAGAGCGACATCAGCAGCAACTTACCTCCTTCCAGAGTGACAGCAACCAACTATCTCCTCCCAGAGTGACATCAACTTACCTCCTCCCAGAGTGACATCAATTTACCTCCTCCCAGAGTGACATCCAAAAATATACCTCCTCCCAGAGTGACATCAACCAACTATCTCCTCCCAGAGTGACGTCCACGAATAAAATCATCAATTTTATAGACACCTTCTAATCCCCAGTGACAACATCTATTTCCTCATCACCAAACAACACCATCAAAAGCATATCTCCTCCCAGAGTGACATTCAACAAACTACCTCCTCCCAGAGTGACATCTACAATATACCTCCTTCAAGAGTGACAGCAACGAATGACATCAATCAACTATCTCCTCCCAGAGTGACATCCAAAAACATACCTCCTCCCAGAGTGACAACACAAAAATATATATCTCCTCCCAGAGTGACATCAACGAATGACATCAACTAGCTACCTCCTTCCAGAGCGACGTCAACCAATTTATCTCCTCCTAGAGCGACATCGACAAATCACCTCCTCCCAGAGTGACAACAGTTCATCTCCTCCCAGAGTAACATCATCACTGCAAGCTCGAGATAAGACATGCGGTGTCGCCAAAATTCGGCTATATAGGGGTAACCGTCTTTACTGCTTATCAAATACTTCGATAAGACAGTAAAGAGGGGGTAACTGTTGATACCCGAATTTTGACGCCATTTTTAATTAATTTTAGCATTTCTGTTATTTACTTAATTTACTGTCATTTTTAGTTAATTTGTTGTCGTTAGCATTTTTAAAATTTTCATCGCATTTTAGCATCGTCAGCGTTCGAAATAGCATTTTAATTTTTCGTCACGTATTTTTATTATTATTTTTAGCCTTAAAAATCACATTTTTAACTATCCGGTAGTCATTTGCTAGTTTTTTCTTCGTTTTAGATCATCTCATGAATTTTAGGATTTTTAGTGTTTTAGCGCATTTTTTAGTATTTTTATTATTTTATTATTATTTTCATTCGAGCTTTTATTGGACCCGAGTAAGTTCGCTCAGACAATAGCTTGAATTTGAAATGTTTTCCATCAACTAGTTGCTAGATTTTTTTCCGTTCGCAACGGTCTACAGCGTTTCGTGTAATTTTCGGCGTAAAGTCATTATTTTTCCGTTTGAACGTTTCACGTTTTTGAATGAGAAAATAAACACGTTAAATGAGAAATTCTCATCATTCGCTGTAGACGGTTAAACCCGTCGTATTTTTCTCTACGCGCTGGTACCTTCGGCTTGAAAAGTCAGAGCGTTTGCTCGTCGGAATCGGCTCGAGGCCATTTAAGTAAGGTAAAGGTCAACTTGATCTCAACCGTTGATCTGGTCAACCAAGAAAAGTCAACCAGATCAATGGTTGACTAATTATCTAGCCATGGTGCGCATGCACCATGGACGTGCGTAAATAGTGGAGCAGGCCACCGAGCAGCCTGCTCCCAACGTCCTGTCCCTTCTCCCCTAGCTCAGAACCATTTCCTGTCCCATCCACCATCATCACGGCCAGCCCTAGCCCCGCCACCGCGACAAAATCAGCCACCACGCGCAGCACCGCGCCTCGAAGCCACGCGATCCTTGGCCTATAAATACAAGCCTCCATTCAACGTTCAAAGGGAACCAAATCCGCAAGAAACCCTTGCTTCTTCTCCCTCTTGATCAGTTGCTCACTTAGAGCGATAATCGTCACAGTTTAAAGCTTGAGAGTAAGCTTTCTCTCTCTAGCCTTTTTTTCATTTTTTTAAGCATTTTCTTCTTTAATTCGTGTGGCTTGATCTTGAGTAGATTAATTGCTTGTTTTTGTGCCATTAATTCATGTGCATGATGTAGATTAAATACATACTTTCAATTTTAAAAATCGTTAGCTAGATTGTGTGAATTAATTAGTTTTCAATAATTAACGGTTTTGTCATTTTTTTGAAATTAAACTCGGTACGTTTGCTATTAAAATTCGAGCTTCATATGGTCGAGACGCCATCGAGGAGACGAGCGTCTCGGTATGAAGATCGCGAGAAACGGACAAGGCTAGCCGGAGCGTGGCCGCCGGTAGTAGCGCCGACGACCAAGGGAAAGGACGATGAATAGTGCCATGCAAGGCCTATTCATCCGTCCTTGGTGATGGGCTCGGCCCATCACCCCTCCCTTTTATTCTTTTATGGGCCAGGCACTATTCCTGGCCCATTTTCATTTTCCTTTCATTTTATTAGTTGGGCCCAGCCCATTTTCATTTCTTTTCGAGATTTCGGATCACGCTTTTTTCGTAAAAATATATCGTATGCTTCGTATGATTAATTTTCGTACTATCAACTGTTTAATCTTCTGTACTTATCAACTGTTTAATTTATTCGCACTTTAAGTTTCCGCAATTTACTTTCGGCAATTTAAATTCAATCATTCATTTTACCGCCTACATGGTCGGTCGCATTTTAATTTTCGTAAATATTAACTGCTTTAATTTTTCGCAAGCTGCTGGAAATTCTTCCGCAACATAACCTATTTTATTTTCTGCAAATATCAACTGTTTAATTTTCATAAATATCAACTGTTTAATTTTCATAAATATCAACTGCTTTAATCTTCCGCAAGCTGCTGGAAATTCTTCCGCAAATATCAATTGTTTTATTTTCTACAAATATCAACTGCTGATTCTTCTGCAAATATCAATTGTTTTATTTTCTGCAAATATCAACTGTTTTAATTCCCTATAAATCGTCAACTGCATTTAATTTTTCTGCACTTATCAAAACAACATTTAAGTTTCGTATGCGTCAAATCAATCATTTTTCACATGTAATCAACTCAGCATTTAAGTTTCGTATACGTCAAATCTATCATTTTTCGCATGCAATCAACTCAGCATTTAAATTTCGTATGCGTTAAATCCATCATTTCTCGCATGCAATCAACTCAGCATTTAAACTTTCGTATGCGTTAAATAAATCATTTCTAGCATACAATCAATTCAGCATTTAAATATCGTATGCGTTAAATCCATCATTTCTCGCATGCAATCAACTGTCATTTAAATTCTTGCATTCATAAAATTGCTTATCGATTTCTCAATCTATCGCTAACACTCTCATTTTGTAGGTTTTAATTTCAAAGCTTCGCTCGAAAGTACGCCTTTCGCTCCTTTTTATTTATTCAACGCTTTTCGTAAATATCAATCGTACGCATGATATATAGAACTGCTAGAACTAAAATCAACTCACATGACCAACGTGTTTAAAGATTTGCTTAAAATGCCATGTTCATGTGATTCTAAATTCTCGCTTATATTGACTGCATGTACATGGGGACTTTCGATCCCACATCAATTTATCATTTCAAAAATCTATCATTTAATCTGTACTTTGCTAAGCTATCCATGATAGAATCACGTAGTAATTAAGTTAATCATGCATGACCCGATGATGAAATAGAGGGCGCTCATTCAGTCTTACGGAAAACTCAGTCCCATCACGTTACGGTTAGGAATAATCAATCGGTCTTGATAAACGGTAACCCCGTCCGAAAGATTTTTTTATTATTCCTGAACGGTCACGATCATAGAAAAGACTAAAGTGACGATTCCTCTGAGGGTCCCTCTTTTAAAAAAAACGTATTTTCATCAAACACCTTTTTAAAACACCTCTCTCATCAACCGGTAACCGTTTCGGATGTGACTCGGGTGCCTAACACCTTCCCGAGACCATAATACGAACTCGAACCTTTTGTCTGGGGTCCAGACCCCTTTTTTGTGCCTTTAGTTTTTTATTTATTATATTTCTTATGCCATGACGATTAAGGTTCCCTAAACCTAGCAACCAAATTAGGGTGGCAACTTCATTCCATGTTGCAAGGCGTCTGTTTACGCTGAGCATCGTAAGGTCCCAAGTTCGTTGCACACTCGCAGATTATTTTCCGTAAATTTTCGTGGGGCGCGACAAGGAGGAAGAAGTTGAGGCAGAAGCTGTCTTGGGTAAACCTCAGGCCAACCCTGCCGATAACGCTGAGATTAAGAATTCTGATCATGTCTTGGCCAAACCCTTGGCCAAACCTGACCAGAAGGAGGAAGTGATAGAAATTCCTCCACCTTTCCCACCCAGATCTTCAAAGGAGAAAAAGAAAGATGAAGCTAGGGATTTTATGGCTGTTTTCAGAAAAATAGCTGTCAATATTCCTATGTTAGACTTAATTGCAAAAGTCCCCTCTTATGCCAAATTTCTTAAAGAATTGTGTACTAACAAAAGAAAAATTGTAGGTATAGAGAGGGTGAATTGCAGGAAGTCTTGAGTATGCTTTGAGCAGGGGAATTTTCACAAAAACGTTGCAAGAATTGGAGGACAAAATAGGAGAGCAGAATGAACTCCAAGAAGTTCTGGCCAGTTTAGCTGATCCGGAGGAAACAGACTTAATCTTGGCCTCGGGCTTGGCCAAGACTGCCAAGACGAAGAAGAAAACAGTAAGTTGTCAATTCATACAATCCACGGTTCCTAAATTCCTACCTTCTATTGTGCAGACACCACAGTTGGAATTAAAAGCCCTGCCAAACCATCTCAAATACGCCTATCTAGGCCTAGACGACACCATACCCGTTATAATTTCGGCCAAGTTGTCAAAGGATGAAGAAGATAGGTTGGTGGCAGTCTTGAAGATGCATAAGGAAGCGATTGGGTGGACCATGGCAGACATAAAAGGAATATCAGCCAACATCTGTACCCACAAAATTCACGAAGAGGAGGATAAGAAACCCATTAGGCAACCACAGAGGAGATTGAACCCTCCGATGATGGAAGTGGTTAAAAAGGAAATAATTAAGTTGCTAGATGCAGGGGTGATTTATCCCATCTCTGATAGCAGCTGGGTTTCCCCTGTGCAGGTAGTTCCTAAGAAAACAGGTATTACCTTCATTGAAGGAGACGATGGAACTCAAAGAATGACAAGAATCCAAAATGGATGGAGGGTATGCATAGACTACCGAAGGCTGAATCAAGTCACTCGGAAGGATCATTTTCCATTGCCCTTCATCGACCAAATGGTGGAGAGACTTACTCAAAAGTCTCACTATTGCTTCTTGGACGGCTACTCGGGGTTTCATCAAATTCCCGTTGCAACCGAAGACCAAGAGAAGACGACGTTCACGTGCCCTTTTGGGACGTTCGCCTACAGACGAATGCCATTGGACTGTGTAATACGCCGGCCACCTTTCAAAGGTGTATGGTAAGCATTTTTTCGAGTATGTGGAGAAAAGTATCGAGGTGTTCATGGATGACTTTACCGTTTACGGTAATGACTTTGAAAAATGCTTGTTTAATTTACAAAATATTCTGAAAAGATGTGTTGAAACATGCCTAGTTTTAAATTATGAAAAATGTCATTTTATGGTAGATCAAGGAATAGTCCTTGGGCATGTGGTTTCAAAGAAAGGAATTGAGGTCGATCAGACAAAAATTGATATTATAAAAAACCTACCTTACTCCTCATGCTTGCGTGAGGTACGAAGCTTTCTTGGCCATGCAGGTTTCTATCGCAGGTTCATAAAGGATTTTTCAAAAATTGCCGAGCTAATGTGCAAGCTTCTACAAAAGGAGGTGGAGTTCGACTTCAATGAGGCCTGTCAGAAATCATTTGATAAACTAAAAGAGCGGTTGACATCAGCACCGATCATCCAAGCACCGGACTGGAGCTTACCTTTTGAGCTGATGTGCGACGCAAGTGATGCAGTCGTGGGAGCGGTTCTTGGGTAGAAAAAAGGAAAAGATCCTCACGTGATCTATTATGCATCGAAGATGTTGGATGATGCCCAGAAAAATTATACCACGACTGAAAAAGAATTGTTTGCAATAGTTTTTGCCTTAGAAAAATTCAGATCATATCTTTTAGGCACTAAAATTATTGTATTTTCGGACCATGCAGCATTGAAATATCTCTTGGTCAAGCATGAGGCCAAGCCTAGACTAATTCGTTGGATTCTTCTTTTGCAGGAGCATAATCTAGAAATTAAGGATAAAAGCTGCAGGAAAAACCTCGTGGCAGACCACCTTAGCTGCTGCCTAGCAAAAGGGGACATGAATGAAATAAGGGCAGAATTTCCAGATGAAAAACTACTCTCGGTGACAATGTCTAGGCCAAGCCCTAGGCCAAACCCTCAGCCAAACCCACGCCCATGGTATGCGGAAATTGCGAATTACCTCGCAACAGGTAAACATTATGGGGATATGACCACATATGAGAGAGTAAAAGTCAAGCATGACAGTAAGTACTATATTTGGGATGATCCCTATTTATGGAAGTTGGGAACTGATCAATTGCTTAGGAGATGTGTCCCTCAAAATGAGGCTTTATCAATATTGAGCTTTTGTCACTCTCAAGCTTGTGGAGGTCATTTTGGGGCTAGAAGGACAGCCCTGAAAGTCTTAGAGGCTGGTTTTTATTGGCCTACAATTTTTCAGGATAGTTTTCTCTTTTGCAAAACATGTCCGGTCTGCCAAAAAGTGGGAAATATTAGCTCTCGAAATAAAATGCCTATGAACTTTATTCTTTCATGTGAGATTTTTGACATATGGGGCATAGATTTTATGGGACCTTTCCCTACTTCTTTTGGTAACAGGTATATTCTTTTGGCTGTGGATTATGTATCAAAATGGGTAGAGGCGAAAACCACTAAGAATGATGATGTTAGGACTGTGATCTCCTTCATTAAATCTAACATCTTGAACAGATTCGGAATTCCTCGAGGAATCGTTAGTGATCGAGGAACCCATTTCTGCAACAAGATTCTTTCTTCTCTTTTCAGGAAATATGGCATCACACACAGGGTATCCACAGCCTATCACCCACAAACAAATGGTCAAGCGGAAGTTTTGAATAGAGAGGTAAAAGCGATCTTGGCCAAGACAGTAGGCCTAGACAGACGCGATTGGAGCCAGCGCTTGGACGACGCGTTGTGGGCCTACAGAACGGCTTACAAAAGCCCAATTGGGATGACGCCTTACAAGCTGGTCTATGGGAAAGCATGCCACTTACCAGTGGGGTTGAAACACAAAGCATATTGGGCTATAAGGAAATGCAACGTGACCTATGACCAAGCTGGAGAAGAAAGGAAGCTACAACTCCACGAGCTAGAGGAGTTGAGAGACCAAGCTTATGACAACCAACTAATTGTCAAGATCAGAATGAAGGCTTATCACAACAAGCGAATTGTTGGGAAACCTCTCCGTATAGGGGAGCAGGTTCTTCTATTTAACTCTCGTTTTAAACTTTTTCCTGGAAAATTAATAACAAAGTGGGAAGGCCCGTTTGTTGTCACTAATATTTACCCACATGGTGCAGTAGATATTAGGAATAATAAAACAGGTACCGAGCTGAAGGTAAATGGCCAAAGATTGAAGCCATTCTACGAAGGATTCCAGGAAGAAAAGAATTCAGAAAAGGTGGAAATTCCACCTATCAACGAATGAAGTCGTATGAAGGGTCCAGCCAAGGACTTAAAATAAATGCGCTAAATGGGAGGCAACCCATGTTCTTTTATTTCATCTAATTTTTGTAAATATCCTTTTAAATTCTTTTTGTTTTCTGGCTGTTTGCAGAAATTAAGTGTGGGGAAGAATTGCAGGTTTGACCTAGATCTCGGCCAAACCTTGGGCCAAGACTGACGAAATCAGTAGGAGGCCAAACCTCGAGCCATGACTGTTAACAAAAGCGGGACTCTATTTGCACTAGTGGGACACGTGTCAGCGCCGCCGTTTTTAATAGCTTTTTGAACGGACAATTTCAAAAAGCAATTAGATTAGAATTTATTAAAGGTGTGGGAAAAACAAAACCGCCAACTCTGTGTATTCTCCTCCCACTCTGACTCTCCCTTACCCACGTAACCAACAAAAATCGGACTCCCACCTGAGCTAAAAAGCAACAGTCCCTTCTTCTTCTTCTCTCCCAAAATTCACAAATCTCCAGAAAATAAATAAACCCTAACTCTCCATTCTCCTCCCCAAAATCAACCAACCATGAGCACAGAAAAACTCCGACCAGTCCCCCGAGCTTTCAATTCCAAGCGAAAGTGATGATTTGAGAGGCAGAGCTCCACCAGTTGCCTCGCCGGAAAATACATCCTCCATTCGCCATCATCTCCATACGATGTTAGATAAAGACGCCGAGGATGATGCCGACGTTGGGGCTGAGTCAGAGGATAGTGTCAGAGGAAAAGACCGGGCCGTCGTCTTGAGTGACACAGACACAGACTCCGACGACGATCCGTTGATCAGAAGAAAGAAGCTGCCAAAGCCCACCGTCACTGCGACGGATAGAGAGGAACGACGCGAAAAATGAAAGTGGAAGCGCGATGAGCAGACGGCGGAGGGAACAATCCCAGCTCCGACCGCGGCGGCAGTGCGACCCACCAAGCCACCACCAGTGAGGAAACCCAGCACAATCGCACCACCAAAAAAGACCTGGCGAGTGAAGCAGGTGGCTCACAAGAAGCCAGTATCGCAGAGGGTCGAGGCCGAGAAGACTCCGGCAAACCCTAAGAAGTCCAATGCTTCTCCTTCCACTGCCAAGAGTAAAGGAAAGAAGAAGGTCGTGATTGAGGACGAAGATGATGACGAGGATGACATTCCAGTCTTGGCCAAGACTCCGGCCAAGACTGTTAAGGTACCTTCCCTTCCCCCCTTGCACACACTCCGAGGCTGGTTGAAGTTTGATACGCCAGACCTCAAGTCTAAATTGCTTGATGTCCATTTCTGTGATATTCCTGCCTTTGCTAGGCTCGATTTTGATTTTCTAGATAAAATGGGACTAGGGAATAAAATTAGAGAGTTTGTGTATGTCATTGGTTGGACCCCTTTCATGTCTGTTGATTGTGATGCTTATACTGAGCTTTGTTTGGAATTTCACACTACCTTCTGGTTTGATGAGGCTACCCTGTATGTTAGGGGTAGGGATAAACCAGATCTTGTTGTTGCTGATGTGATTAATTTCCGCTTGTGCAATAAATGGAATCACTTGTCTGTTAATGCTTTCAACTCTTTGTTAGGATTTGCATATAGTGATGAGGTTATTTTTTATTATCCCGCTGATTGGGATAACAATGCTGCTTTTAGAGAGGTCACTGGTGACCCTAATGCTAAATTTGATAGAAACTCTAAGACACATTCAATTCTAAACCCTGCTCTTAGAATGCTCCACGGGACTTTGTCTATCAACCTTTCGGGGAAGACAAAAGTCTCTGGGAATTTAGCTAAATCAGAACTCTTTTTGCTTTGGTGTATTTTGCACCAGAAAAGAGTCAATTTAGGACTTTATTTGGTTCAGCAATTGCATGCTCGTGAGTCCATTACCAAGCTAATTTTTGGGTCCTTGATTACTTGGCTTGCTATTCAAACTGCTAAGCTTGATCTTACCACTGCTGATCTGCATAAATGTTGTTCCCAAAAAATTCTAGATTTCAGAGCCTTCGACCAAATGGGATACTTCCATTTGGACAGAGAGTTTGTTGCTTGTAATACAGGTTTTACTCTGGTGGGGGAGCACATTTTCTCCAAGAAAAATGATGGGAAATACAAGTTGCGACCAGTGAAGATCCCAGGAGAGGCTGATGAAGACATTCCTGCTGAGGATCTAGGCCAAACCCCAGGCCAAGACCCTCCCATTCCAGATCTTTTAGCAGCTGATCTTGGCCAAGCTTCAGGCCAAGATCCCGCACCCAGTACAGCAAGTGACCCTCCCGCTTGGGCAAAAGTGCTTCAGGACCAGTAGCTGCTCATTCTCGAGCAGCAGAAGATTATCTTGGACCGTCTAGGCCAAGACAAGCCCCAAGACAGGCCGCAAGAGCCTGCCACCGCAGATACCGCCGAGGGAGCCCCACGCTGGGGCAAGCTGCTAATCGACAGCCAGAAGGAAATCATGGACTTCCTAGGCCGCCACCAGGCCTATTTAGAAGGTCACCACCCATGCCAAGGTGTCGTGAAGAGAGCCATTAGGCAAATTCATACCAAGCTGGATGACCACTTGGTTACCAGCAGTGACTCCGAGTCATCTAATGAGGAGGATGATCCTAAACCACCAGCACCACCTGCAAAGACACAGCAACCGCCTGCACCTCCTTCTACTCCAAAAGATCCACAACCATAAGACCCTCCAGCTGTTGATCTAGGCCAAGCTTCAGGCCAAGATCCCCAGACTCCAGCAGAATGATCTGCTTCTGCCCCCAGGTTGTCTCATTCTTTTCTTTTTATTTTTCTGTTTTAATTATTGCCTCTCCACATAATGAGGATATTGTGTCTTTCAAGTGTGGGGAGGGTGTACAGTTGAGTCTTTTCATTTTTGTGTTTTGTGATGAATATGTGTTAATTGTCTGAATTTTTGAGTTAGTTTTTGCATGATTTAATTTTTCTTTTTGCATGCGTCTGTCCAGTCTAGAGAGTCTGTCTTTTGCATGATTTATATTTGTATTTTCTTTGCATGTTAGAGTCTGTTCTGATTGAGTGTGCACCGAACCCCTGTTTTCTAGCCTAGGTTGTTTAGTCTTTCGGTGGAGTTGTATTTAGACACTTGTCTAGGCGACACAATGCTTTAGTAACAAGGAAGCGAATGAGCGCAACTAGATCAATGCCTAAGGGGCATATACTCTAATGATTCCCAAACATTAACTATCCAAATGGAATTTAGGACATCTAGCTAGGACCTTAACTTTCATTAGGATGATGGGACTTGCTGCGTCTGATTTGAGTGTGCTGTTCTATCTGTTTGAAGTGTGAGACAAAAAAAGGTGCTGGAACGTCATAGGGCAGACATAGCAAAGGTGGAAGTTCTCGGTGCCCAAAAAGAACAAGCTCTGTCTATGTGAGATGCCTGTAAAAATACAAAGGGCATGAGAAAACAAAATGATGAGATATGTCTGTAAAAATACAAAGGATATAGAAAAAAAAAGGAATAATTTCCGCCAAAGTGATTTAAATGGCACCAGTCTTTAGGCACATTTGGATAGACGACACATCGGTGGGACTCAAATCGGTGGTGAGTCTTGTCCCCTATACTTCAACAAATAAATCTAGTAGGATGTCTTAGTACCATTTGGAAGGGGTATGTTTAGGGTATTGATTTGTCCTTGTTAGTCCAGCATTGGGTCGCTTAGGGAAGTGTCTTGCCAGCTTCAGTGATGGGGTAAACAGCTTGGAATAAAGAAAATCAGGGGGTTCATGGTGTCTATTCTATTTTGTTGTGTTTTTATTTTTATCTTTGAGTCTTTGAGTCTTTATGTTTGGAGGCAAGCATGTTTCAAGTGTGGAGAATTTGATTGCATTACATTTAATCATGTTTTTACTACCCATTTACATATTGTTTGGGCAGTAAATCTATTGATATCCCTTTTATTCCTCATATTTTTACAGTTCTGGTTCTGGAGTGGAGTATTTCAGTGGAGCGCTGGAGTTGATTACCAGATCCTCTTGGCCTAGATCTTGGCCAAGACTCCTTCGCACAGCAAGAAACGATTACCAGTTCGTCTTGGCCGCAAGCTTGGCCAAGACTCATATCGCGACAGGGCATCTCGAGCGACAGTTTCATCAAGCCTATTGGGCCGCGTTTCACCTGGGCCTTGGGAGCTGACAAGTCATAGCTTTCCAGCAACTTAAGAGGGATCTGATGACAATCTTATGTAGAATCCTATTTAGGATCTCCCTCTCTGTTGCGATTTATTTCCCGAATAGAAAACATTACTATCTTTATCTTTTTAGATTTGTTTGAAGAGATAGAGTTAGAGAAGGACAAGGGGGGTTTTAGCTAGTATTTAGCCGAATTTTGTCTTGCCCCTCAAACTCTCTTCTTTTCCTTTTTTTCGACATTGAACTACTTTCCTGCTCCGGAATTTTCCTATTGTGGAATTCTCGGATTTAGTTTTATTATGCAATTAAATATTTTCATTCTTCCATCTATGAGTACGTCTAGCTAAACACTTATTCTTGGTAAGGGTTGAGGAGCTGCGTTCTTTTATATATTCGTGAGATCAAACCGCCCTTAAGAGTCTCTTTAATTCGTATTTATTTATTCCTTAAGTTTATTAAACCGCTAACTCACTAGAGACAATACCTGATCATTCTTGTGCCCTAGTAGAGAAGAGTTGTAACCAGCCTAGAAGGAAAGGGAGCACCCGTCGGCTAGGCCAAGTAGGTAACTAGTCTCGCGCCAGACTAGAAGGAATAAACGATCTAGACCAAGACCAGATTGACAACCTAGGGTTTCCATAGGGAAACAACTTGACTAGGTACTGTCTTCCCCTATGCTATTGATGAAGCGAACAACCACTCAAGACAGCAGTCAAACGGATAAACCCTTTACCCAGCAAGGTGTCCCTTGGCTAGGATCATCAGGAAAGGGAGCACCCGCCAGATGATTTGAAGAGGAGGGAAGCAGGAGTGAATAGGATCACCTCCACTCTATAGCAGTACTATGAATTTAGAGACAAATACCCTTGAATCGATGATCGAATCATAAGGACAGAAGCTCTCACATCGCCCTTACCAAGGATTCCCCTTTTATTTGATATATTATAATCTTGACCCCTGGCTTGGCCAAGCCTTTGACCAAGACTACTTTGAACTATTTTATTTCCTTTATTTTCGTCTTTAATTTCAGATTCACCCAACCAAAACCAGTGACGAGGAAGTCAACCAGGAACTACATTTCCCTAGAGGTCTCTGTGGACCGATCCTCTTACCGCAATCTACAAGTCTTTGTAGACAGTGATAAGTTATATTTCTACCCCCATTTCCATATCTATTATACACTTATATTTGACGTGTTCGACAAGCGATCATACCGATAGGTTGTTATAGCCGATAGCTATACATGTTCGATAGATTGATACCGATAGTTTTCTGTTATCTGATAGCGTAGTTGATGGCTGGAGTCGTAGACCTACTGGTTCAACATGTGGAGCCGACATATGGAGCTTGCTATATGCTTACTGGTTGCAGATTATATATATATATATATACATGATAAATGTATGTATGCCATCAAGCCTACTGGTAGGTGCATATATATGCATAGGGGCGTCCACCGAAATACCGTACCGAAAATACCGCGGTACCGTACCGAAATTACGCAAATTCGGATGGTATTTTTTTGACCGAATTTACTCTTCGGTATTTTAGTATGGTACGGTATTGATTTTGGTAGGTTCGACATTACATAAACCTACCGTACCGATTCATTAGTTTTACTTACATAATTTCATTACTTCTTATTCTTCTTAGATTTGACTCCTCCCTCACTCAAACCCAATCGCCACACTTGGCCTCGGCCCAATCGCTGCCTCCCTCACTGTTTCTGCTTATGGGTTTTGTTCGATTTTATTTTTTATTTTTTGCATTTGTTTGATCATTCTATGGTTTGATTGTTGCTGGTTTGATGGTTGTGAAATAGATACATGGTCGTTTATTGCTTTGTTAGTTGCTCTTTTGTTGTAGAAATGGCTTTGGCTTTGGTTAATTGATTTGTAGCTTGGTGACCGGCGACAGTAGGAGTTGGAGGAAGAAGATGAAGTTGTTTTTGTTTTAGGGTTAAGTTGGGTTTGGCAGATGAGTTTGGTTAATGGGTCGCCGAGTTGGGGGAAATAAGGAAGGCTGATGGGTTTGGTTAATGGGCTTGGCCCATCAGAAGAATTAATATACCGAAATACCGTACTGAACTAATTTCGGTATTTCGGTACGGTACGGTACGGTATTTATTTTGGTCATTCGGTATACCGAATACCGAAATATTTCGGACGGTATACCGAAATATCGTCTTAGGGGTGGCAATATGGACAATTGTCCATTTGTCCGTCCCGTTCATCCATATGCTCGTCCCGTCCGTCCATGTCCATTTAATAAGTGGGTTGGGTTAGACCCGTCCGGCTACATATACGGACGAACGGGACAAACCCAACGGATTCCCGTCCGTCTGTTTATTATTTAATTTTTAAAAATAAATTAATTTCTCAAAAAAAAAAATTCAAAAAAATAATAATAAATTTTCAAAAAATATTATTTTTCAAAAAAAAATTCAAAAAACATTATTTTTCAAAAAAAAATATTTAGAAAAAAAATTCAATTCCTCGAAAATTTTTATTATTGGACGGAACCCGTCCCGTCCGTCCAAATTTAGATGGACGGGTTTTGTCCGTCCGTTTATTAAATGTACTTGGACAAGTCCGTCCAATTTATTTATTGGACAAATGAGACTGGTGCATGGACGTCCGTCCGTCCCATATTACCACTCTGATGGACAACCCTATGTATGCATGTTAGACATGTGATGGGAATAATGATGCCGTAAACATGCTTCATATGCATGTCATATAAATAGGCATGTATTACTTGCCTATAACTTGTTGCTGGTACTGCTTGCTCATCTTTACATCTGTAATTATAGTACCTACTGAAGGAGAAGATGAAGATCAAGCCTCTCTCTCTCTTTCTTAGTCTACATTTTTTAGAGATGTAAAAGAAGTCCCTTTTTACTCTCTACTTCTTTCTTTTTATAGGAGGTCTCAGCGGTGCTAAAGCGGTGCAGTGGGTTAAATATAAAAATATCCATAAAGTAAAGTATAAAAATGTCCTCCTAATATTTATTAGTATTATCAGCTGGCGAAAGCCAACGAATTTCCAATATCTAATCTCTATAATATTAGATATATGGTTGCGGTGCGGGTCTCAATCTGGATTTTGGTATAAATCGATTTATTGGGTAATTTTTAGTTTTACATTTTTGTTAAATAGGAGAAGAAAGTGCAAGAGTGGGATTGGGCTCGGTACCAAAACAGAAGAAATAATTAATGGTGGTGATGATTCTCAAAAAAACTTAATGGTGATGATGAAGGTATTCATAATTTGCAGGTATTTTTTTACTTTTTTATCTTTCTTTTTCTTTAATAATAAAGAAAGAATACAAAATTAAATTATAACGCGACGAGAATAGAGAATTTATATTGTGTCACCATCTAAGGATATGTTTGGGAGTCTGGGTTGGGTACCCAACCCAACATTCCTGGAATGAAATGACGAGTTTGGTGTTTGGTAAACACCATTCCCCAAATGAAAAAGTGCATTTTTGAGTGGCCAAACGAAAAAAAACAGGGGTTTAGGGAATGAAGCATTTTGCTCCATTCCGCATATGAAGTACCATTTGGCCTTCTCTCTCTCCTTTTTTTTTACTTTTTTATTTCATTTTAATTTTTTTACTTTATATAACCAACAAAATAAATTAAAAACTACCACAATAAAATCTTTATTTCAAGATAAGTAATTTTAGATCCATTTTTTCTATTTTTATTAATTTTTTAAAAATGGATTTTATGCCCTTTATGGTCATTTTACCAAACACTTTAGATATCTCACAACACTTTTAATTTTTTTTACCAAACAGCACACTCTGTTTTCCAAAAGTCATTTTCCCACCCAACTTTTACTCACATAACTTTTTCTCATCAAACCGGAACGCCAAACAGACCCTAAGAGGACATCCGTATTTGCTCATCATCTAAGAGATATTACGTATCGATGAGCAAATCAATATAAAGAAGGAATGACTATTGTGGAAAAAAGCGAGATAAATAGGACATCCGTTGTGGAGTTAGCTTCCCTGTAATTACAAACCTTTAGTACAACGTCTTTTTTTCTCTAAATCATGTGCTTATCAATATCGATGGTAATTACTCCCTCCGTCCCATAATACATGTCGTTTTCCTGCGAATTTTTACTGTTCATAATACTTATCATTTTATCTTTTTTGAAGCATATATTTTGTGCAAATGCAAAAAAAAAATTATGCATCAATCCAATTTGATGATGGTGTGGTAATTTGAGTGAAAATTAAGAGTAAAAATGAAACAAGGTGGAATAAAATAAGATCAAAAATCATTATTCTACGGATTTTTACTATCCTAAAACGACATGTATTGTGGGACGGAGGGAGTATCTTAGATCCATTGGTCTTTTGTATGGTTTGAAAATCACATGAGTACGTAAACCTCAAATAACAAACTTAAAAGTGACGGGTCTATAGTTTTTGGTTCTATTTAATTTTGAAAATTAAAAATAAAAACTATTAGAAATGATGATTTGTATTTTTAGATATTTTAATTTTAATTTATAACCTACAATGTAGCTAGAGTTATAATATTTCTTAAAACCATAATCAAACATTTAAATCAACGATAAATTTTTCTTTTTTCTTTGAATGTTGTTATTACACATGGACACGTTAGTCTCAATTCTCAAACCTTTGATGGTGTGAAATAAAATTTCATTAAAAGTATAATTATTAAGAGTTTTGAATTAGGTGTGGTAATACGTGACGTTACAAGATTAGTTCTCTTTCCAAATTGTTAGTTATTCAGCTTTTATTATTATTAAATGAATAAATCAAATTGAAACAAATTAGTGTATGGATTGGCATCTCATGGCATCACATCATAATCCCCTTATGGGTCCGCCGAGAATTGGAAGATCAACGGAGAAATTTACGCGTCAAGGCGATGGCGCCAAAAGTCAAGACAGCAACTACTCGCGGGAATTTTGAAAATTGATTGATTTCCTCGGTGCGATTAACGGCTACACGTATGCCACGCACTGCCTGTATTTTCCTAACACGTGTCGCCTTCAGGACAGGAGCGTGACGGGTCTCCACCTCGGGACGAGACTGTCAGGATATGCATCATTCACACTCCTCACCTCATTGGTTGGTGTGTACCAGGAAACAAAACCTGTCACATGTGTCGCTGGCTTATTGGTCGCTGTCTAATTAATTAATTTATGACTTTGTTTGGTGAAGTGATTGCGTTAATAAAGAACAAAGAAGAGATAATTAAATGTTAAATAATTAATCACAATTTTAAATTAAAAAAGATGTAAAGCATGGCGTAAATTCGATCACGTACTGCGGCACTGTACATGTTTGGCTCGTGAGCCGTCACGAGCCAGCCTCTATATGCCACGTAAACAAACGATTAAGCATTGCAGTTTAATTAATTTGAAATTATTAGGTAGTTTTCAAAAATTAATGGCACTGACAAATAAGAAAGAACTAATGTTGATAACAGCAAGGAAAACTTTGTTCAGGTGGAGCTCCCTTTTTAACCAAAACAAGATCAGGTCCCAAGAAAATGGAAAACTTGTGGTCCTCCTGGGCAACATCATATGCAATAAAAATCTAGCAGATCAGATCTATGCTAATCGCTCAAAACCAACGGGATTGGGCTTGATGGACAATTAGATCGCGTAGGCTGGACCACACTGGAGTGGGGCCCCGAAAACCCATCACTAAATGACTCAATTATGGAGCAATGTGTCTCGACTGTGAAGTTCTCGAAGGAGCAGGAGGAACGAGACTAATAATTTAGTTGTAGTAGTAATAATAACTCCAATGAGTTAAAGAAATGAGAGAGTGGTATGCAACAAGTAGGATTTTGTGCACCAATTGCTCTATTATCGTGAACACTACCCCATTTGTCTACATCTAATGATGTTTTATAATAAATCCACCTCCTTATAGATTAATTATTTCATATAACAAGTTTTAAATTAATAACCTCTAATTTAAAAATGAGAGTTACGAAGAAATCATCAACCATACCGCTCCTTGTCTATTCATTCTTGTATATATGAAAAGAAATACACAAGTTTGTAGATTAAAAATTGATGATTGTTTTCGCTTAACAGGTTTTGAGTTTGAGTTACAAATACAAGGCTGCGATAAAATGTATGAGAAAGAATTTTACCATTTTTTATGAATCATAATTATACTTAGCTCGAGTATAGAATAAGCGATATTTACATTTAATGCAGTGATTAAATACTAGATAATATTTTCTGATAAAAGAAAGAAAGATACTAAATGGTCTTGAAAAGAAAAGAAAAGAAAAGAAGAGTATGATATGTAGCTCGTTGGTTATATACTAATGATAATGACTCAAATTCGAGACTCGCTCATGCCTTAAAAAAAAAGTCTAGCCGATAAAAAGGTTAACAAACCTTGCATTTACACATATCCAAATTACACTTTTAGTTTTTAATTTGTTCAATTTGAATTTTATGTTTGTCAATTTGAATAAATCCTACCCTAATTTTAAAATTATCGTAAGACTTATTTGGCTATTCCTTAATAGACTTTAAATTTTTCTGTGGAAATTAAAACAATTAAAAAATGACATGAAAAATATTTTTTTAATAAAAAAAATTGCGTTCAAATATTTTTTTCCTTACACGTTATTTTTTTCCTTATTTATTTTCGAAGTCAGTAAAAATTAATTTTTTTTTTATAGAGAAGTAAATAAATTTAGATCCAATTTTAAAACTAGACTATACTTTTGATAAAATTGACAAATATAAAATTTAAATTGTACAAATTATAATTTAAAAATATAATCCGAACTTTGTGAACAAACACAAGGTTGGTTTTTTAACTTTTTCGGAAGTGATTCCAAACAGCGGGTTAGATGCCATGCTGGACACACGCCCATGGGGAAATGGAGAAATAGAAAAGAAAGCCAACAACTTGGAGTCTTGGACAGCATTCTTGTCATTTTCTTATGTCCATTAATTAATAAATAATAATTAATTAATAGCAAAGGAAGCACACCGCACGTTTTCTACCTTTCCCCAACGCCAATTTAAAAACTTGCCAGGAAACGCACGCCATGTTAAATTGTTAATGTTCAAAATTTTGGGTATCCTTCAACAATTACTATGGTATTATTAATGACGTAATGGGTAAGGTTGGTTTTTCTACCGTTTTTCCTGAAACGACACGTTCGATTTAGTTTATAAATTTTTAATGCCACACTTACAAATTTAGAAGAGTTGTTACTTATTTTATCTGCCGCAGAGACACCTTGCGTCACGTACTTTTTTAATGTGACACCAATCACTACAAACGCACGCTATAAAAAGTTTTTCTCTACAAAACAAAACAAGACAAGTGTTTACACTCTACACTCCATTCTAACCATGATCAAAACAAAGTTATTAAACTCACGTTAGGTAAGTAAATTGTAGTTTAAATATAATTTCCATATTTTTCTAAATAAAATCAATCCATAAGAAAATATAGTACTCCCTCTGGCTCGTTACAAAGAGCGTTTTAGCACAGGAAGCTTGGCCCGAAATAAATGTCGTTCTGCGATCTCGAGGCTGGAGAAGATGAGGGTACCCCTGCCTGCCTGCGCTGGTGATGACGACGGCTTCGACTTCGGCTTCGGCTCGATTGCCTTCCTCGATTCCCTCTTTCTGTGTTTGAATCTGAAAATTTGGGGGGGAACGAAACCTTTTCAATTTTCATTTTCCCCCTTTCTTTTTCAATTTTGGTTTAAGTGCCTGTTTGGTTTGGGTGAATCTGGTGCAGCTAGGGTGATTTTTTATGGTGGTTTGGATGAATTTAATTGATTGCAGGGGGTTGGAATTGAAATTGGAATTGGAATTAATTTGGGAGGGGACTTGGAATTGGATTTAATTGAGGCAGAGGATTGGTGGTAGGATGATTTGGTTGAGTTTGTGTGGAGGAGAGGAGGAAGAAGGTGAACGGAAGCAGAGGTGGAAGAAGGTGAACAGTAACTTGTACCAAATTAATTAATAATGGCACAATGGTAAATTAGAGTTTTCTATTTATTTATTCGGTTCAACCTAATCGGGACGAGAAATTTTACTCAAAATTGATAAAAATTCGAACAAAAAATACCAAAATGTGAAATAAAATAGAATAAAAAAAATGATACGAAATAAAAATAGAAAAAATACTATATTATGAATAAATAAAAACTTAAAAAGAACATGAGAAATAAATAAATTATTTCGGGTTTGATCCGAATTTTTTATAAAGTAAATAAAGTAAAATTTTATAAAGTAAATAAAGTAAAATTTTAAGTGCATAATCTATACTTCATGGCCTATTATGATTATTCACGCGTGTTGATTATTTATCAAATAAAAACTCGTTTGGAAATGTAAAAGTAGAAGCAACTATATATGGAATTGCATTGATGTTCAAATCTGATAGGCCAAGCCCGTGACCTAGCTAAGCTGAGTCTCCGTCTTCCATCTCCCCAAGCCATCAACTTGCATCAACCCAGCCGGTTTCAAGCCATCAATATGCATCAACCCAGCCGGTTTCAAGCCAGCAACTCTCAGAATTGAGCCAACTATTAGTTGTAAATAGCAAGGGAGGTTGGGGGTAGTATGGTCAAAAAATGCCTTGTTTTCTTCCCACCAATCATTGCCTAAATCCGCGTGCTCAGTAGCAAAACGACGTTTATTTCGGAACGGAGGGAGTATTAGATTTTTGCTCACGGTTTGGGACTTGTAACTAATACAATCATTAATAAGCAAAAAAATTAACAAAATAAATAAATAATGAGAACCACTACAAAACAGAACGTGTAACTAAACTGACAATGGCTAATTGCGCCGTTAGAACCGAAGCCAACTGGAAGCCGGTTAACGGAGTAGTAATGTTTTTTATTTCATTAATATTTTTTTTTGCCTGTGCAGTCCATTCCAATTTTCAACTCGCCCGGAAAATTCAAAAGTATATATAGAATTATTTAATTTCAAGAAAAAGCGCATAAGTTAACTAGCAAAGATTTTTGTTTATAGTTTTGATTTCCCTTTCACTACTCTGTTTGCTCTGTCGCAGAGTATCTCCCCTGTCCTGTGTACTGCCGCAGGCCAGGCCATAGCTTGCTTGCTCCGGCGTATCTCACAGCAAATTCCATTCACCTCGCCCTCCTAATTACTCCTCTGCACTAAACTCAACGTTTTTTGCGGTCTCTCTTTCATTTTTCGATCAAAACCCATCTTCCAGAATCGCTCACCGCATTCTATTTCGTCTCATCTCAGTTCATAATCTTCAAAGTAAAAGTCATAATCAGCTCTTGAGCTCCTCCTTGTTCCGCTTGCCGTTGAATTTCACCAGATAGTCTTGTTTTTATATTTTTTTTAGTGGAGCTCTTTCTCTTTTTTTGTGAATATTCCTGAATCTTGAGCTGTAAAGAGAGAGAGGATCTCTTAATTCGTCGAAATAACAATTCTGCACTTTTGTTCTTTCTGCTTTGAAGATTCAGAGCTTCTGCTTAAGGTATAGATATTTATGTGTATTTCATTTGCAGATCTTACTATTACTGCTGCAAATTAGGTATTCTATTATCTTTTCCCGAAAATGAAATTTTTTTTTTTTTGCTAGTTTATTTAGTTATTTATTTTATATTTGGTGTAGCTGACTTCTCCATCTTTTTTGCTCTTTTTGTTGAGTTAGACGTTTTTGGGGAAGTTTGTTAGTTCATATCTCCCAAACAGCTTAACGTTTGTTGGATTGTATGGACACTAGACTGAGTAGTGGTTGAGATCTGGTTAGTTTCGTTCTTGTGGTTCGTCAAATACTTTGGAGCTTAAACTCTAATTTAGAATGCTTAAATGGAAGTTTGCATGAACAGTCTCCATTCATCAGTGGCGTCAAAGCTTGATTGTTTTAGGGTACCTAGACTTTTACATGCCGTGGTAGTTTATGACATTGCTGGTGCTTGGAAAGTTTTAAATTCTTGAAATCAAATCTGTAATTATATAAGGAAGGAAATCCAGGAACTACATTGGATTTTTTTGACGATATCATTCTTTTTCTGGGTCTAAGGGTATTTTTTTTTTTGTTTTTCTGGGTAATATTGGTTCTTATTCTGTGTCTGTGTGGGGCTCCTCTTAACATTTTTTAGTGTAGGAAATGCAGTTTTTAATACAAAAAAATTGAGTTCTAATGATATCGTTTTGGTATTTGTTGTTCTTGGGTCTGTCATCTGATTACTGTGTATATGGGTATGGGTTCTGTTTTGGCTGTGGGAAATATGTGCATTTGCTGTATTTTTAACTTGATTGTATATATGGTATGCTAATTTGCAGTGAATCTGGCGATTGAAGTGTTATGACTTGTGATTCTTTTTTCAGGAGTTTCAACTGCTAGTGTAAGGATTTAGGAGTTCTTGTTTGGGTGTAGTTAGAATAGTGTTCAATTTTGTGTTTCTTCTCAAATGCTCACTTTGCCTTATAGTTGCAAGTACTATTGTTTCTTTTTCCAGGGCAAGATTCCCTCAATCTAGGATTGCCATAGTCACTATTAGTATCATTTTGCCAGATTGTGTGGCCTTGGCAGCAGTCAGGGAACATCTAAGCTGAGCTAAGAGATGCAATCATCTTTCAGTCAGCTGGAATGAAGACCCTACAGGTGCGTTGCCTATGTTCATGCACTCAAGTTGAAATTTGTTTTTGTGTTGCTTCTCTTTCCAAACATTGCAAATGCATCCCCTTTCTGTGCTACTTCCACTCATGTTTATTTTACCAAATTCAGAATAACTAATTGTTGGATTACAGAACGCGCAAGAAATACAGTCCTCCAACCAAGTTTCACAAGATACCCAAAGTGACCAACAGAATAATCACAAAGCAGAGGCTCCCATAGCAGATTCTGGTTCCATATCCGCCTCAAGCAATGATAGCAGAAAAGTTTCACGACAAGATATTGAACTTGTAAGAGAATCTTTCTTTTCTAAGCTCAACTGGTTTCCATTCATTCCCTTCTTATTTTGTTTGTCTTTTTGGGTAATTTTCGTTACTCTGACTTCTTGTAATATTTGTTTATGGCCATTTTAGGTCCAAAATTTAATAGAAAGGTGCCTACAATTATATATGAATAGGGATGAGGTTGTCAAAACCCTATTGACCCGTGCACGGATAGACCCTGGATTTACAACATTGGGTATGCTTCCTAAAAGTCCTGCCTGTCTTTTTGGCTCAATGAGTTGTTAATTCCAAGCTCTTGATTCTCAATTTAAATGCTCTATGATATTTAACCAGTCGTCTTGCCATCCATCTTGATGGGTCTGTAAGGATAGCCATTAAACTGGCTGAACATAGGTAACCTTTTGATTGTTATTTTGATTCCAGCTTGATATTTGGGTCGCTCCTTATTTTCAGTGTGGCAGAAGTTGGAAGAAGAAAATGCTGATTTCTTTAGAGCATATTACGTAAGGCTGAAGCTGAAGAAACAGATTCTCTTGTTTAATCATTTGCTTGAGCATCAGTACCATCTCATGAAGTATCCCGTGCCTCCAAAAGTTCCTTTAGCACCCATACAAAATGGGATTCATCCTATGCCTGGTAAGTGCTAACTCACTAATGAGGTGGTGTGGGAATGCCCCTTTGTCTTGCTACAACAGAGTACAGTGAATTGTCAGATATCATTAGTTTGTTTTCTACATTTACAAGGAATGTCCTAGTTTAATATGAAAAATGTCAGAATCATTACTTTCTGATTATATATATATATTTTTCCTTTTTGGTAACTTGCTTGGCAGTCAGATATTTTCTTTTTGGTAACTTGCTTGGCAGTCAGATACTTTTACATTACTATTGTCCCTCTTATTATTATGCAAGTAATTTTCTGTTCTGTTGGTAGGATCTTTGGTAAAATATTATTCATCTGTGCACTTGTCTTTTGTTGTTTTCTTACATATTTACATTATATCAGTTAAAAAATTACTGTTGATTCAAACACTAATACATGTAGGGAACCTTGTTGTTCTATAATTTTGTGCTTAGTAATCTTGTGAATGGGCACCCTTTACCCACCTGAATGTTTGGTGAAAGGGTGAAGTATCATATGATAACGTCTCATTTTCTTAAACCATCGCTACTGTTATTCAGCATTGCTTGTTTGCAGTGCAGTTAACAATTTACCTATGGGATACCCTGTGCTACAACAGCCTCCAATGCGTGCTCCAGGTCAACCCCATCTCGATGCAATGGGGTGTGGAATATCTAGCTGTCATGTGGTGAATGGAGTTCCTGCACCAGGAAATTTTCACCCTATTCGGATGAATTCCGGGACTGAGTAAGTTTTATTACTCTCTCATTCTTGTTAAATTATAAACTTAATGTGCAGGATGTTGCTTTTAGTCTCTAACCTTCCCCTTCGCTGCAGAAATATGCCTGTTAACTTATGTGTCTATTAACATGGCACTTTTATGTACTTCCAAATCAGTATTTACTTTTAACTAATGAGCAGCTTAACTGCTTACTACAGTTTTGGCCTTACTTTTGATGTTTTGCTGTTATGTATTTTAATAGGAACATCTGAAACAGTGCTAATGTTTTAGGAAGAATTTTTTACCTAAAAAAAGAGATCCTGAGTTGATGTGCAATAGTTTAAGATGTGCAGTTTCCTTTTTCTTTTGGAAGCATGATGTTTGCTTTGTCCATTCGGACAAATCATGTCAGGCTAATGAGTTGTACACGTATTTTCTTTCTATTGTCTTCATAAAAATGTTCTGCTCATGGAGGTTGTACCTTGCAGCATGATGATAGAAAACAGTTCAGCGGATGTAGCTCCTATTGTTCCACCAAGCAGTGGCATGTCATCCATGTCGGAGATGCCTCTGAGTCCTACATCAGTGACATCCAGTGGCCATTTTCCTTTCACTGCATCAGATATGTCAGGAATGGGAATAGATACGTCAGTACTAGATTCAGCATTTACATCAGATGTGGCAAGCTCTGTAGGATTGCAGCTAGGACCAGACAATGGGACTGTAAATTCCAGAGATTCCCTTAGATCATTGGATCAGATACCGTGGAATTTCAGCCTCTCGGATCTAGCAGCGGATCTATCTAACTTGGGAGGTAAGTTGTGGTTAAACTTTCTTTTGCCCTAGCTTGTTGGGTTAAATGAATTCTTGGAGGTTGAGTGGGAAGAGAGCAAAAAAGAAGAATTCACGGTGGTGTTTACTCTTAAGAGGTTTATATTTAAGCAGAGGAAATGAAACATAGTCAGGTTGTGGAGATGGTTATACACTTGTTGTGGTGCAATCATGTGGCAATCGCTAGCATATCCAATAACCCATCTAGAATTTCTTACGCTTTGCATCTTCTTTTCCCCTCTTATCTTGTTACACTAAAATGTGTTCCCTTTTTGAAACATTTACAGATTTAGGAGCCCTGGGAAATTATCCCAGTTCACCCTTTCTGCCTTCTGATTCAGAAATTTTGCTTGATTCTCCAGAGAACGACGGTTTAGGTGAGCAGCTACATATAACATAGTTTTTGTTTGATGAATAAAAATGAATTGAGATGAAGCATGTGTTGCTGACACTGATAGATTAACCTTGTCACAGTAGAGGACTTCTTAGCTGATTCCATCCCGGGGCAACCAGGCTCCCAGTCAGACGAAGAGAAAGTGTAGACTAAGGTGAAGCTCATCATTTTTCTCTTTAAAATTGTCAGGGATAGGATAAATTTAGAGGAATAAGACTAAGTATGTCGACGACTACTTTGTAGGGATACTAATTGAAACTCGTGTTGTTGTTGTTGTAGTAACCGTATTCTTTCGCATTCTAATCGCAGTCTTATTGTCATTTGTAATGTACAATTCTATGGTTAAAAATCATTACTTCTACATCATGCTTCTTCTGTTGGCTAAGTGAAGCTTTTGTAGAAGGAAACTAGGAAGGGGGAAAGAGGTCATTAGAGTGTATTTGAGCACGTAGGTACCATAATGACCATTACCCTTCATTGTACTGGAACTTTATTGAGTAAGAAGTTATACTCTACCAATTTACTTACCGGCCCTTCTAAATAATCGATTAAAATAAAACTACTTATAACACGTAACAAAGAAAAAAGAAAAAGAAGAGTATATCAAAATCAAAATTCAAAGATTAGAAGCACGTAAATTAAATGTTAGGGGGTTGTTTATATCTGAAGTTCGTGCTTTGAATATTTAGTTGTGTAAATATTTACCATTCATAATGATGAAAATTCAAAGAACAACTTTTAAAACAAAACAACTCCATTATAATGGGCCCACAAAGTAAGCCCAACAATAACACAATCATTTATTTATCAAAATTCAGAAAGAGGAAAGTTACTATACTACCTACTGCAACCAGCACTATTTCCCGGAGAGCTTCCTCCCCTCTGTCTTCAACTTGGGCTTTGACCCGAATTGGCTGACCGTTTTTTCCAAGTCGTCATTTCTTCAATTGTTAATAGTATATTTTTTGTTTCCCTCTCATTTTATTTTTTGCATTTTTTGCCCCCTTACTTATCTATCATCTTCTCCGACCACAACCGCCATCTCTCTCCGCGAACTTTCTCCAAACCAAATCAGAAAAAGTCTCCATGAGAAGTTTCTCCTTCCACCAAATCTATTAACCCTTTTTTAATATTCTCCATCTTCTAATCTTCCAGTATAAAACAGACCAATCAGTTGGAAGTTTGATGAAAAACGCCCTCTCTGCTTTCCTCTTTCGCGCTCTGGTTAGTGATCGGAGGGGCGACGTTTTACTGAGACAAGTAGGAAATAGAAAATAAACAAATTAATTCTGGGTTTTGCGCAGAATCAGGGCTAGTGACTGACTAACCAGTTTTAGGAAGTCATGAATTTCAAAGGAAACAAATTTGTAAGGTACGTTTTGTTATAATCCTTAATTACAACAAATTTTGTTGTTTTTAGTAATTAATTCCTTAAAACTTGTCTGATTTTTTCTTAATTTGTTGTAATTTCGTTTGGTGTGAGTGTCACATCAATAACTGTAACAAATGTTGAAAGAAAAAATAAGTTCATGTACTTTTTTTTCTTTCTGATCAGGTTTGAAGATTGGAAGTCGGAGAAGTACTTCAGTTCGCCGCGGAACTACTCCGGTGAAGATGGATTTTATGCAGGAAGATTAAGGCCAATGGTGACCGGAGCATGGGATGGTATCAGGAGAGGTTTGGACAGTATCACACGCCTGAAGATACCAATATCGAATATATTGACTTCTTCGAGAAAGGGTGCTAATAATCCATCGATTGAGGCCGAATCTAGCAAGGAAAAGAGGATTCTTGATCCACAGGGTCCGTTCTTGCAGAAATGGAACAAGATTTTTATGTTTGTTTGTGTATTAGCAGTGGCTATAGACCCTTTGTTCTTCTACGTCCCTTGGGTTAGAGGGGAAGAGAATAGCGAAGACCGGTGCCTTGATTTGGATAACAAGATGAAATTGGTTGCTTGTGCTCTTCGGACATTGATTGATGCATTTTACATACTTCGAATAATCTTTCAGTTTCGTACCGGGTTCATTGCTCCTTCTTCACGAGTGTTTGGTAGGGGTGAACTTGTTGAGGATCCTGCGCTTATATCCAAGAGATACTTGAGCTCCTATTTCTTCATTGATGTCTTGGCACTTCTTCCACTTCCTCAGGTATGTTTGTGTCTATCTTTGTTGTTGTTTTTAACATAATCGAATTGATAAGTCCTTTTCGGTGTCCCTCCTGGCACGAGACTATGAGCATTGTCTAGGCTCTAACAAGTGTGTTGTGTTTGCTTGTGCAGGCTGTATTTTTAATCATAGCCCCAGCAGTTAAAGGTCCAATTCCATTGGCTGCAAAGAACTGGTTGGAGATTGTAATTTTCTCGCAGTATGTGCCACGATTTGCTCGAATCTTTCCACTCTATGTAGAGATCGCTAGTTCTTCTGGTTTTTTTACAGAAACTGCGCATGCTGGAGCTGTTTTTAATCTCTTCCTCTATATGCTAGCCAGCCATGTAAGTTTGATTATTTGTTTTTGAATCCTTAAAAACAACCAGCATTTGTTAGGGTGGATTTTCTGATCAAGGATATTAATGCCTTTGTTTGTTTGAATCAGATGATTGGAGCCTTTTGGTACTTGCTCTCAATAGAAAGAGAAGACACTTGCTGGCGTCAGGCTTGTAAGAACACTGGAGAAACATGTTTCTCTAATGATTTCTACTGTGGAGATCACCGCGTCAATCAAATAGATCTGAAAGGGTCCTGCCCCTTTATCCAGCCTGATCAAATTGGGAATTCATCTGTTTTCAACTTTGGAATTTTTACTGATGCTCTCGACTCTGGTGTCGTAGAATCAAAGAATTTCCTACAGAAACTGTTTTACTGCTTCTGGTGGGGTTTGCGTAATCTGAGGTCTGTAGACTATATGACTTTCCATTTCAATATCTAAGTAGGAAAGTTTGTCACATTTTCCCTGCTGACTTAGTTTTTTTTTTTTTTTTCTGTTTACAGTTCATTGGGCCAAAACCTGAAAACAAGCACCTATGTTGGGGAGATTCTTTTCGCCGTCTTCATAGCCGTCTTGGGATTGGTCCTGTTTTCATTGCTTATAGGCAATATGCAGGTCAGAATTTTTGTTTCTACTTGCCATTGATACGGAATGAATAATTCTGAGGAATTGTCAGTAAAATCGTTCTCGTGTTGTTCTTTCAGAAATTCCTGCAATCCACCACTGTTAGAGTAGAGGAAATGAGAGTTAAAAGGCGGGATGCTGAGCAATGGATGTCTCACAGGATGCTTCCTGATAACCTGAAGGAGCAAATAAGGCGGCACGAGCAATACAAATGGCAAGAAACTAGAGGTGTTGAAGAAAGGGCCTTGATTCGCAATCTCCCAAAAGATCTCAGGAGGGACATAAATCGCCATCTTTGCTTAGCCCTACTCAAGAAAGTGAGTGTTTTTCATCATTCCTTGCATTCCAAGAAAAAAATTAGATTACAAATTGTGATACCATGTTATAAAACCGGTTCAAGCGTTGCTAAATTGTTGTTTACCAACTCCTCAGGTACCGATTTTTGAGAAAATGGATGAGCAAACGTTGGATGCTGTCTGCGATCGTCTCAGGCCAACTCTTTACACCAAGGATAGTTACATAGTTCGCGAAGGTGATCCAGTTGATGAGATGCTGTTTATAATGCGAGGAAATCTAGTGAGCGTGACCACAAATGGTGGAAGAACTGGATTCTTCAATGCTGCTAATCTCAAGGCTGGTGATTTCTGCGGAGAAGGGCTTCTGACATGGGCATTGGATCCACAATCCTCCTCCAATCTTCCTATCTCAACTAGAACAGTACAAGCTCTGACAGAAGTTGAAGCATTTGGTCTTGTAGCTGAGGACTTGAAATCTGTTGCCTCCCAATTTCGACAACTTCACCACAAACATATCCAACACACTTTCAGGCAAGACTTCTTATCACTCTCTTGCAAAAGTATTGAATACGCTTTCTGTTTGATTCAACTTGGTCAGTCTCGATTTGATTTGATCAAGTTCTGTCGATGAATGAATCCCATGTTGTTTTTTTAGACCAACTCAACCTCAAACTATTTAAATTTGAGGAGTTTAGTCACACATTAAACCAAAAATGTTACATAACAATTCCAAAATTCTTGTTGGTTTCAGGTTTTACTCTGCACAATGGAGGACATGGGCAGCATGCTTCGTACAAGCAGCTTGGCGTCGGTACTATAAGAGGAAACAGGCTACAAAGTTGCGTGAAGCTGAAGAGAAACTGCAGGATGCTTTAGCAAATGAGGGAGGGACGGCGCCATCTCTTGGCGTTGCCATTTATGCCTCCAAATTTGCAGCGAACGCGTTGCGAAATCTGCGACAGAATGGCGGTCCAGCCACCAAAACGCCACAGAGATTAGCATTGCTGCCTCAGAAACCAGCTGAGCCTGATTTTTCCGCTGATCGCCTCTAAGTGAATATGACAGCCTCATGTATTCTTTAGCAATTGTGTACATTATGTAGCAGAACAATAGAGAACTTTTCCACAAATCAAAAAATTCTTGTCTTATGCTTAGTGTTGTTGGTAGAATTTTCTCCGGCTGTAAGAAATGGATTCATTCTTTTAGATTGTTCCATATAATTGAGTTCGTATCGAATTAGTTACAAAAAAAATGATTATAATAGATAATTACTCCCTCCGTTTTCAATTAACTCACTTTCTTACGGATTTTTACTGTTCATAATACTTGTCATTTTATCTTTTCCGAAGCATATATTTTGTGCAAATGATAATTTTTTTTTATGTATCAACCCAATTTGATGATTGTGCGGTAATTTGAGTTGAAATTAGGAGTAAAAATGAAATAATGTAGAATAAAATAAGATCAAAAATTATTATCCTATAAATTTTTATTATTTCAAAATGTCGTTTAATTGGAAACGACATATTTTTCATTTTAAAAAATAAAGTAAAATATCCAAGGTCTTTTTTCCCCTCCCATTTATGTTAAAAAATATTCACTGAGCAAATATTGGGCTTTTGGGCTTATGGCACAGTCCATTTGATACTTTGATCGACACATCTTCCTTTATTTTACAAAACCGACGTATCGTTTGGACGTAAACGGGAAAAATCTAGGGGAGTTTTCTTGCTTTCTTGTCCACAAGTTTTGCTGATAACAGAATTCTATACACTCTTGCATGCTATGTTTGCATTTGCAACTCTGGTATCTCATACCAGTACAGTTTTCAGTTGAATTATTTGTTTTTTATTTTCTTCTTTCCTCTTGGTTGTTTGATCGCTAACTGTTGTTCCTGGTGATTTGTTCGTTGGGGCATTTTAACGAACACATTTCCTACTACTACTTCGAGTTGTTCCCTCCTCAACCGAGATTTGCAAGTTCCTACCTTTTTTCTCACCATTTTAAGCAAACAAGGAGAATGAGTGCTTTGGCTGCAGTCCCAACTTCGGAGCTCCCACGTTTTCTTCCTAGAGAATCTTTGTCCAGTTCAAGGTTCTCTCTTTATTTGTGTGTTCTATATTCTAACAATTTTTCTTCTTACCTCTAGTTGCATTCTAGTGTCTTGAATTGAACTTGTCGTTTCTGTTGCATTCTAATATTCATTACACTCTTTTGTCTGTTTTGTTATTGGCTAAAACGTGTGATATAATGAAATAATGCTTGGTATAGTTTGATGATAAAGTTTAAGAAAAAATATGATTTTTCCTTAAAGCTCACTGATCGTTTAGCTAGAATGCAACGTTGATCTGGGTTATTTCTCCACAGGACTTCGTTCTTGTTTCCGCAGAAACTCTTCTTTTATCGAGCAAAGTTCAGTAAGTAGTTAACTCTAGATTATTAAGGATTGTTTGTGTTGTTAATTTGATACTCTACGAAGGTATTTTGATTTGTGAGTTTCCTTCTTGCTTTTGGAACATTAACCATTTTTTCTATATATGAAAGGTGGTTCTGGAATCGATGCATCATTTAGCTCAAGAGTAGTGCCTTCAGCCCTGTTGTTTGCAGAAAAGGAAGAAGCCAAGGCTGTTTTGAATTTGTTCTTGAAGAAACAAGGTGTTAGCCACTCTGTTGCTGCAAGAATTATCAACAAATCTGATGTTTTCATTGACCATCTCGTCACTAGGCTTCATTCGGTTCATAAGTCTTGGTATCTAGTAGGTGTGGTTGTGTTTGTTTTTAGTCACAATTATTTATTTTTAGGTTCTAAATTGGTCGGTTGCTAATCAGTTAGGCCCTTCTTTGGCATCACAGGACGAGAGCTGACAACTCTTGAAATAAGGGATGCTCTTATTCCATATCTGGAGTCCCTCCACGAGGAACATGGAAGCGTGCTGGTGGATTTGTTCGAAAACTTTCCAAGTATAAATACTGAAGAGCAGCCGGCTGCGCCTTGTTCTCCATCCGATTTAACTCTTGACTCCAAAAAGCTAAAAGCTGTGTCCAGGGTAAGTGAGATAGGCCCTGCTGGCAAACTTCCCCCTCACATCCTCTATCTCATTGATCTTGGCATGGACCTTGAGAAGATTAAGGGAATAACACGCAGATTCCCAGCTTTTGCTTACTACAGTTTGGAGGGGAAAATCAGGCCAATTGTCGAGTTCCTTCTCGATCTTGGGGTATCCAAATCAGACATTCCAATTATTCTCACCAAAAGGCCACAGTTATGTGGAATAAGTCTCTCTGAAAATCTTATACCCACTATGGCCTTTCTAGAAAATTTGGGGGTTGACAAGGAGCGATGGGCAAAAGTGATATACCGCTTTCCAGCTCTTCTTACTTATAGCAGACAGAAAGTTGAGATGACTGTAGATTTTCTTACTGAGATGGGTCTCTCCTCTGAGGGCATTGGTAAGATTCTAACACGTTGCCCGAATATTATAAGTTATAGTGTGGAGGAAAAGCTAAGGCCTACAGCTGAGTATTTCAGTTCCTTAGGGGTTGATGTTGGACTACTTCTCCTCCGATGCCCACAGACTTTTGGTCTTAGTATTGAGTCAAATTTGAAGCCTGTCACAGATTTTTTCTTGGAAAAGGGATACAGTATTGAGGATGTTCGGACTATGATTTCAAGGTATGGAGCATTATATACTTTTAGTTTGACAGTGAATCTAATACCGAAATGGGAATTCTTTATAACCATGGATTATCCCAAAGAAGAGCTAGTCAAATTCCCTCAATATTTTGGTTACAGTTTAGAAGAGAGGATAAAACCGAGGTATGCGATAGTGAAGGAATCTGGGGTTAAACTGTTGCTGAATCAGGTGTTGTCATTGTCATATAATGACTTCGATATGACCTTGCAAAAGAAATTGAAGAAATTGCTTTCAGAATAGCAATCAGGTGTTTCAAACAGAATGGGAGTTACTCAACTCAGAGTTGAGCAATGCAACCTCTGTGCAGATGTTGCGGTAAACTGGTAATTGAGGTTGTCCATTTTGTTTAAAAGAACATAATGGGTGTACAATGTGCTTACGGGAACCAATTATTGTTCTTAATGGGCACTGGATGCGAATATTTCTTCTGCAGAGATGCAAATTTACAGCTGCAGGTGCACAGATTGTCAGAACAGAATCAGTGTTCTTGCAGTGAAGTAGATTCACGCAACATTGGCGTGATGCTGTTCGGCTAAATCTTATCAGTTCAAGAGTAGTATTTTGCTGCTGAATGAAGTATGCGCGAGCGGAATGAGCAAGCATCCTTCATTACCTGATCGACCCTGTTTCCCTGGTAATTACCTTGATTATAGTTCCTGACGTTGTCCGATGTCTTTTTAGTCTATAACTTTAGTTCTCTATGTTAAGCTTTCGTTTTGTACATCTATTTTTCCAGAAAAGAAGAAATTCGATATAAGTTTTTTCCCTTTCGTTTGGCTGCGAGCTTTGATGGTATACCTTATAGACTACTCGATGTATAAACGTGCGACTACAATTAGAAAATGCGTCATAATCACTAATATTTGTTGATATAATTATAAAGATAAGGACAGCCATTGGTTTATTTAGACAGTTTATAAGAAAATAAAAACATATTTCTTCATTTCTTAACTTAAAAGCACCGTGGAGTAGCTACTGCTGCAACACCATTCTAATTCCCTGCACCAGATTTCAGCACAACCCTTGTCGATTTGAAAGCCCTGCACCCGAAAAAAAAACAAAAAATTCATCAAAACAAAGAAAAAAATTGGCAAACAATGCACAAAACTTTGTGATACGAACTTGGAGCAATCGGTGTTGGCATCAATGGCAGGAATACTCATAGCGACGCTGCATTGCTTTGGGAGAGTAGAGATGAGAGAAGGGTTATATTTCAACTTGGATTTTGTGAGAGCATTTTGAATGCAAACACAAGCAGCTGCTCTATCTTCTTTGCTTTGCATACCAGTTGCAATCTGCTTAACGCCATTGCAGCATCCGCTGCTCGGTTTCGCTTCTTTCCCCGTTATGTAATTCATACATGGGTTTAGCTCACTCAGAGTGGTTGAGCATGGAGGGGAACGGCCAGTACCTGAGGGTAGAGCTGCTGGTTCGGAACACAACAAGAGAGTCGCAACTAGCAACCCGAGTAGTACTAGGTGGCTCATCGACATGGCTGGTTAGGTCACGAACAAGTTGGTTTGTTTTGAATTTACGACTGTGGTGATGGGGGGAAAGGGAAGGTTCTATTTATAGACATCCATGGCGCTAAGAGTTGTTTGTTACGCAAGGTATATTCCCATGCACAGTTGGGATGCAATTGATTCATACACGTATGCATTTGATTCGTTTGTGTCATGCCAAAGAGCTGTTGTTACATCTTTTGGCTGAGGGAAAAGACTAACTTGCACGCTGTATTTTGCAAGAGAAACTTTGGTGCGTGCAGAAAATAAATTTGCAGTCTAGAGTACCATTAGTTGAGTCTACTTATAAAAGCTCTCGTCATCACAACAATTTCACAGCAATTTTGATTTCCCCCGGAAATCCTCTATGCGCTTCCCGACTCATCTTGTTTGAGTATAGACGGACCCTATAAGGGTGTTTATACATACAGCACGTAATCTGCAACAGCTTAATCCATTGCAAAAAACAATGTGATTTTACACAACTTAACTGGATGCCTATTGCTAGGGTTAATACACCACACGGTCCTAAATATTTGTCATTTTATTTTATTCAGTCCCAAATATATTTTTTTATTTTTTATCGGTATCAAACATTTTATTCGTTAGTTCAATATAGTCCTAACTGGAAAAAAAAACGTTAACGGATACAAACTCCGTTAAATTTTATTATTTTAATAATTTTTTCTGACAATCTGATCACACAAGTTAGAAAATATTTTTAAAAAATAGAAAAAATAGGAAAACTCTAATAAAATAGGACAAATATTTTTAAAAATATAATAAAATAGGAAAACTATTTTAAAAATATAGAAAAAATTAAAAAAAAACATGTAAAAATTAAAACAAATATGAAAATGTAAAAAAATCATAAAATGTAAAAATGAAAAGATTTAAAGGCATTTTCGTAAATTGCATTGCGGCCATTTCTTCAAAGGCCTGAGTTATCTGGCAAAGGACAGCTCAGCTTACCAAGCCATGTAAGGGCATATTGCTCTTTGGGCCTCCTGGTACTGGAAAAACAATGCTCGCAAAGGCAGTTGCAACTGAGGCTGGTGCAAACTTTATAAATATATCCATGTCCAGCATCACGTCAAAGTGGTTTGGTGAAGGTGAAAAGTATGTCAAACCAGTATTCTCTTTGGCTAGTAAGATTGCTCCTAGTGTTATATTCGTTGATGAGGTGGATAGCATGTTGGGAAGACGTGAAAATCCAGGGGAGCATGAAGCTATGCTAAAATGAAGAACGAATTCATGGTGAATTGGGTGGACTACGTACCAAGGACAAAGAAAGAGTATTAGTACTTGCTGCTACAAATCGTCCTTTGATAATTCATGGTGAAAGGCATCTTCCTAACATTTTTACATTTTTATGAATTTTTTATATTTTCATATTTATTTTAATTTTCTGATTTTCTCTAATTTCATAATGAATTATCAAGTTTTACATGTGTTTTTTTTTTAATTTTTAAAGATATTTTTCCTATTTTATTAAATTTTAAAAAATATTTTCCTATTTTATTAGATTTTTTTCTATTTTAAAAAATATTTATCCTATTTTATTAGTTTTTTTTAATTTCCTATATTTTTTAAAAATATTTTCTGATATGTGGGTCTCAATTGTCAGAAAAAATATTAAAATAATAAAATCTAATAAAATTTGTCAATGTTAACGTTTTTTTGGACAGTAGGAATTATATTAAATTAACGGATAAAACATCAAGACCGATAAAATCAGAAAAAAAAACGTTTGAGACTAATTAAAATAAAATGATAAACATTTGAAACCGTGAGTATATTAACCCCCTATTACTATTTACATTAGTAATGTTGCATAAACTTTAACTATTATCCATGGTTTTTTTTGTGTCGAGACTCGGGTCTGGAATTATTACCACGCTTTGGTAAAGCAGGAGCTACAGCTGGAACTTCAACGCGAGCCGACACCATCGTGGAAAGAGGCTGGAAGTTTGTGTTTCCAACAAACCAATACAGAGCCCATTTCAGATTGCACAGTGTATACTTGAGTGCCTTCGTCCAATTTTCCTGCTTGTTGAAGCTTTGTGTGATGGTGTAGTTCTCCACTTTGTCATTCTCAATCCTGCAACATTTATTTGCCATTTTATAACGGGTAGCAGTGAAGTATAATAACAAAACAGTTATCCAGAAACTGATTGGATAGTTCACCAAAATAATGCAAGTTTATGGTGCCTATCCTCCTCCTATGGATTGCTAATCTAAGCCCGTCTATGAATCCCCAAATTTCCACTCAACATTGATTGTTTCCCCCGCCCCTCACACAGCACAGTGGTGGAGTGCAGGGGAAGGGAACAATCACTTTATGCAGGCCAGGTTGTTGAGACCAGATCTCTTCCCCATCTTCAAGTTCAGTTAAATGTTGTAATCTAGACTATCTTTTGTTTCTGCTCATTAACTTAAAAGGATTATACGTTTAACCTAAAGTGATTCGATAAAAGTTCATTGAAACAGATAGCAATTCCCAATGCATAATGCCATTGATGCATTCTAAACACAAAAGAACTTAAAGCTGCGCAGTAAAGCTGGAAAGAACAAGAAATCAATAGGGTCAAATAAACATGAATAAGTTCAAGAATGGAGAGAGATATCAATCCATGCTTCCATGTATCATCTCATGTAGGCGACAACACTTACTTGTAAGGTAGTTTGAAACGTTTCTCAGCTGGAATGTTGTTTTCCTGATCTTTTGAATATGCAAATTCAGCAAAGTCCTTGAGGCATGTTAAGAACAATGTCATTGCTTTGTCGTAGCGAGTACTCCAAAACAAGTTCACGGGACCAAATCTGAAGACCACCGCAAGTCCAACAGGTAGTTTGGAATAAGAACTAAAATGCAAACCATATCACTTATGTATACATAAATCCAAATCAATTTTTAGAAGGAATTAATACTTACAACTCATAAACACTGTTGTTGCTGTCTGTAATACGTGGATAGCTTCCCACAGGAATGATTTTTATTCGATAGCTATAAAGTAACAAGTTAAGGATGCACCATCTTTTTACTCATGGTTTTGAAAGAATAATAGCATATTAAATAGTATACACAACATTATCTTGCAGAGCCAACAACACAGCATGTTCGTATTAGGTAAATAGCCAAATCAGGACTCCACATTTACCTTCCATCACATGATATATTGCAGTAATCAAGCCTGTTAGTTGTTCCCTCCATGAAAAGTTAATCACTTTAACAAGGTACATTCTCATGAAACTTGGCATCACAGTGGCAAATAGTACCAACAAGCAATCAATTGAATATATATAAATCACTCACCAAGAGAGCCACGATTATGAACAAGAACCCCATTATCAAAAAAGGAAAACTGGCAAGAATGTGTCTAAGAGCCAACTAATAAATTAATTTTCCCCTACGTACTCATTTCAGGAACTAATAAAAAGTAAATTGAAAGAAAAGAAACCATCAGGGGGTATGAATCTAAAGCATCTGGCATGCCATTATCATGTGCTTATACAAGGGGATAGCCAAGTTACTTAGCATATCCAGAACAGTATCATCAAATAGATGAGTTTATCAACAAAAGACCACAATAGTTAATTCGACTAACACATGGATAAAAAAAAAAAAAAGAAGAAGGTTAATTCGACTAACACATTACAGAGACAAATATATAGATCCCTCTTAACAAAGGATACTGGAACTTTGGCTTGAAATATTGACACATCGTATGGAGGAGAAGGCATGCTTGGCCCCAGGCAGCATTTATCTCATCCCATTCAACCTGTAAGTTTCTAAAACCTCAGAACGGGGATGATCACAGACTCATCTTTCAAAATTTTAAAGGAAAGAAAACAAACAGAATCTAAAAGTAAGGGACATAAGTCTATGAAAGCAGCAGAACCAATAAAAATAACTGTACTCCAGATAAACAATCCTTCATATTGATTTAGAAATTTTGCTAATCATCCATTTATCCTAATGCACAAGGCCACAGCTCTATTTTGTTTAACTATGTGGTTATTCATTCTACTCTGGACAAGCTTTAACCAGGAAACATGATTTTGTTGGACATTAGGACATAAAAGTGAATTTGTTGGATTTGAAGGAAAAAAGAAAACAAGAAACATGAATTTGTTTATTTTTCAGGGTGCGGCAAGCAGCCCAACTCAACCATCCTCTCTCATTCTCATTCTGCCAAGCTCAGCTGTGTGGCATCCCAAAAGTAACTTAAACAAACATTCAACCTTTTTAAGGAGAGTAGGAAGCTCTGAGAGGTAATGTTTTACAAACTGGTAGCATAAATATCTCATGTTAGACATGCAGAGTAATTCCATTGCAACATTGGTGAAGCAAGGGCAAAATATTAATCAATCACATCTGAGTCCTAAAAAGCAGAAATAAAAAAAGTGAAACTGTTTCTTACCGGAGTTTTAGGAAGTCTTCCAAGTCGGAAATTGTTTATTGTTCCAAATTCTCCATCATGATGGATAGGAAAGGCATCATTCAGTATATTAGTTTGCTTCAACAACTCCAAATGTGCCTGTGAAACTTCAATCTTTGCTAAAATTGCATCTCGCTCCTCCTAGTCATGGAAAGACAAATTGGTAATGAGTGAGTGAATAAAAAAAAACTTGCGGAAAGTATTCTTTACCAAATGCATTAAATTTACCACAGGTAAGACATGAAGTGAACCTAGAGGTTAGGGTAAAGATATCTACCAGGATTGATTTACCATGTTGAGCTACAGGGATCACAATGGACTAATGAAGTAACACTGTAACAGTAGGGGAAAATCTGACAATAGGCTGGGAATAGGGTTGGAACAACAATATTTTTGAAGGGGAATCATAAACTTGAGTTGTATACAACTAGGTTGTGATAGAAAAACAATTTAAGACTAAGATACTCAACTCCAGATGGCCTATTTATATAGGTCTGGACAGAAATCCGACTTATTCTAGGACATTAAGAATTGACTAAATTAACCTAGTCCTAACCTTATTTGAATAAGTAATACTAGTCCTAATAAAATAAGTATTAGTAATATATAATTATTAGAAATCCAGCCATCACTAGGATTTATTAATTGTGCAAAAGTTAGCTCCTGTGTCACAGACCCTAATTTACTAGATATGAATGTAAATTCAAGACACCAAAATGGAAAAATCATCACAAAATACAAAAACAGTTTCCACGAGCATACTTCAATCACCCATTGAATTAATTATAGATGACATTTCATATGGCAACGTAATTGCTTAAGCCATTATAACTAACAGGAAGAACAAAAGTAACTAATGGCAGACAGGCAAGGTTTTAGATGATTCAAGAAAACAGTAACAATAGAAATCACAAACATAAAAGAGGCCATCAAACAACAAACCTGATGTGAAATTAATTGAAACTGGAAATTGTTGAATTCCTGCCAATACCTGTTAGACATGAGTTGAAAGAATATGAAAAACTAATGGTGAGGAACTGAAGGTCTTAAAATCCATGGTATTTTCCAATAGAATAAATATTGGGCTAAGATTCAAATATATATGGCGGGGATATGAAACTTACCGTTCTTCCAATTCTTTAAAGCGGGAAGATTTTAACTCTAGTTCCTTCAGTTCAGCAATTATTTCTGCATTTTGCTTTTCGGTTTCTTCAATTTCAGCTTCAAGTTTTCTTTCTTCTTCCTCGATCTTCAAAAAACAGTAACCAGGAATAATCAAATGAACATGCCAAGACTCAGATAGAAGGGAAAAAAATGATATTTATATTTATGAAGCATGGATAATTTCTTCCAAAATATAACGATGTCTGTGGTATAAAATATACTTGAAAAGTACAAGTTTGATAACTAAAAAGTAAAAACCAAATATGTCTAAAATCAGAGTAACAACAACTTCAACAAAACTAAACACTTGCTGACAGACTTCTACAATCTGACACCAGCTTGATTCTTGAAATGTGAATTTATAGAAGTTAGCATGCTTAAAAAGATTACAAAAAGGTTAGTTACCAAGTAAGCACCTTTAACTTCTCCTTAAGAAATTCTGGCTCACTAAGGATATCTTTTTCTTCACCCTCCAATCGCTGAAGGCAGGTTTCATACGCTGCAATATCCCTTTCTACATCCTCAACCTCCTTCTCTAGTTTATCTGACAGCACCCTCATGCATTCAAGACACATAGGCTGCTCTACCTAGAAAAGCAACACACAAATGCAAACATCACAATCTAAATACTTACCACGAACAACCAACAAAATGTAGTATACCTGTGAGTAAGTGGTTGCCATCTCAAATGCGCGTGTAAGTATTGTAATGGTGGAGTGAAAGCCTGCATTGTTAGGGTGTAGTTGGCTATTCTTCCCTCCTCCAATTTGGGTCGCACCCACATCAGATGCATTCTCAGTGTTATAAACAACAACAAAAGATTCTTCCATTGCTTTCCCGGACTGGCCTGTATCAGGCTGAACACTAGCTCCAAGTCCACCACGGGGACGAGGAAGAATACCTCCCTGTGTTGGTTGTGGTTTTTGATTTGGCAACACAACAAAAGAATTATCCATACGCGTTGAACCTAACACGCTGTTTGCACCGTGCATTGAACAGCCCTGCTGCCCCTGCATTGCTGCAATATTTGGCACAAGCCAGACCTTTGAAATCAGAACAAACATTGAATTCCAGAAAGAAAAAACATGTAATTGGTAATTTCATCCACAAGAGTGAGAGAAGTAAACGAAGCGAGTCTGTGATTTCAAATAGGAGTCGAAAGCAATGAAATTTTCAGCTCTAGGAGAATACAATTGGAGAATTACTTAGCTATGAGAAAGAGAGGGGGAAACTAACCGGAGCGAGGAGAGGAGTCGGATGAGAAGTTGTCGGGGTAGGAATCGACGCCGACGATGCAAATAGGTAGGCGACAGTTCTGGCAAACCCATCGAGGAAGATTGGGATCCAGCGGAAATGCCAGACGACCCTTATCGCCGTTCATCACGTCCTCCTCCTTCGTCGTCATCAATGATAACTTCCTCCTCTATTCTTCTACGCTAGCTGATCATAACACTCCCAAAAAAAACCCGTACCCGGTTGAGTGACTTTTTATTATCTAACATGAACCCGGTTGAGTCTGATTTAAAGAAGTTTTTTAAGTTTTAATTTTAAATCTTTTCCTAATTTTTCCAATCGTTTGTCCAAAATTCTCCAAAATCTCAAATAACCAAGTTTTCTCAATTTAACCCCAAATACAATTAAAATTATTTATAAAATTTTAAAATTTAGAAAATTATTTTTAAGATATGACATGGCATGGCATATAATAATGATGTGGAAAATACAAATAAAATATTTTATTAATTAATATCACATGAATGACACGTCAGTTGGTGACACACTAATGACATGTCGATTGCTCTACTTTCACCCAAACCACTGACGTGGTAGTCAACGATGACGTGGAGAAAAGTACTCTCGTCAGTTCCAAACATATCACTATCTCCCATGTGACATTTAATTAATAAAATATTTTATTTGTAATTTTTTACATAACATGTCATGTCATATCTTAAAATTTTATAATTAATTTTAATTCAAATTTGGAGTAAATTGAGGCATATTAGGAAAACCCAAGTGACTATTTGAAATTTTATCAACGTAGGGTACTATTTGAAAATTGAATTTGAGTTAAATTGAAGAACGCTATCAAATACGAATCACTTAGCGTCTTACCTATGAGCATTTAGTTCATCGATTGTCTTCCTGGTAATAAAAACACTCCTACTACTGCCAATAAATAAATAAATCACCTAGCCTCAAGATTGAATTCCATCTCTCTTTTCTTCAATTTGGTTCCCCCCTCCCTTTTTCAGAAAATTAGAATAATGTAATTTAAGGATAATATGGAAAGTAAAACATTTAAGGAATTTTGAATATCTACATTTTTCATGAGGGAAAAAAATATTTGTAAATATTTATAGTCTTAGATGGTGTCCAAGCTAATTTGTATCGAAGCATAATAATTGCGTCCAAATTCAAGTTGACTTTATTATAATGTAGAGAATTTTTTTTAGAAGGAATGGCAATTTTGTATTTTTATGTTCGTTAATTTATTTCCTATTTAGCTCGAGTTTTAGTTAAATTTCCTTAATTAAATGCATTTAAATCTTTTACTAAGATTAAAATTCAATGAATGAGTAATAAATATAGAGACGCTTATTGCATCATTAATTTCATTTTTAAAAAAATAATGTGAGGTTCCGGATATATCCTTAGCTTGTAAACGAGTGAGGTAATAAAGTGGATGGTTATGATTTTGTGGTGGATGATCGCGCGTCAAACACGTCAAATATAAGTGTAGAATATATATGAAAATGGGGGTAGAAATACAACTTATCACTGTCCACAAAAGCTTGTAGATTATGGTAAGAGGATCGTCCACAGAGACCTCTAAGGGGATGTAGTTTCTTGGTTGACTTCCTCGTCACTAAGTTTGATTGAGTGAATCTGAAAATTAAGACAAGAACAAAAGTAGTAAAACAATTCAAAGTAATCCTGGTCAAAGGGTTGGCCAAGATAGAAGGTCAAGATTGGTAAATCTAATAAAAGGGAATTCCAGGTAAGGGTGATATTAGAGCTCCCGTTCTTATGACTCGATTACTGATTCAAGGATATTCATCTCTGAATCCATAGTACTGCTATAGAGTGGAGGAGCTCATGTTCACTCCTGACTTCCCTCCTCTGCAAATTACCCCGGCGGGTGCTCCCTTTCCTGGTAATCCTAGCCAAGGGACACCTTGCTGGTTAAAGGATTTATCCGTTTGGCTGCTGTCTTGAATGGTTGTTCGCTTCCTCAATAGTTTAGGGGAAGACAGCACCTAGGCCAAGTTGTCTCCCTATGGAAACCCTAGGTTGTCAATCTGGTCTTGGCCTAAATCACTAATTTCTTCTAGTCTGGCGCGAGACTAGGTGCCTACTTTGTCTATCCGGTGGGTGCTCCCACTCCTTCAAGGATAACTACAACTCTTCTCTACTAGGGTCTAAGAATGATCAAATCTTGTCCCTAGCAAGTTAGCGTTTTTATTAAGTTTAAGAAATAAGTGAATACGAATTAACGAGACTATTAAAGACGGTTTGATCTCACGAGTATATAAGAACGAAGCTCATCAACCCTTACCAAGAATAGGTGTTTAGCTACTCATACTCAGATGAAAAATAAAAATACTTGACTGCATACAAATATTAAATCCGTGAATTTCACAAAATAGGGAAAATTCCGGAGCAAAGAAATTTTGTTCAATGTCGAAGAAGAGAGAGAGAATAAAGAGAGAGGGAGAGCTCAGCTATAAGAGCTGAAATTCCCTCGTCCTTTTCTAATTCAAACTCCTCAAAAATCTAAAAAGATAATAACAATTGTGTTTGTTATGAGATTCAAAAGAGAGGGAGATCCTATCTAGGATTCTTAAATTAATATCTTCCTGATCCCTCTGATCTCGCTTGATAGGAGCGCTTGTCGGCCCGTGAAGCCCAAGTCAAAAGCAGCCCAAAAGGTAGTCAACGCTGATGCTCTAGACTGTCTTTGGCGAATGGATCTTGGCCAAGCTCTAGGCCAAGATGCTTCTAAGATTGATATGTTGGCGCGCTAACAGATCTTGGCCAAGCTCTAGGCCAAGATGCTCTGAAATCAACGTTGTGCTCACGAAGTTGCCTTTTTGCTGGAACCAGAATCAAAGCTCTAACTGCAAAAGCATGGGAAATTCATAGGAAATCAATAGCTTTTCTGTTCAAATAACGAGTAAATGGACAGTAAAAACATGATGAAATAGAATGCAATCAGTGGAGTAGGGCAAAATGAGGTGGCCCTTTGGTAGGGGTGTACACGGGTCGGGTCCACTGACCCCCCGAAATTTAACGGGTCGGTTCGGGTCGGTTATTGACACATATAATCGCGGGTTGACGGGTGTAGTGGGTTGGATCGGTTATCCACGGGTTGGCGGTTATATTTCTGGGCCTAAAATAATGGGTCGGGCATAGACCCCATTTTTCCTGTCACAGGCTTCTGATTCTCATTCTGTTCTTCATTATCACCACCCATCTCGAAATCTCTTCGCCTGCTACTACGATATTGTTTCCTCCTCTTCCTATGCTTTTCTGGCCATCCAAACAACTTTTCAAACGCAAAAATCACCAGAAACAACCCGAAAAATAATAAATAAATAACCAAACTTTTTAATTAAAATCTATTAACCCACCTTAAAAATAAAAGACTGTCAATCACTTCCTCCAAAATCCCATGCTTTACCTCCTCCTCCTCCACGTACCTGGGCTTCCTCGACCACCAGATATGGATCTGTGCAGAGGTGCCCAGATCTGGATCTTCCGGTCATCGATCTCAACGCTTCTCCCACCCCCGCTGCACCTCCCTCAAATCCCCACTCATTTCCTGATCCATGTGTGAAGAGGATCCAACACTTCTGGTGTGCCCGACGTAGTGTGGCGGGCCTGGTGGCGGCGAGGGAGGAAGAGGAGAGAAGAAGGAAATGGTGCGGTCGGCGTTGAGTGTGGTGGTAAGGAAATCGGCGAGGGAGGAGGGTGAGAGAAGAAGGAAATCGGCGAGGGTTTTGATTGGAAGAGGAATTAGAATAATTGGAAAAGGAAAGGAAATCGGGATGGAGGAGAGAAGAAGGAAATGGTGCGGTCGACGTTGAGTGTGGCGACAAGGAAATCGGTGAGGGAGGAGGATGAGAGAAGAAGGAAATCGGCGAGGGTTTTGATTAGAAGAGGAATTAGGATAATTGGAAAAGGAAAGGAAATCTGGATGGGAATTGGGAACAAAACATACATGTGTGTACTTATTGTTAGGGTCGGGTCGATTTTTTTGCGATTTTTTAAACGTTGACCCGCAAACCGACCCGCTACTAAATTGACGGGTCAATTATGTAGTTTTTTTAAGCTTTTGGCGGGTCGGGTTGTGATGCGAACACACGCATCAAGATGCCGTTATCACCAGCCGATCTGTTCCATGAGCTAACGTATGGAATGACAAGTGAGGAAGCTGCAATTGGAGACATGATCCCATGCATTTGGTCGATTCAATCTTTACCAAGTGTGATGATGATTCGACTAGACAACAGATCGGCTCATAGTTGGAATCGTTTCCGTGAATCGGCACTTATCCGTTTCAGCACTTGGCCGATTCAGTTACCCTTGTCCGTTTCATTCAGAACAGCGCTGGTCCGATGTGGAGGAAACGGTTATTGGCCGATCAAGCTCGTTGGGGACTCTTGGCCGATGAGCAAGCCTTGGCGCCCGCCCGATGCATCAGGAACGGCTCTTGCCCGTTTGGAAGCAAACGACACTTACCGTTTGGGTCAAAACGGCACTTGACGATTGTCCACCTGTTTGCAGGAAACGGCTCCTGTCCGTTTCAAACATTTATCCATTTTACGCGTGCCGATTGTCTACCTGTTTTGTGGGGAACGACTCCTGTCCATTTCAGCACTTATCCGTTCCACCAGATCAGTAGCTGGCAAGCGTCTTTGTCTGTTTTGTTTACTTTAGCTTAATTAATTAGACACTTTAATTAATTAGTTAAGTCTTTTACTTTATTTATTATTCCTATTATGGAATTAGGGTTTGCTTGTAACCTATATAAGGAGCCGCTTGGCCTCCTTAGAAACTGGGCTGTTATTTGATAAATTGAGATATTCTCTTCAATCTCCGCCCCTTGTTCAAGTTGGTTGAACCTTGTTCTTCTTGAGTCCGCAATACTTGAGTCGTATACAAGTAAATCTTGGAATTGCATCCTACTTGTTGTTTATCTTCTTGTTCGGACTTTGGTTGGCTGTTGCCTAGCGTTCAGCAGGTCTTAGTTGTGCAAGTTTATCATTCACAAGGACCCTCTCTTGTTCGGATTTTGGTTGGCTGTTGCTTAGCGTTCAGTAGGTCTTAATTGTGCAAGTGAGTTCTATCTATTCTATCTATTCCGCAGGAAATCCATCTTTGAACAAAGATCAAAATTGGTGCTACGCATTCTAAGGAACCAGGATCGTATCAGGTTGGTTCGGGTTGGCCGGTTAGACGGGTCAAATGTTCACCCTTACCCTTTGGTATGCCCGCAACGTGTATTCCCTCGGATAAAGGGCACAACCATCCATCATCGGTGGGTAGCCCATCTACGAGAAGGTTTCATTAAAGATTAGGGTACTAGTCTCCTTCCAAAGAAAAGGGGAAAAAATTGTTTATTTTAATTAATTATCTGATTAAATAGACATAATCCTACGGTATTTTCTTTTAAATTCTAACTGATCAAATTTAAGAGTTAAATTGATTATAAACGTCATTTTCCGCTCAAGTATAATATATTTAAGTTGTTTATAAAGTCAAAATCTATCAACTCGAATATTTTACTTCTAAAATAAACCTCATTGAATATTACAATTCAATCATAACGACAAACATATGGCATAGACACAATTAGGTTCTACCAAATTCATGGTAAAATATAGTAAAAAATGTAAATTAGTACGGTAATATTATAACAACTAGTTCGGATGAGTAGTTGACGACTTCTTTGCTAGTTAAGCTTTCTTGCTCCTTAGTGTAGACTCGGGTTCTCAACAACAGGCTTTAGAGACCGGCCTTAGAAAGAGGACTCGTTTTACTATTTGAGTAATTTGTGGTCGAAGAAGCAGTTGGGTTCGGGAGCGAAACTCAAGCGAATAGCGTAGTGCCGCATTCACTAGTTGTCTATGTTTTAAAAATTGGACTGGACAGCGAACCGGAAATAAAAATTTAATAGTTCAACCGAATTGACCCATTGGACCGTTTTGAATCGTTCACACATCGTACCGTTCAATCTTAGATATTTGAACCAGATTGAACCGGTAAATTTTCATATTCTGATGGGTTTGCCCATCAAAATTTCCATATTCTTATTAAAAAAAATCCAATACCAAAACGAAGCCGTTTTGGTGAAGACGCATTGAACCAACCGAGTTGATAGTGAACCGTTCGAGTCGTCAGTTTTGTAAAAACCGATCGGTTTGACCTATTTTTCGGTTCGCATACATATCCAGTCAGATAGCTAAATCGAATCGAATTTTTTTTCGGGTCACGATTTTTTCAACCCGACCGCCACGTTGCTCCGATTTTTAAAACACTGCTAGTTGTACCCTTGCCTATTAGATATGAGACTCCACCACCCAATGACACCTCTCTAGCTACAAGGGCGAAGAAAAGCCCAAAGCTATTCATCGTTTGCCCATTAAGAGGTGATTGCTTTTTTTCCCGATCTTTTCAAATGTCAACTCTTCCACTTTGAAGTTAGAAACGAATCTCCCTCAAACTCGATAGAACCTCAAAATAAGATAATTGTCCCATATAAGAGGTTGTTACTTTAATAATAATGCAAATAAAATTACTTATTAAGAGCATTTTATTTTTCTTGGGTCGTGTGCAAATAAAATTAGTTATAGTAAAGTGAATTCAGGGTACATAACTACATACTCCCTCCATTTTCGAATAATCGTCACTGGCTACTATTCATGCATGCGTTTCGAGGAGGCCGAACGGCTCACTATTTGACCCAAAAAGTTCCGTACTTTTTCTCGGACGTACGTTAGAAAAAAGAACGAATTTTTTTGGGGTCAAATAGTGAGACATTCGGCCTCCTCGAAACGCGTGCATAAACAGTAAAGTGTCAATTATTCGAAAACGGAGGGAGTACAATTCTGTTGGAAAGAAAATATTAATCATATAAGGTGGTCACTCACTTCTAATATTTTTTTTTATTAAGTCAAAAATATATTAAAAATTCATACGAAGTGAACGAAACACTTATCTTCGACCTTAAAAGGGCTAAAGATAAGAGAAACCACAAACCGTTCTCAAAACTAACTAAGTCCAACCTTGAAAAAAACTTAAAAAATATATCATATCACCCCCACTTAGAAAGGCTAAACAACCGAAAAATAAGACCAACACAAAACCATCCAACCGGCCTCACAAAACTGTCATCTCCCCGGGGTCTATTGGAGTTATAGAATTCCAAAACTGTCATATGAGAATAAATTAAAAGAAATAAAACATGTTATAAGAAAATATATTATAAATTACCAAAACTATATCACGAATTATAAGCTACTTACACTCATTAATATTCTTATGGTTTATATCATTAATTCTTTCTCATTAAGCAGAAAGATTATCATATGAATTTATTTGGGATCCGGATCTTACATCAATAATGTTAACTTTTCTTTATTCAGTACCCATCACTTGTAGCATTAAAAGTAGCAGAACATAGAAATTGGAATTCCTAGCTAGAGCAAGGAATTGACGATGATCTTAAAATCTTCAAAACTGATGGCACCATCCCCATCAGCATCCATGGATGCAACAATATCCTGACAATCCTCCAAACACAAATTATTACCTAATCCTAAACCATTAATCATAACCTCGTACAACTAATCTGCAGTCACAATATTGTCTTGATTATCTCCATGATCAAAAGCTTGAAATGCAGTCCTGAGAGAGTTTGCTAATAGCTGGCCAAGTTCAAAGTCCTTGGTGTTCATCTCCAAGAACTCTTGTGTGCTGAGCAGACCATCTCTGTCCTTGTCTCCTTCCTGCATCATTGCCCTCATATGATTTTCTTTGCTTGCATTAGCGTAGCCAAGCCCAAGCGAACCCAAGATGCCGCCTAGCTCATCGATGGTGATGAACCCATCGTTGTCTGAATCGAAGGCTCGAAATGCCTCCAAAAGACTCAAGACTTGGCTCAGTGTCTCAATTCCTGAAGAGATGGATCCAACCTGCTGCTGATAAGCCATGAGGGGAGCTAGGAGGTTAATAATAGTTAGAAGTGTGTTTTGTATTTGAGATTATTGCCTCTGCCTTTGCATTTTAATAGGGGAAAGAAAGTGATTGTTGTTCTTTGTGAGGGTTCTTTATGTCGACATAAAGAAGAAGGGAACAAAGACAAATTATTATTCTTGAAAGCATTGTTATCCTCTTGCTATCCTGAATATGACAGCAAGCATATAGGTTTACAGTTCTTTAGTTCAGTGTCTATAGAACTTAAATTGCTAAAGATTCTCACTCTTAAGTAACACATAGTTGGTTAGATCATCTGTACAGAGTAATTACTCATACGAAGGAATTTATTTCCTAGATGGGTAGACGCGACGCGACTCATAACCAGTAGGCTTGAAGATATGTTTGATTCAAACCTAAATTTGTTTTTGTAATATTTCAGCGACAAAACTTTAGTTAATGCTATTAATGTCACTGCTGGAGCCAAAGGCATGCTATAGAACCTTTGCCTGATGACAATCTTGTAAAATTTGTAGTTTTTTGCAATTGGGATATGTTCTTCTTTTTTTGGCTGGATTCCTTCAAAGAGCTGGTTAGATCTTTTAGTTTCTTAGCAGAGCTTTTAACACTTCTGCTACTCTGGGACAGAATAATCTTATCCAAAAATTCAGCACATTGTTCGGAATACGTTTGACCAAGAAAAAAAAGAAAAAACTATAAAAATTAAGCACAGCTGGATATGTATGAAAAAATCTCAATTTATTGAGCAAAGATCGGAGCTTTCAGAGTTTTCCGGAGAGATTACATACCAGAATTAATGGAACAGCATGACTACACTCTCAAACTTGACATTCAAGTCAGTCCCTGACAATTTTTATTCGATTAAATTCGATCCCTCAATCTAATCATGAACCAAACCAGACATCTCATTTTATGATCAATTTTCTTATTTCCTTTTTTGTTTTCCCTCAGCAGGAATTTTACAGCACAATAACCCAGCTGACATTTCTTTGAGCATGCACTTGAGTTTCTCCTGTATGTAAGAAATCAAGTCATGAGATGAGTTAAATAGTTCTAATTAAGCGAAATAAATCAGTATTAATTACAATAATAATAATAATAATAATGATGATGATGATGATGATGATGATGATGATGATGATGATGATGATGATGATGATGATGATAAGAACACTTACACAATAACTAGTAGTAGTACTGCTTTTGGTTCCCTCTGCATAATTAGTACTTTTCCTGGTGAATTTAGATTTAGGCCTGCTGCACATTTGGTCAACCACCTGACTAGTTTCCTCTGTTTCAATCCGTTCATACCCACATTTCCTTTCTTTCCCTCGAAACAGCCTACGAATCGACGCAGGAATCCTTAATGCTTTTACATTTGACCATTCCCTGTCCTGTTCCGCAATTATAATACATCTTACTTATGTAATGAGCTTGTAACTCAGCAGTGCAACACGCAAAGCAAGAAGGGTTCGGTCTCGAGACACCTCTAATTGCATCTTAAAAGAAAGAAAGAAAATGTAAGACATACTTTTGTTTACCTTGGAGCGTTTTTGGGGTCTTGTAGGGCGCCACCTCACCTGTTGTGGATCATCACCTTCTCTTAGTTCTCGAGCGTAGGCTAGGAGCTGAGCTCGTCGGTCATAGCCATAGGACTGTTGTGGTCTTGCCGATTGATGAGCCATTTTCCAGAATGGGTTAAGCTTATTAGTAGTAGGTTTGGTGGTGGTGGTTTTGCGATGAATCAAATGTTGTTTTGCTGGGGATTCAACATAAATGCTGATAGTGACTCTGTTGGTGCTGTTGTTGGGCTTTACTCTAGCAATCTTCTTCATCTTCTCCTTTCTTTGCCTTTTGCTCCTTTACAAGTGATTTGATTCTTCACATAATCTTGTTTGGACTTTTGTAGTTTGTACTTAAAGATGATCAGTATATTTGGGCTATTGATTTAGTTCTATTTTATGGGCATATAGTAAAATCTTAAATGTTGAGGGTTTTCTAAATATTAAAATATATAAAATTGAGTATAGCGATATTTTATAATAAATTAAATGATTAGCGATATTATAATATGTTCGACATAAAATTCATTTCTACATATCTAAGGTTAATACTGATGTACCAAATTTTAACATCATGTAACGTAAGTGTCTAAATTATAATTATAATTTTTTTCTAAAAAAATAATAGTATTTAATTTAAGTGGGGCGGTTTTAAATTATTGTGGTCGAATCAGAAAATTTAGTAGATATTTTTACTAGTTTATCCTATTAATTTTGCCCAATTAGAGATTTAGAAAGTAGTTCTCTGGATAGTACAGAACTAAGGCCCAACATTGTGGGCCTAGAAAATAATTAATTGGGCCGGCCCATTATTTAACCGACCATGTCAGTTAGGGGTGAGATCGGATCTGTGGATCCGACTGATCCGACCCGATCCGATCTCACCCATCCGCGTTCGGATTCCAAAAGTCGGATTATCTCCGATAATCGATGTCCCTTATTTATTACTAGTAGTTAATAGTATTATGTTGTTTCCTTCCAATTCCAATTTCCAATTCCAAGTACGTACCCTAAATTTGCTTAACTTCCCAAATCAATTAGGCTCTATTTAGATACCAAACCCCTCTTTTTCCCTATTTTCTCTTCGCTCTCTGAAATCTGACCTGAAATTACAATCAATCATAGTTTTCTTATCCAGAGAGAATTAAAGATGGAGGATCACAACCTAAAGTTCTTCCAGATCTTTGCGAAGCTTCTAGATGGGAAAACAGCAACCCTGCGATTCACCACCCCGCAAGCTTACGGGCACGCCATCAAGCAACGCATCTTCGAAATCACTCAAATCCCGAAGGAATCCCAGCGTTTGATCTGCTGCGGGGAGCAAATCACAGATGGTTCCGTGATTTCGAGGCCGGAATCCACCGTCCATTTATTGCTCCGCCTGCGCGGAGGCAAGGGAGGTTTTGGGTCGCTGCTTAGAGGTGCGGCGACGAAGGCTGGGCAGAAGAAGACGAATAATTTCGACGCTTGTCGGGACATGAGTGGTCGGAGGCTCAGGCATGTGAATGCGGAGAAGAGGTTGGAGGAGTGGAAAGCCGAGGAGGAGGAGAGGAGATTGGAGAAGATTGCGGAGGCGTTTATCAAGAAGAACTCGAAGAAAGGGAAGAAGGGGGTTGGAGATAGCGCTGCGCAGAAGTATGTGGAGAAGTATAGAGAAGAATCTGCAAAGTGCACAGCGGAAGTTGAGGCCGCAGTGAGAGAAGCTTGTGCGAATGGGAAGCGCAAAGGGAAGATGCCAATTGACGGAGCAGAAGCCAAGAGGTTAAAAATTTGGTAAGTTCTTTGTCCTCTTAGTCTTAGTGCTAGTGGTTTTATTTATTACTCTATACGTTGTTGGATATTTGCTGAATGTGGATGTTTTTGTCATTGTTAGGATGGGGAAGCGGAAATTGGGTGGAAGTGATAGTGAGGATAGCAGTGATGATGAGGAGGAGGAAGGCAATGAGAAATCTGTTGTTTTAAATAATGGGAGTTCTGTGTGTTTGAGTAAGGATACTGAGGGGAGTTCGGATTCTGTTACTGGTGGGAAGCAGGATGGAGTATGTTCTGGTGGGGCTTCTTGTGAGAGTGGTTCTGCGGAAGAAAAGGAGGCTGCGTGTGGAGAAGTTGCTATGAATGGAGAAGCAGAAGTCGGGGTGGCTGAACCAGAGGTTCGAGAGGACTTGGCTGAGGTACAGGGTGGTGCAACAGGTTGCACTACTGATTTGGAGGTTTCTGAAGTTGAGGCTGTTCAGGCTGAAAAGCAGGAGAATGTCGACAATGTTGCTGAAAGTCCACTTGTCGCTGGTGAAGTCAATGGAGAACCAATTGCTGCTGAGATGAACAACCCTGGTCTGAAAAAACCACTAAATTTGGATGAGTTCAATTCAGCTGCAGAACTAGAGGTATGTTGTATAAGCTTCATTTCTAATACTTCTGTGTAAAAATATTACTTGGGCCTGTCCTATTGATGCAACTGCACTTGCTCTGGGTGTCTGTTTGCTTTATTTACTGTTACCATTTCATTACTTATGACTGTTTGGAACTTTAAGGTAGTTTGTTGAAACTTGGATCTTATCATGAAAGATCTCAGTTGGTCTTTTCTAGTTCTTTGTAGTTGTCTATGTACTTTTAAGGAGCATTACTGGTAGTTTTGAGAACATGTTTTGTACATTAGATGAATGATCTGAGGGGTAGAGTTATCCAGGAGCCTGTGATTTTGAGAGAGGGTATCTTCTTTTAGCTTTGGAATACCAGTACCGTACAGCATGTGCCCGGTGCCCTTGGGCAAGGATACATATAGTATTTTGGATGTGTCTGATTGGTTTGATATAATTACGCCTTTCACACATGATTACGTGAATCCATTACGTGAATGTGTGTTCCTGTTGTTGTCGCTCTTCTAAAACCAAGACTTCATCTTCATCATCAATCACTTAACTTTAATTATGTGTTTTTTGGTCTCTATCATAGGTGCTTGGCATGGATAGGTTGAAGACTGAACTGCAGGCTCATGGACTCAAGTGTGGGGGAACTCTGGCAGAGCGTGCTGCTCGGCTCTTCTTGCTGAAATCTACCCCTGTAGAGAAGCTGCCAAAAAAGCTACTTGCTAAGAAATAAGTCCCTCATGTATGTATTAAACATCTGACTCAGTTATGTTTTTTTCAATCCCCTGCCTTGAAATGTATATATTGAACTTCGTTGAATTGTTAACACAACTTGTACCGTATACTTGTTTGCTTTGGGTATGATCATATATAATAATTCTACTGCTTTGAACTTTTGGTTCATGAGTCATTTTGAATGTTTGTAACTTGTCATTTTTCCTATACTAAAATGAATAAACAAGAAATATACATCTTCAACCCCAAACAACAATGTACACCTGAAGAGACTCCAAATTGCTGAAGCAAAACCAAGCGAAATGGGTCATTGTGCAGCATGAACATGAGCAGGGGATGGAGAGTTGCAGCAGACGGGGCAAGTCCCATTCATTTTTAACCATTCACCGATACAATCTGCATGGGAGCAGTGGTGGCATTCTGGTAGGTATCTCAGCGTCTCTTTGCTGCTGTAATCTGATAAGTAGCGCAGGTACTGCTGTTAGGCCCCAGCACTCGCTTGCTCTCCCCAAGAACTTGCTTTTCGTACGATTCAATGGTGGACTCGTCCAGACCCGTTGTGATGGTGGCAGGCTGCGGTGCTACTGCCGCTGCCATTGAGGCTCTATTCCTCTGAGCTCTACTGATCCCAGTGGTACATAAAACTATGGGTACACCAATGGACAAACAAATGAGCCTGAAAACTTCTAGACGCTTATTGGGTTGACCTGAAAGTGTAAGCTATCAGGACAGGAGTTCTTGAGTAATTTTTATTTATTGGTTTGGTTTCTTACATAGTGATTTGGAGAACATTTACGTTTTTTTTAAATAAAAACTTGTAGGAAGTGACACTTACGAGCTCATTAATTATGCAAAGAACAAGATGGATAATGATGAGAGTGATCAAATAAGTAGCATGGTAGGGACTTTAGTTGGCTGTCTACTAAAGGAACACCCGACATCTTGACTGTCATTTTCATGAAATCCAAGGGCTTCACATTCTTCACAATTAGGAGAAGACCATGATAGTATAATATCATCCTTCAGGTCAGTGCCGAAGCCTTCATTGTGTGTCACCGGCAATGAAACAGGAATGAGCCGTGAAGTAATTATCTCACAGAATCCGGATAACGAATTTATAAGGCCAGCAGAAGAGGTGGCTAGAACTGAGGTGGAGTTGCTGAGGCAGTCGATGATCTTGAGCCCGTTGCAGTAAGCTGTTTTTTCGGGCAGCTTAGGAAGGTGTAATTCTGGTAAACGGTAGTGTCAAAAGGAGAACCTGAAAGGTTGAAGCGTAGGAGCCGATTGGCAATGCAATTGTCTGAGTTGTAGTTGTAACTGTTTTGTGGTGTAACTGATGCCCCGAACGAGGAAGTCGCTGGAATAAGGAAGGTTGAGGACTGTAAATAAACCATGCTCATCACACCTTAGATTAAAACCTGGATAGCCACAAGCTTTTGGTTGCCGCTGTTCTAGTCTGAAGGGGAATCAAACTGGGATTTCGTCCCCTTGGCAGGCAGAGATGGAGCAATCTTGGGCTGCAACATGGAAAACTGGAAAGAGGAAGAGCAGAAAGAAGACCTGTAGGATGCACATCATGCTAATTTTGACCTCTTCCAGAAAGGATGTGGTCTGTTATATAATTTTCCTGATTTTTTTTTTAATTTAAAAACATCATTAGAATACTAAACAAAGCCAAAGTCAAGATATAGAGAATGAGCTTTGGCTTATGTCTGATTGATAACTAAGTAAAAATTGGGTATTATTATCCTAAAAGTCAACTATTTATGTGAATGATTACAAGGGAAAATTCGTATTAAATCTATGCAAAACAAGTAAATAAAAGCTAGTTGGATTTTCTTTCCAAAAAAAAAAACTAGTTTAGATTTCTATGAAGATGCAAGCAGCGCTTTGAAACTGTTGAAGCAAAATGCATCATTGTGTGGCATGAGCAGGGGATGGAGAATTGCGGCAGACGGGGCAGGTTCCGTTCAATCGCAACCATTCATCAATGCAATCTGCATGGAAGCAGTGATGACATTCTGGTATGCATCTCAGTGTATCTTTGCTGCTGTATTCCGATATGCATGTCGCGCAGGTGCTGCTGTTAGGCCCTGGCACTCGCTTGCTATCACCTAGAACTAGCATCTCATATGATTCAATGGTGGACTCGTCTAGACCCGTTGAGAGGACGGCAGGCTGCGGTGCTACTGCCGTTGCTCCTGAATTCCAAACGGCTCTATTCCTTTGAGAACTTCTGGTCATGAAGTATGTGACAGAACTGATCCCAGCGGCACATACCACTATCGGTACCCCAATGGACAAACAAACAAGCCGGAAAACTTTTACACCCTTGCTGGGTTCACCTGAAATTTGAAGCTATCAGGACAGTTCTTGATCCATGTAATGTAATCATTAATTATCCAAGTTGCAGGCAAAAGAGTGGGTAATTTTTATTGGTTTCATATAACATCTGACTTTTAGCCTATGATTGATCGTATAATGCTCGCCTATAGGAGAAAATGGAACAGAAATTTCCTTATCTTACGCTTCCTGTTAGTTGACATTCTTATGTAATTTAACATGTTTATCCTAATGCCGACATCTAAATATGCAATTTTTTAGTTAAGTCAAATATGTTATCCCTCCAAACAAGATTCCCCATGTCATGATCATTTTTTATTACATAAACCAAAACTATGCAAGAGCAGCAGCCACACATCAACCATACTTGTGACTTGGTAGAAGAAGATTTTTTTTTTTTTTTTTTGTCATAGATATAAATGTAGACTCAAATTCAAGACCTTACCCTCAAGCTTATTGATTATGCAAAGAACAAGATGGATAATTATGAAAGTGTGTGATCAGCATAGTAGGTAACTTACCTGGATGTCTATTGTAGGAACACCCAACATCTTGACTGTCATTTCCTTGAAATCCGCAAATTCCGCCGAGGGCTTCACATTCTTCACAATTAGGAGAAGACCATGATAATATAATATCATCCTTCAGGTCTGTGCTGAGCCCTTCATTGCGTTTCACGGGCAACGAAACAGGAACGAGCCGTGTCATAGTTATCTCGCAGAATTCAGCTAACGAATTTATAAGGCCAGCAGAAGAGGTAGCTAGAACTGAGGTGGTGGAGTTGCTGAGGCAGTCGATGATCTTGAGGCCTGTCTCAGTGAGCCTATTTTTCGGGCAGCTGAGAAAAGTGTAGTTCTGGTAAATGGTAACCTGAAAAGGAGAACCTGAAAGATTGAAGTTTAGGAGCCGATTGACAATGCAATTGTCAGAGTCGTAGAGTTGCAACTGTTGTGTGGCGTAGCTGATGTTCCGGACAAGGAAGTCACCGGAATAAGGAAGGGTGAGGAGTGTAAATAAACCATGCTCATCACACCTAAGATTAAGACCTGGATAGCCGCAGTTTTTCGGCTGCTGCGGTTCTAGTCTGAAGGGGAATCGAACAGGGATGTAATTGCCGCGGCAGGCGGAGATGGAGCAATCTTGAGCTGCTTGGATGAACTGAAATAGCAAGAGCAGAAAGAAGCTGACTTGAAGGATGCACATCATGCTAATTGGGACCTCTTCCAGAAAGGATATGGTCTGTTATATAACTTTCCTGAACAATTTTTTTCTTCATTTTAAATATCTTAGAATACTAAACAAAGCCAAAGTCAACATATATGAAGGAGAGAATGAGCTTTGGATTATGTCAGATTGATGTCAGGTAGTAAAAAAATTGTGTATTATTTGCCTACAAGTCAACTATTTATGTCAATGATGTCTGTGAAAAATGATATGAGTAGATAAAAGCTAGTTTGGATTTCTTTTCTATGAAGACGCAAGCAGATACAGATTGACACTTAGCTATTAGTAGTAATCTCTGCCATGTTCACCAAACTTTCACGTACTAAAAAAAGTAACAACTTATCCATGTGCAGTGGCAAAAAGGTTACCTTTTATGGACATTTTATCCTTTGCCTAACTGCACCATACAACAAGGAACTAAAAAAACCAAAAGTGGCTGAAAGACCACTGTGTAGTTAGCTACGCTACTCAATCAGAACTAACAGAAAAGAAAAAAGATGTTTGACTTTGTGCAGCGAGTAATTTTCTTGGTGAATGGTGCCTCTGAATTACACAGCATTGGACAGGAGAATATAAACTTCGGCTAGTTGCTTCCAGGTTCGAGCTGTGATTACACAAGTTGCTGAGAGATTCTGATTGAAACAACCTCTCCATCTGGTCCAGCTTTCATTACGTAGTACTTAGTAAGAAGCCCTTCTTTCCCCGGAAAGATATTTGAGAATGAAGACAAGAAGTTAGTAGACAGAATCCATTCAGCAGTTGAATTGATGTGGAACTCAATAAGGCAAAAAGATAACTGGAAATCCAAATTGGGAACACTCTTACCTTGATTTTCTTGTAAGTTGGTGCTGAGAGCTACTGAATGGAAAGTGATCATAGCCTTTGGTTGGAGATCACTGAGTTTACCAGCCCACGACTTGAGATTAAAGACACCTGACATTCCCAGATCATGAATTAAATGAAGTAGTCATGAGAGCAAGTACAGTCACCAACCATTACATGTAAAAAAGAGGTGGAATCTCTGGAATGGTGCCATATGATATAATTATGCAGGCAACTGTTTCGATTTCTACTTACCATTACCATATTGAAGGGGAAAATTTGGAGCACTTCAAAAGCTAAATTCAAATCTACAGACACTCATTGAGGATTGCAAGAAGGTATTGATTATTACCTGTCATGGGACGGTCCTTGAGGTGTTTGGCATCAAAAATTGCCCCAGATGCTGCTGCCACTTTGCTTTTAAGTGTATGGGATCCAATCAGCTCATATTGCCAGCTCCCATCCTGGTAACCCTCACATAGAAACAGCTCTACATGTCTTGCATCTAGTGTCTGCATCGTTCCTGCATGCAAAAACCAATTTCAGATGAAGTTTTGTAAAAGCAGTTAACCAAGAAACATACTTGCACAGAATCACATTCCAAGAAACATGTTCTATTAGAAAACTAAGTGAAATCATTCACATTCCTCAATAAACTTGGTCCCGACTAGGCCAAATAAATCTAACACCTAAGCCTAGTTTCGACACATAATTGAAGAGTATATGGACAAAATAATTATCAAAGTAAACTTGTAAAAGCAAATTGTTACTCACCTTCACATGTTTCCAGTTCACAAACTGGGCATCTTACGAGCTGCAGATCTGCAAAACATTAGGAACGTTAAAATAACCAGAAATTACTAAGATCCCAGAAATTATCACAAGCGTAGTTGGATTGAATTTAAGTTACCTGCTACCCATACTCCTGTTTTGATGTTACCTAGCACACAAGCCCCACAAGATTCCAACATCTTCTCCACAGAATCTTGGTGTGAAATTTTCAACGGCAAGCTCAGGCTCTCAGTTATGAATGCGATTTGTGAATCAAAGAAAAACCCACCAATTCGCATCCAATCTGATTATCCCACCATAATCGACAAACAGTGAGAAACATTTTTGTATTTCAGCTGATGCACTCTACCATGTAAAAATTACAACACTCACCGATATGCTTCTTCGAGTCACGAGATGAGTAAGTGTGGCTCCCATCTGCGAAAAACCAACCCATCATCATCAAGTTATGTTTAATAATCATAAAACGACGGCGTAGAACAAGTAATTGTGGTGAAGAAGAATATACCAGCTAGCGAACCGTAAAGCTCGATCCACTTGAAGGACACGTGGCGTGGGGCTGGGACCTGAAGATCACGCAAACAAGCGTACCTCCATATGCTGTCATGCATCATGACTGTGCGGAACCAACGAGATGTCGCCGCCAATTTCACCAGGGATTTCCCGTCCAAGTGCTTCGCTATCTCCGTCCATACATCCTCTTCAAACCTGATTAGCGTTACAATAACAAAACAAACCAAAATGCAAGGTAATTACAATTGCAATTAGAAACTGAAGGAAAAAAGAAGAGAAAATTGGATTTCCGAGATCAAATTCAAAGACAGAGTAAACAGAGAGGTCCTTCGTAGAACTTCCTCAATAGTTTAACTGATTCACTTATGGTATCACCTATTTTTTCCCTCATAGGGAAGTGAAGTTAGAAAAGAATTTGAAATTCAAATTTTGCTGGAAATTGTTTCTCAGGTGCCAAACAGTGAAACTGAAACGAAACTGGATCTATCGCAAAATAAACTAGACGTCTAAAATTCTGAAACTGCCTCAGCTCAGTCCAGCAGAATTCACGAAGATCAGCGACAAACACACATCTCGCATTTTTTTTTTCAAAAAAAAGGCAGCGATTCGATTCCTTCAAATTCAAATCTCAAAGCTACTCATAAAACCAATATACGCAAAAACAAAATCAAATATACGACTCAAAACTTCCTGAAAATTCAAAAATAAAAATCATAAGTTCAACATCAAACTCCGCAAATATTCAGATTGATGCATTTCCGGCTGAAATCCACACATATCTTGTAGAAATGACTCATATACATGAGCTGATGTAAGCAAATTCTAGTTTGAAATTCAAAAAAAATGAAAATGAAGCGATTATTCAACTAGAAATTGAAATTTCGCAGAATGAAGGAGAGAAGTAGAGAGTACCAGTTGAAAGAGGGGCGAGGAGATTCCTGGTAATTGAGACGAGGAGATTTGCAGCTGCAAATGAAAGTTCCACTTCTCAGTCGCTTCCTCATTTTCTTCTTCTCTCGTCCTCTTCCTCAGAACGATCTCTCTCTCTATTTTCAAATTTGCTAAGAACAATCTTCAGTTACAGCTCAGTCGCCTCAAATGCTCTCTTCCACTGGAGCTATTTCTAGACGCGCGAACGCAAACGGACCTAAGATTCAAATATATGAATGAATTCATAAACAAACAAGTCCTTAGAAAGAGGATCTCAGATTATATTGGGCCCAAGGAGAAATAGTACCGGGCCGTAAATATGGCCTTTCATATGTCACCTACTAAGCAAACGGGCCCTGACTTGTTTACATCACACGTATGACGTATCAGATGGTGTGGTGCTTATTTAGAAATCCTTATAAGTGACTTGTGAGTTCATGAAGCGGCCAACTTGTATTATAGTTTAGACATGAGATTCTCAACCTTGCTTTGGTTTGGTTATGGGAGCAGCATGTGGTACCCTTGTGTTAAGATCTTATGTTTTGGAATGATCTTTGATTCTTAAGTTTTGCTAGTACATATTTCATATTCCTAGTTTAATATATATTATCAACTAATCGAAAAGAAAAAAATAGACTTGTCGAGTACTACTTGCCTCTTTTCTTTTCACCTCATTTTAGTTCATTATCTTGCAAACGTCACACGAACTATGCTTTAGGGCACTTTAACAAGTAGGAAAAGCAACCCGAGAAAGCCACCGCTTTAGGGCTCAATTATGGCTAAACGAGACTTATCAGAATGGCAAGAGAACACCCAGCGATGTGGGGGGAAAAAACAAGTAGAAATTGATACAGAAGCAGTTGCTAATAAGTTGTTGCAATTATATGTAAACCATATTATGGCATCATCTTGCAACGAAAGGTTGCGTTAGTAGAGAATAGTAGCAATATAATTACAAAAAAATGCCAGTAGCCAATACGTAGTTTTGTTGCTCGAAAAGATTTACAGGGATCAGATTTAATAAATAAACAAATTGCAGGCCCCGTGATGCAAAAAAGAATTGGAAGGTCTCTACACACTACACAGATTAGGAGATGGGTTGATGCTTTCAGAGATGACTTGCAACAAAATAGGTACAACACTAAAACCTAATTCATAAACTTCCGGCAATTGGGAGATTTACATAGGCAAGGGACTTTCAGTTCATCCGGCTCATCCGGATCGAACAAGTAATCATACCTGCAATGTATAAAATTCAGCAAATTTATTACGATACGACATAAAACATAAACTAATCATAACAAGAGACTATGGCGTAAACCAAACAAGTGTCCCAATTGGACAGAATATAACAGGAGAGAGACTTTAAATCATACGTTAACTCATCACTAGCAGAGACATCGGTCTTGGCAATGAGGACTATACGGTTCTCTGCATCACCACCTAGGCACATTATCCTCGCGTAGCAGTTAGGCATACACTGCAGTTAAAGAAGGTAAACAGGTAAATATAAACATACAAGGGTACATGATACCAACACATTAACTGCAAGACTGCATGGAGAAGCAGAAATATAAACGAAACAAATTGGTCACCACCCACAACAGTTTTGATGATACATCAAGGCAAGAAAATACAAGTGAAAATAAGAACTGAAGAAGCTAGGGAGGGCAATGAACAAATTGCACAACAATTTGGTGCATAGTTTTGACCAAAGCAAAATTCCGTGCCAGGCAGGTGTTGCACAATCAAACACCAACTACACCAAGTTCTTTAAAACACAACATAACCCAATACTAATCAGTCTGGCAAGTCACCACTTATGAAGTCCAAAGAAAACAACAAGAAAAAAAATCCACTCGAAACAGAGGGCAGGGTCCTTGGTTTAACTGAAAGGACGACCAGACTGTTATTGTACACTGTCATCTAAGCAATTATCTTACCAGTTGATATGATATTGCCATGTTCCTATACATGTTATATTCTGATAAATTGACACCAAAACTATCAAATAAAAGGTAACAAGGAGGACATTTCCAATCCATTTTCTAGGAAAAGTGTTGCCACTGCAGCAAGAGCTTACCGAATGATTGATTAAACGTGCTATATTCCCTTTCTTTGTGGCATCAATCACTACTTCCTCACTGATCTTGAACAGCTGCAAGAAATGTTTGATTTAGCTATATGAAATCACAACTGATTCACATAAACAGTGTCAATAACCAGAATGTGGAACAGCCTAAAAGATAGAGAGAGGGAGATAGCCTTCATCAATAATATGCACCAAATTCCAAAATGGGAATTTGCAGTAAATCAGTGTCATGAACCACTTTAACTTGGCTAACTTATACTTCATCAGTGTCAAATATTAATGCTTTCCAGGAGACTACAGTAATGGTCACACAGTGGAAACCACCTTTCCTAAGAGTTTAAAAACACAAACTAGGCCAAGTAATAGAAGTGGATATGCATGCAGAGGACAAAACGAAATGAGTAAAGTACTGATGGCATAATGGACACCAACTCCTCTTAAATATAACACAAACTATTCCGAGTGATATGAGTAGCCATGCATGAAGAGACAAAATGAAAACAAGGAAACTTACATAGCAATCCCTGCCTTCTAATCGATACCGGGCCTCTCTCAGATCTACAACACTCCGCCTCACTTGCTCCCCACGATATTCAATTACCTGGAGAAAGAAGTTTAAAGATACAAACAATAGCACAATTAGGATTTGGATGGCTCCAAAGCAACAAAAACAAAAATAAAAACTCACAAACAGAGGGAACATGAAAATTGTCATGGAAAGTCCAACTCATTAAACTGTCTCATGCTTCAATAGATGGATACAAACACAGTCAGGATAATTTAATTACATACCATTTCTCCCTCTTTAATACTTCTGCGTGCAAAGAGGCCCCATTCATGTATACCAGATTTACCGAAACAAACACGAAGATGCTCGGTTTTCTGCAGCACAGATGCATGTTAATATGATTTGAAAATATGTTGATGGGTTTTGGAAGTAATGCTGTGTCAATTACGGATGTCACAAGGAGAGGTGCCCTGTACCTGTAAGTGGTCAAGACGTTCTCTAAATGAAGAGAAAACTGTAGAATCCTCCATTTCCTGCTAGAATACAACAAATGTACTGATTTGTTATGTAATACCAAACAGAAGGATGGAACAAATATGTTGTTCCATGCGCTCAAACTTTTTCACTTCCTTGTGGATCAAAACTATTGCAATGGAATTAAAAGCTTCAAAATATAATGGAGAGAAGCATATTACTTTATTGGCGCTCAAGTTCATTATTGCATCTATGGTGTGTTGTCTTGGTCCCATCAGTCGATGAAATATTGCCCCCCCGTCAACCATCTGGCAACGCGAAACAGGGGAGTAAAGAGACCTTATTAGTCATATCAGGTTTACAGCAAGCTAAGCAAAAGGACCAACTGACTTGGCCCAAGTGAGCATGGGTCGAAAGGATCTTGGAAAGGAACATATTTAATGCACAATAATCTATAAGAGAAAAAAACTATAGGAAAGTAAGAGAAAGAAGTAAGGTACCTTGTTATTTGATCTTTTGAAAACACGGCACCTTGCAGCTGTGATAATCTCAAGCTCACCACTCTCTGTGGTTGAGGGTTCAGGAAGCTCCACTCTCTTGGATGAAAGCAACCTTGAACCTCTGAAGCAACCATTCGGCTTCTGAAGCAGCTTTCTGGCAGCAAAAACCCCTGATGGAGTACGCATAATCAAAACAGAATCCAGATCCGGGGTTCTGCACCAGAACCAAGTTAGCAAGATCCAGTTAACTGGTAGGCACACAAGAGACCAACCCAGAGAGAGTAAGGTGAAAGGAAAAAAAGGATGGACTGGTTCGGTTTTATAGTTCTAACCTGTGAGAGGCACAGTATATCGATTTTTTGGTAACTTGGATTCCATTTCTCTCTGTGCAGTGCAACTGAAAGTTCAATTCATAAGAACAATGGAATTACTAAGACTATCACATTCTCATTGTTTCCAATCCACAAAAGGCATAAAAATTACTTGAAGAAGAAAAATTGCCAAAAACATCAGAGTACTGAGTTATAGACATGGTGATGCAGTCATATAATCAAAAATACTATACAGACAACAACAAAAAAGACAATGGAAAATTTATTGACCAAAAATTAAACCCATTTTGAAAACTTACTTCCATGAAATATCCTGCTCTGGAGGCACACATGGCGTGGAAATAGGTTGCACACTTGCAGCACTGGACACATGCACCATGAGTCTGCTTACAAATAATACAACTCTGTATTTTACAAAATTTAGAAGTATTCAGCTAGATCCCAGGCAAAGTAAATTGTACTAGTTGGCAAGGAGCATGAAAAGAATTGAAACACCATCACATCACCATGCTATATACAACCAGTGTCTCATCCACTAGGAGATGAGCATCCTTTATAAAATATAAGATATCCTTACCAATTAATGTCACATAAAATGCCACATAAAAACAAGAAAGACACTCCATTCTCTAGTATGCACCAAAAGACTTGGGCTAGAGAAACAAACCAGAATAAATTATAGATGATTGGTTGCATAACAAAATACCTTCAAGAATGAAGTTGTTGGAATTCTAAAGATTCCAGTGGCTGGTTCCATTGTCTCATGATTCAAAAAACCAACTTCAGGCCGGAACCAAGCACATGTAACATGAACCCACAGTGACTCAACATCACTGGGCTTCAAAGCACCACCTACAGAAACAACTTTTAGTGTAAGGACAAACCGGCAATGCACTCAACTTTACCATTCATGCAACCGAAAAGACATCCACTGGTATGTGGCTTCATATGCAACTGATTAGTCATTCAAGTATGCATGCTCTACACTTTGAATAACCAAACAAACTCAAAGTAGCATTGAGGACACAATATACCATCAAGCTTACATAAGATCTACTTTCAAATCTTCATTTACTTCTATTGGAGGTACAGAAGAAAAAAAAGTGATTCAAATTGTTTACATTATTAAAAAACTTCAGATGTTAATATAATATATAAAACCATAAAAGACAAAAAATGTACTGTGCGCTTAATGTAAGAACGTGCCTTTCACGGGACAGAGGCAGCATTCCCTCTCAATATCAGGTGTTTCACAGCCTCTGCACAGCCATGAAGTAAAATCCTGAACATTACTTGCTCCATAACATTCTTGGTGGACGGCAATCTGACATCTATACATGAAAAAGGTGTGGAAAATCAAGTTAAAAATGAAGAACTAAGTAACATGTGTTCTATTTGACCATCTAAAATACCACTAAGGAGGCACAAAGAACAAGCATTACCTATTGCAGATTATAATTTTGTTATCATCCCAGTCTTCAACCCATCTACAAACAGCACATCTTTCTGTTGTCCATTTTGCATTAACAGGTTCATACTTCTCTGTGCAATAAAGGAATTATTAGTTACCAATAATCCAGGGAAGACTTAGTATATGGCACCCACCCAGTTTTTGGTAAAAGGAAACTTTTTAGAGGCCACAAATTCAAGCAGCACCTAAATTACCTTGCAAGAAAGCAAGTAGCTTCTGCTCATCCAACTTCAGAGGTTCTACTGTGCGGGCGTTGTACTCAGCAATCTGCAAAATTTAAATTGTTAATAGCCTTATACTCCCTCCGGTCTCGATTAATTGTCCACTGTCACTATTCCTGCCGCCTTGTAAAACGGCCGGAATAGTAACTATATGACCTCAAAAAAGTCCGAAATTTTTACACAACGTATATTAATCCTTCACGTACGTTGAAGGAAAAATTCGGAATTTTTCAAGATCATATAGTTACTATTCCGGCCGCCTTGAAATACGTGTTGGAATAGTAAAATGACAATTAATCGAGACCGGAGAGAGTATTTGACAATATAAAAGATAAAAAGAGAATGATAATAAGCCATCAACAGGCATTAATCATTACACTAAAATTCTATGCTAAATCAGAAACATCTGTACCAACCCATTTTTCCAATGGTAGCTTTGTATCCTTTACTTTCACACTATACTTCCACTTTTTAGCTCTGCACCCAGTGTGTCTTTCCCATTCACTAGGTGTTTGTTTCTGTGACCCACAGGCACCACACTTGCAGACAATTCTATAAAAAAATGACAAACAAACCTTATTAATAATGTTGTAAATTAGAATCGGTTTTAGAAGTGAATTTGAATTGCCATTCGACGAAACTTGACGACTAACATCTAATAAAGGTTAGCATTACAATCATGCAAATTATGGTGTCTCAGGCATCAAGGCATTATGCAAACAATAGCAGAAGACACAGGCATGAAGTTTGCAGATACCGCAGCACATTGCCGCCTGCATAATGGAATGTAACATATGGTATGTTAAATGAAAACAGTCATCAGCCATTTCAATCGTGAGTAAAACAACTAATCAACTGAAGTTCGTATTCAGATTTCAGGATGGATTTGTTAATTCAAGTGAAAGCAACTAACCACAGCTAGCATTGGAACTTAACAGTATATAGGCACCACATATATACAGGCAGAAACAAAATGGAAAACAAAGAGCCATAACGACAGGAAATAATGGAAAAAAGAAGCACATATGACCAAAGAGCTCTACCAACAAATTTACTGAAGAAAAAGGGAAAATGGAATAGGACAACTAATCTTTCTTGAAAAAAAAAATTGCAAGGTTCTCAGAGCTTACAAATGAAGCTTGGCAATATATGTTCCTTCCATCCCGTTGCACACAACAGCTACCTTGTCCGGTGCAACAGCTTCCCCACTGTTTAGAATTGACCTGATTCAAACCCATCATTTGGATTACATCTCAAAGTGAAACATTCTAAGCAAATATATGACACCAAATAACAAGATAATAGCATATGAACAAGAAGTGAGTAAGTGAGAAACTAACTTTACTGGTAACTTCGGTCTCTCTAAAACTGGTCGTTGAAACTTAAACTCTACTTTGCAATCAGGGCAATAATAGTCAATATGCTCCAGATCCTTCAAAGGTCAAATTACAACAAATCAGTTAGCTTCCACTTCCCAAGAAATTTGGATATCCAAAAAAAATGATATTTTGTATTGCAGTTAAGTTGAACCTTAAGGATTTTGCTGGAAATGTTGTCACACTCAGCATGTACCCACACATTACATCCATCACAACATACCTGCACCATAGAGTTTTATGTTAAACAATCTGCAAAAGCCACTCTGTTGTTTCAACATAAAATGATTTTAAAACCTAATACCAATTATGACTAATCTCACCCAACTGCCGCCATCAGAATGGTGCCAAGTCTTCTTGCATATGCCACAATACTGTTTTGACTTTCTTAACTGCAAGAAAGATGGAACATATTACAGTCAAGATGAAAATTGCATATAGCCAATACAAGAATAAATGACGAAATATACCAAGTTGACTAATTTCTCACGGACCTTAGAACAATGTTTACACAGGAGTTCAATCTGAAGTGCAGAACCCTTCCTCTTCTTCACAGTTTTGCATGGGAGGATAAGATTGCATCCATCACAGCGTCTCATGTCCTTAGAGCATGCATCCTGGCCACCTAATTTAGTGGATGAGTTCTGAAAAAATAAACTGCAGTATAAGCTTCTTCTTGTTTGCAAAGCTGCAGTATAAGCTTCTAAAACTAAAAAGATGGACTTTAAACCAAGACCAAAATAATTTGATTGCCCATGTATTCTTTTTTGAAAATATTGAGACCATAGCATTACATTAGTCTTGTCAGTTATGGCACTACAAAAATCCCCCGTGCTGCTAAATATTCTTCCAACTAGTCAACCAGAAGCATAACGAAAGATGAGAAAAAAGGCTTTGAAGAAACTTGCCTGGGACTGGATGTACACTTCCTCATATGCCACTTGTTCAACACCACTAGTATCCAGGACACCACTTTCTGCTAAAACAGCTTCCTCTAATGCCATATGAAAGTCACTCAGCTTGCACTTGAACATTTGGGTCTGAGACTGAAATCTGAAGAAGCAGAAGATAAGTAAAGTGCTTGCTACAGTAGCATCAATGACATGAAATAAATATGCTCTACAAACCTGTCCATGAATTCTGCAAAAGGAAATATCATGCCCTGCTTCACCCATGCGTAGTCCTGTACATTACCCTCATTGTAAATTCCAACGACATACAGTAACTGATAAGAACACAGAAAGAAAGGGGAAGAGACAGAGAGGAGAAATACCCTCCGCGTTCCATTTTTAGAGTACCCAAAAAACATCACACATAGAGCGCCAGGAATACAAGAACTGAGAACAGCATCTGGAGCTTCCAATATAGGATCAATCACAATACCTGGCCACCACGGGTATCTCTTCCCACACCTGGCCCAAATTACATCTCCCAGTGCAAAATCCTCTGGCATATAGACCTCCTTCTTCTTCTTCCCAGTGTTTTCTCTCCTCAATTTGCCCAACCCTGAGTAGCCATCCCCATCCCCGTACCCCTCCTCACTTCCTAAAGAACCCAGCTGTGGCAAACTCAAATACTTTCTATTACCATTCCTATACTCAAATTCACTATACCCTCTATTCCTTTCTCTCTCGTAGAACATATAAGAGTTAGCATTCCCTGACGCAAACTTTTCATCTATAAACTCCGTCTGGCTATACGTAAACGTGTCATTATTGAAACACTCTCTGTACTCTGTATACTCATCCTCCTCCATGTACAAATCAGAGTCGCCTAATCTATACTCCTCATTCAAGTTATAGAACCTCGAAGGACCCTTGTGGTCCATTCTTCGTGAAGACCCTGACACCTTTGGATATGGTGGCCGAGATCTCAACGGCCAGTTAGTCTTCGGTCTTTTCTTATTAGATTGCACTTCGCCGGCCACCCAATACGGTGCTTCACCGCAGCCAGAACCAGAACCGCTGCTAAAATCTTCCATTGTGTTACTATCATTGTACATACCAGTTGAATTCGAGCAGAAACCGTTGATTTTCCGCTTCTTCGGAATAAAAACGCACGAGTAATCCTCCTCCTCGTCTTCGCTGCAATGTTGTCCCCCCATATCACACGGCCTCAAATTCGAAATTTCGGCTTTCATGGTTCTTTTGATTATCATCCCTGTCTAACGCTTCAATACCCAAACCCTAATTTCCGCATCAGATGTCAAAAAATTGTATCAGAGCTAAGAAGAATTCAAAATTTTATGGTCAAAAATTGTACGGATAACGGTCCGATGCGGTGATTTAGTATCTTGAATCACACTAAAAACCTAGAATTCAAATCGAAACCCTAAGCAGGCAATGTAGAGAGAAAAAAAACGGCGAAATCCGCACGGCTTTACGACTGATTCGCCCGGATGGAAAAGAAAAACGGATAGATAATTCCAAAATAAAATATCGTTTCGAATTGTTGAAATATTGGCGAACCAAGAAAGTGTTTAAATGGGGGGGGAATGTAGAAATATTTCTGGGAGCAGGAAAATAAAAAATGTCGATGGAGTTTGGCGGAAGGAAGACGGAGCTGCGCGGACGATAAAGAAGGGGAGTTACATTACATGAAATAGTGATGTGGAATGAACTAATAAATGTTTTTTATTTTAAATATTCGTATTAAAATAAAATAAAAAATTTGTTAAAATGGGAATAAAAATTAAAATTTACTTTGTTAAGCATGTGTTAGAGCGTGTGGCGCTGGCGGTCCATGTACTTTTGGCTCCAAAGATTGGGAAGTTGGAGGGAGACCATATAAATTGGTCGTTGAAAGCGCGAAAGGAAAATTTAAGACACGTGTCCTTTTGTACTTGGTGCAGGACCCACCTGCTCCATCTGAAATCGAATCTTCTTCGAGGTTGCATTTGTGACCGCCGGAATTAATTTTTGAAACCAAACAAATTCCCATATAGAAATGTTATCTATTTTAGTTGGGCTGTTTTTTTTTGTTTTTTTTGGCAAATGGCACCACCGGGTCCCTCTTCTTATTATTTTCATTATTGTTAATCCCTAACGTTACAAAATATTCATTTCGCTCCCGTACGTTAGTGGCGTTAGGTACCCGAAGTCCCTCCTTCGGTAACGGAACCCAACAGACGTTAACTTCCATTATTTTAATATTTTATCTGATAAAGTTATCTGACGCAGGACCCTTCTGTCAGATTTTTTTTTTCCTTTTCTTTCTTTTTCTTCTTCCTCCTCCATTAGGGGTGTAAGTGGGCCGGTTTGGGCCGGTTCTAGGGCTGGAACCGAACCAAACCGGAAATTTCCGGTTCTGGTATGTCAGAACCGGACCCAAACCGGAAAATTCCGGTTCTGATATGCCAGAACCGAACCAAACCGGAATTTTCGGTTCAGTTCGGTTCGGTTTCCGGTTTTTTCAATTTTTTTTCAGTTTTTTTTTTCAATTTTTTTCAGTTTTTGGTTTGAGTTAGATGCCCCCACACGTAACTTCCAAACATAATATTAAATCAAAGTGCAACTCCAGTACACAAAACATAGAAAGATACCTGATGACAAAACTTGAAACCAAATAGGTTCTATAACAGCAAGGTAAAAAAGTAGACCATGCAATAGGTACCATCCTAAGCCTTAATGGCATACTTTCTCATTGGGAAGTACATCTCTCTCTTCTTCTCCCGCTCTGTCTTCAATGATTGCTGCAAAAACAAAATATATTCAAATAATGGCAAAACAGCAAAGCCAAACCAAAAAATTCCACAAGTCATGCTGTTTACAAATAGCACAGGGAATTCAAGATAGTTACAGCATTTGAAAGGTTTCAATGGTCAAAGATCATACACAACTAATGAATTAAGAGAAACAACACATCAAACACAACCAAAATATTTTATGAAGTCAGCCAAATAAAGACATAAACAATTGAAAAAACAGAAATATGATGCATTAGCCAAAAAGAATCAGGTAAATACAAATTTTTGGGAAAACAATTGTATTGTAAATATGAAATAATTTTAATCATCTACTAATTGGGATAAGAAAAATATGGACAAACTTTTGTATTATAAAAATGGTTCGGATTATTTATAGGAAATTCCCAGTTTGAAAAAAACCTTTGTAGCCATCAGTTTCCATTTCCCATAGATACACGCGGGAAATAAAACATGGTTAGTTGAGCAAAACATCCACCACTAATAATCAGAAGACTAACAATTCAAACCAATTATCATTTCAACTTGACTAGTAAATCAAAAGTTCAACTTCAAATGCACGGATAACACCACTAGATGCAGATAAATAACATGGCTGACCTAAAAGATCCATCTAGCAACTGTATCACTAACTTATACTAGACTGTGGATCATCAGATTGACTAAACCAACTTCAACATCATTCTATTGAGTTTTCAACTCTACCCGGTCTTCAAACTTCAATTTAACATTACCAGGACAACTATCACCACATTAATCATGCATAGGGGAAAGCAAAAGTAGAAACCAATTACAGGGTGAGAATCTAAGAAATGCGAAACAAAAAATAAAAACAATATTATGATTTATGTGGCTTACATTGATGGATTCACTGTTGGTGTTCATCGTGACGACGAAGGCGAGGCGAGGTGACGACGGAGGCGAGACGACGGCCGAGACAGAGGGATGAAGACAGCGAGGGTCCGAGAGCGGATTTGAGACTGAGAGGGATGAGACGACAGCGGCGATTGAGAGTGAGACGGGTGAAGAAAGGATTTGTCAAATGATTTGTTGATTTGTTGATTTGTTGTCGTCGATTTGTGAAGAAAGGATTTGTTGATTTGTTGAGAGGGGTGACGAACGGCGGAGAGACGAAGAAGAAGAGAAGCTAGGTCAAGTGATTGATGATTTCGTCGATTTCAATTTGGAAAGGAAATGAATGTAAAAAAAATAGAAAAAAGGATTTTGAGGGGAAAGGGGATTCGAACCCCTTCCCTTAGGGAAAACAATAAAAATTTTAACCACGGAGACACAGAACTAAACATTGATATCTAATACACATATATATATATATATTTATGTATATAAACATTTCCGGTTCAAACGGTTCTACGGTGCGGTTTCGGGTTTTATATTTGACAGACCCGAAACCGAACCGGAAATTTTCGGTTCTAGTAAAATAGAACCGCCCCGAACCAGAATGCTACGGTTTGGGGCGGTTTGGGACGGTTCGTTCCGGTTCCGGTTTGGTTTTCGGTTCGGTCCGGTTTCTTACACCCCTATCCTCCATCACCAAATTGGGCCAAAAAATTAAAAGTCTTTTCTTTTTCTTTCTGCCACTTCACTTCGTCTCTCTCTCTCTGCAAACTCTTCACCATGCACGAAAACAACACATGAAAAACAGCTTTACTTCTTATCACTTCGTATTCGTCAGTCTCTCATCACCATCGATTATTACCATGGTCGAAGAACACCACCAGCCTCCCTATCCTTTCTTTTCTGTTTTATTTCTTTTCTGGTTTGGATTAATTGGTTGGTATGGGTAATTAGTTTTGGATTAATTTTAGGTGGAAACTGAAAATTGTGGTCGGGATTTGTCTCGGCTGGGTTCGGGTTGGATTGATTTTAGGTGGAAACTGAAAATTTTGGTATGTTTGGTTTCGGCTGGGAGTAAGAGATGAAGAGGGTATTTGAATTTGTTTTTGGGATTTGAATTTAATCGGAGAGGAATTGGATTTAATTGATATGGTAAGGGTTTTTGGATTTTTGGATTGGCTTTTTTCAGAGAGGTTGGTGCGGAGTCGGGTTTCGTGATGAACAAATCCGGGTCGTGATGAACGGATCCGGATTTTGTATGAACGAATCCGGATCCGTTCTTATTTTTTCACAAATTGATTTTCTTAATTTAATTGTGCTAAAAGGGTTGGTTTCTGCAAATTAAAAGGATTGAAATTGGTGTGTTTCTGCAAATTAAAAGTATTGAAATTTATTTCACTTTGAATAATTTGCAGTGGAATTGAAATTGATTTTGTAGAGGAATTGGAATTGGTTTATGCAGAAAGTGTTTTGATTGGGTACGGTGGTGCAAATATGTTGTAGTGTTGGTGATGGATAAAAGTATGTGTAAAATGTAGATGCAAGTTTGTAGATTAATTAAGAAAAAATAGAAAGGTTTCGGCCCAATTTGGTGACGGAGGAGGACGAAGAAAAAGAAAGAACAAGAAAAAAAAGAAAGGAAGAAGAAAGGAAACAAGAAAATGAAAGGAATCAGAAAAAAATAAAAGAAGAAAACCTTTTTCGTTTTTCTATTTTTTATCTATTATTTTTATTTTTTATGTTTTAAATTTGAAATATCTGACAAATGGGACCCGCTTGCAGACACCTTTTTCAGTTTTAATATTAAAATAATAAAAACTAATGGACGTTTGGTCCGTTATCGGAAGAGGGACTTCGGGTGCCTAACGCCACTAACGTACGGGAGCGAAATGAATATTTTGTAACGTTAGGGATTAACAATAATGAAAATAATAAGAGGAGGGACCCGGTGGTACAATTTGCCTGTTCTTTTTTAGGTGTCATCAAGCAAATTATCTCTAAATTTATTTTGTTATTTACCAAAAAAAACATTAATTATATTTATATTACATCAATTATCTAAAAAATAAAATATATTCAATAGATAATTACTTCATCAAATTAGCATTTTTTATTTAAATAATAAGATAATTACAATTGTTTGGTAATATTTCTACATTGTTTTAGTATAGAAATAGACAAGTCTATATTTTCAACTAACATGCACATAAAGAGTGTACACGGCCTGAGATACATTAAGAGAGGAGAATTACAACCATGCTACAAATTCATCACTCCTATCCTTTCCGCTCTTAGCCAAGTAATTTTTAAGATAATTTGAGACTCTTAGCGTGAATTTGAATCGTACTGTACTCGCAACCTTGATTAGAGCTCTAATCTCATCTTGCATCTGCTCTAAGTGTCATGGAAAGCTTTGACCCCTATGATCCAAGAAATGGAAAATAATGAGTCTAACTTAATTGTAATAAATTTGCCTTTTAACATCAGAGTAGAAGTTGTCAACATTAGGGCCTTTAATATTGTCAGTAGCTCTGCGTGGATAACCTCCTTACGCACAATCGGGCTATAGAAAGTACAGTGAATATGTCCAAAAGCATCTCTAAGAACACCTCCATACCTTCTCCTTCTGAGTCTGCAAAGTAGGAACCATCCACATTCCATTTCCAATCTCCTATAGATGGCGGCGACCACATCACCACTGCTCCTGATGATTTCTTACTGCCCCGATTTTTTAAGTAAGCAAATGATGACAATAATTCATTCAGTGAGAGAGGGCAAGATTCGGCAAATGCTTTGAACTAGTAAAACTTCTTGATGTGATCCCGGCCGAAACTCGGAAGAGAAATCCGGCCGAAATGACATTCAACTAAAGGAGGATCTAGCTCATGGGTTTGAACACACAGACAAGAGGAAAACAATAGAAAAACATGGAGGAAAGGAGGGAGACACGCAGCGGAAAGGAATGACTTACAAATTACCCGATTGAATAGCGGAGGGGTTAGAGATGACGATTGGAACACGAGGAGGTAACAACGTGTTACACACGTGAAGGATTCTTGTTCTTTTTTATTGACTCAAGCCACGACGATCCAAGACCAAGGCAAGCACCAATTTGATTTCCCAAAGAGAGATAGGGAGGAGTGTTCTCGACTCGACATATCTCTCTCAAGGAGGGTGAGCCAAGGATGGATGAATAAAGGAAGGAGTGCTCTCAACTTTAATCAATATTCATCATCCAAAGCTAAGTTACAAATGAGGAAGAAGTCCCTATTTATACTAATTTACAATGGGCCTAGACTATTACACAAAATGGGCTTGAAAAGCCTCAAAACTGTCGCTGCCGATTTCTGAGCGTCATTACTTCGTGTGTGGGCGTAATTACTTCGTGTCTGCTACGAAACAACCCAAAACCTTCTGAACTGCGTCAAAACGGTCAAAAATGGCTCTTCGAGTACAACTAAGGCTTGGGCTTGTGCGCGGGTCGGCTTTTTTGTACACTCGCTCGTGAGCTCTAGGCTTCATAGGGATCAGGATCACATCATCACCTTTCCCTTCGAAAAGGATTCATCCTCGAATCCATTGCTTTATTTTCTGTAAAACAAATAAATGATATATATATATATATATATATATATATATATATGTTAGTGGAAACACTCCCTCACGTGTTTACACTCGTGTTTACGCTCGCCAAAATTCACTCGTATTTGTGGAGGGAAGAGTTGTCACTTGGTCAACAAGTCTAAGGATTAGGTCAAAAAGCTTTGCTTGCATTAAATGCAAGGATAAGAACAAAGACTTGTGTACACAATCTATATCTGTTTATTCCTAAGGAAAGAATAAACAAATGGGAAACAAAAACTTTTTGATCATCCAAACTCAGATGGATCAAAAAGAAAAGACTCAAGAACAAGATGAACACATGAAGAACATGAAGAACACCAAAAACACTAAGATGTTCTTGACAGGCTTTCGGAAAACTGACTTGAAAACGTAGCAAACGAAGTCTAAAACTTACGAAAATTGACAGAAAGACTCCTAAGACACCGAACTACAACTTTCACGAAGGAAGGACAAGATGATTCCCACGGGAAAATTGCTAGAAACAGACTCAAACACAGAAACTATTTTTTCTCAGAAAAATCTGCACACTTGTGTTTGAAGGACCAAAAAGTATGTAAATTTCACCGAATTTACAGTCGACACAAAAACAAAAGTTGTTCCACACAGATTGAAGTCTAAGCACACAAATTTTCAGAATTTTCTGGGCAGCAAAACTTACACAAAACGGCAAGGAAGAACAGACACAAAAACGAACAACAATCACAAGAACTGAAACAACTCAAGAACACAAAAACGAACCTAACTGCCTCAATCAGCGATTCTATAGGGCTCGAGTTGTGGTAGAAACTAATCTTAAGTGAATCAATTCCAACAAACAAAATGGAAAAAATAGACACAAGAACACAAACAAAACACAGATCTACAAACCCAAGAGCCCAGAAGCTCCGCTACCACTTGATTTGATCCCGGCCGAAACTCGGAAGAGAAATCTGGCCGAAATGACATTCAACTAAAGGAGGATCTAGCTCATGGGTTTGAACACACAGATAAGAGGAAAACAATAGAAAAACATGGAGGAAAGGAGGGAGACACGCAACGGAAAGGAATGACTTACAAATTACCCGATTGAATGGTGAAGGGATTAGAGATGACGATTGGAACACGAGGAGGTAACAACGGGTTACACATGTGAAGGATTCTTGTTCATTTTTATTGACTCAAGCCACGGCGATCCAAGACCAAGGCAAGCACCAATTTGATTTCCCAAAGAGAGATAGGGAGGAGTGTTCTCGACTCGACATATCTCTCTTAAGGAGGGTGAGCCAAGGATGGATGAATAAAGGAAGGATTGCTCTTAACTTTAATCAATATTCATCATCCAAAGCTAAGTTACAAATGAGGAGGAAGTCCCTATTTATACTAATTTACAATGGGCCTAGACTATTACACAAAATGGGCTTGAAAAGCCTCAAAACTGTCGCTGCCTATTTCTGGGCATCATTACTTCGTGTCTGGGCGTAATTACTTCGTGTCTGCTACGAAACAGCCCAAAACCTTCTGTTTTGGACGTGATGACGCCCAAACTGCGTCAAAACGATCAAAAATGACTCTTCGGGTGCAGCTAAGGCTTGGGCTTGGGCGCGGGTCGGCTTTTTGTACACTCGCTCGTGAGCTCTAGGCTTCAAAGGGATCGGGATCACATCACTTCTGATTAAAACAAAATTTTCCTCCATATTTGGTGAGCATCCTTGAAACACAACCTCGATGAACCCACAAGGTCCAAAGTGTTGTAAAAAATATGGTGGACCAAAATTTCTTCTGCATTTTTCCTACTACCGTTGATTCCCACTGAGTTAGGAAGCCATTAACCCTACAGGGGGGCAACACATCACCCTCACTACTTAAAAAATTTACACCATATACTCTTCACCAAGGGGAATCAAAATAAAGATGCACAATAGTTTCTAGGCTAATTCGGCAAAACATAAAAGACCTTTCAATAATCACACGACTGAATAAAAAACATTTTGTGTTAATTTTCCCAAGAATTGTCATCCAAACAAAGATCTCTACTTTTGGTGGTGCTAATCCTTTCCAACACTGTGAGGATACAATAGAGACATTTGGGGTAGTAAGCAAGCAAAGAGATGATTGGAATGACTTACAGGAGAATTCGCCTTTGGGAATAAATTTCTAAGATTTCTCTTGTTGTTGGGGTCGATTCTAATCGCCCTTTAAGTCAGATTTTTAGTACGATAGTTCATAATATATGAAAAGAATACAAAAGTAAGAGATATTATTACGTGTGAAGAGTTGTAATAATGGAGTAAAAACAATCACCCGCTTTTAGACCCGACAATACTCAAACAAGATTAATCTCTTGATCAAAAGGGTTTTGAGAGGGGACTCAGAGAGATTAAGGGTCTGGTTAGTTCTCGGAGTGTGGGGGAAGTGGGTTTGGAATGTTAGATTCTAAATTTTACAGTGTTTGGTTCGTCTTTGAAAGTTACATTCCTCGGGATCTCACATTCTCAAGTCTCTAAATATGATGATAAAAAAAGGAAAGTGATTGATGAAAAAAACTTAGAAATTCAACTTTCCTAACTTAAAAGGAAATTTTTAAATTTGGACAGTTATGATATTTCTTTTTATAATTTTAAAAATACATATTTATCATTCATTATTGAACATTCTCTAGCTTTTACAATCATCAATCGAATATAAGGGGCCCGTTTACCTGGGAGAATTTTTAATTTTTAATTTATTGTTTTTGAGAATTTTCGAGAATTTTTTTTTCATTCTGAAAACTGAAAAACGTGTTTACTTCGCGCTTGTTTCCTGATCATAAAAACTGGAGAACGCGTTTACTTCGCACTGAATGTAAGAATTTCCTGATCTGAAAACTGGAAAACGTGTTTACTTCGCCCGTTTTTATTTTTTGTGGAAAACCGAAAATATTTGTAATGAAAAGAAGAAATCATTTGAAAATTTAATAGTAATTTTAAAAAGGAAAAACTTATTAAATATAACATCAATCTTCTAATATTGCATTCAAATATTGTAATTCATTTGATGTTACGAATTGTGTATATAGATTATCAGAATATTGTATGATCTAGCAAACAAAATAAAAGTGGTTTGGATTGTTTCATAACTACATTTGTAATGCATCATTTTCTCACATTTTATCAATTGTCAATTTACTTAGCAACAAAAATATTTTGAAAAAGAAATTAAAATTAAATTTTATTTAGCGACGAGATTCTCCCAAATACTTCACTACATCCGCAAATTAGCTAGAATTACAAATTTACAATAGCAACAACAATTATGTCAAATGATACGCATTTAAATGACTTTTGTAATCTGCAAGAACTAAAGAATCTGGGCAAAATATTCAACCCTTAAAGCATGGCATTCTGAACTTCAACCACAGTTATTGTAAATCAAGTGGCCCTGAAATTACCAACTTAAGCAAACATTAGCCCTGAAATTAACCCGCACAACAACCGCACATTGAGCAGAAAGTGGCTTGAAAGTGGCTTGAATACATACATAAAAACAATTGCACAACAAACAAGACTGTACTACACATCATGACTTGGACTTGAAAGCTTCTCTTCCCACACTACTCATATAACATAAAAGAAAGAGGTGACGACACATAGCTGGTGAGAGGTTCCCCGTGTTGTGTTTACAGCAGTTATGCATCGAATGAGAGGAGAATTGGTCAAGCATCACAAAATCACTCAACAAGTTGAGCGCAATAGTGATAAAAATCAGGAAAAAAACGCTGCTAAAAAAGCCCACAACACAAGGATTATATGCAAATTCCAAACGTCTTAGCATAGTGAGGTCAATGGTGAGAATCAACACCCAAATTTTCAGAAATAAAACATCTAGCCCTACTTGCTGAACACAGTTATTGAAAAGATGCTTTATCATGCAGTGGTATATACAGCCAGCATACGTACACATATGGACAGTGATGGAAACTCCACACTACGGGAAAAAGAAACCACCAAGAATGTGGAAGCCTTTGCCCCCAGATTCCTAAAATAGTACATCTAAAAATAAGCAGAAGCAGAAAGTGAATTCCCATTTTCCTGATTTCTCTATGGGTGGAAATGAATAAATAAATAAAGAACCTCTATTTGTACTAGAATTTCATAAGGCATCCTCTGTTTCCTGATATTGTATCTAACATCCTTAGTTGACAGATTATATTTCACTTCATACTCTTATGGATTATAACAATAACGCCATGATATTCACCAAACAATGACAACATTAAGCTACTATGACAACTAAGTAGAGCCAAATAAGTGTGAATTTGTATGTTAGTTCACGTTGTCACCTTAATTGCATTCAAACTGGTCATCAATACTAGAGATTAAGTTACACAACGAGGCATTACCTGTTCAACAAGCATTCCAAGGCCCATTCCTTCCATGAAATCTTTGACTCCAGTTCCACCATCTTTCTGAGTTGCTGAACGAAATTCCTCTCTAGCATTTTTAGGATTTATCTGAGTATGTAAGCAAGAAAATTCCTTTAAAATCACTCACATTTATTATCACTATATTATTTTTATCATAGCACTGTTATCTCGTTAAGAAAATATGCAAGCTACTTTACAGGGAGGGGGGAAAATCAGAAAATTTATCACTGTACCTCAAGTGCAAACAGTGGGGCTTCAGGCCCATCAACTGGCACTAGTATACCACCAGTCAAATCCTTTGTCAAAGCAAAGACAAAGATGCATCAAAAAATGCATACGTTAGATATTAATACTTGCAAGGGAAAGGGAAAAAAAGAGTTAAGTCTGTTGGCTATGCTCAAACCTGTGCAAAAGAATCACTTAAGGAGTGAGCTGGATCAGTTGAGACCACTAAAGTGGGGTGCCCATTGTTCGCAAATTTCACAGCAAGGGAAGCAGCGCAACTAGTCTTTCCTACACCACCCTTCCCACCAAGCATGTAATATTTGCGCTGTGTTCCAGAAACCATTTCATAACCAGCAGCTTCTTCTACTGGAGCAACCACTGATCTCACTGCCAAGGTAATACACAAGAATATTCATTTTTAACCAATCACTCAAGTTTTCCCAAGAAGCTAAATGGACAGCAGCAACCTCTCTTTTTTATAGAACATTCCATCATCAGCAAAGATTCAACTTACTACTTTTTGCATTCACTCTTCATATGCTATATAAAATCTAAAAAAGGGCACACAATCTAAAGAAAATTGCTTGATGTGCTAAGAAATTTAAAGCACTGACGCTGCTTCATTTACTTTTTCAATATAATTGTCTATTCTTTCTGCATAAAGTAAATTACTCTTAGCTAAGAAACAATCCAGATTATTATCCTTCTCCACCAAACATAACCACAAAACTACAATTCATCAATTGAAACCACACATATCTCTAATTCCGAATCACACTATTCAAAACTCAAACAAGAACAAATCAAAAAACCCAAAAGTGCATCGATATCCCAATAACAACAACTAGGCCAGCAGTGCACTAAAAACAAGAAAGCAGACATGACCCAGTAAACTGGGCCAGCAGTGGTTGAATTTCCATTCCATTCAAAGGTTTTCACAGAATTTAACAACAAATTGCCACAAGAAAACTGTATGAATTCAAGAAGAACTCATTAAGCCATCCTCCAACAGTCTGTCACATTTTTAGTTACGGGACAAGCACTATAAACCATAATCACCAAACCATGCTTTCTAACTCAACACCCCTCAAGGTTGACACAATTTCAACAAAAGAAACATTTAGTCGAATCAATAGAAAAACTACAAGCAAGTGAATAACTACCTTTTAATAGGGCCAAAAGAACGACAACCCATCACAAGCAAATCGGCTTGCAAACTGTTAACAGCTTCACAAATTTTATCCTTCGGATCCCCGACCACCACTTCCGTTTTCACATTTGCCTATACATAAAAATAATAACAAAGTAACAACAAACACTATCAATATATAATAGCAAAAATGGAAACCTAACTGATGTTCATTTATACGATCACCTTTTTCTCGCTGCATATCTGAAACCCGTGTTTTAGAACTGCTTCAGTAATCTTATTCTGATGTGCTTCGATCGCAGCAGTAATGGCAGACACGTGCATATCAGCTTCATTTCATACCAAAGGACCCACTTAGTGTCTTACTAACTAATTGATCAATTAATTGAAGTATAAATGCAGAAAATAAACAAACACTAAAATCAAGTTCATGAGAAGTGTGAATCGGCACTTAACTAGGACCGCCAAAGGGGATGGCTCCGGGAGAGAGTCCAGCGGAGATGGACGACGGGGATTGGACGTGGAGGATGATGAAAGAGCCGGGAGCTTCCGAGGAGTCCAGCGAAGAAGATCGGAGCTTGAGATTGTCTAAGGCCCACTTCAAGGCGTACATGTTTTCTTCGCTGCCATCAACGGCCACGATTACTCAACCAAGGTTGGCCGTCATGATTGATTTGCTTCAACTCAGCTCGGCAGGTACGCTCCGGAATCTAGGGTTTCGGTGGGTGGTGGAGGAGGAGCAGCCGAGACCGAGAGCAGTCGGACGGAGCCGAGAGTGGAGAAGAAGGCCGGCGTCGGAGGGAGAAGAGAAGAGGAACGCAAGAAGAGGAAGAAGATGAAGAGGAATGTGAGCAGATGAAGAGGAAGAATGAGGACAAAGAATATGAAGAAATGGTGAGGGGTAAAAGTGTATTAAAAAAAGTTTCATTTAATTCTCTATTCAGAGAACCGAGTTTTCAAAATGAAAATTGGCTTTGTAAAATCAAAGAAAATTTTGAAAATAGGTTTTTGGTATTTTCAAAATTTACACATGAATTTTTATTCTGAAAATTTTCGTTTTGTTTTCAAAATGAAAATAGCGCGAAGTAAATACGCTTTCGGAAAAAAAAATCAGTTTTCAAAAAACTGGAGAATTTCAGAAAAATTCCCTGAGGTAAACAGGGCCAACTTTCCTTGAAAACTCTTCGAGTAAAGTCACATTTCCAAAAGAGTTACATTTCGATCACCAAACGCTATTTAAACCGAAAGAAAAAGAGTCCATAATAAGAGTATGACGCATATAGTGTGTCCAAAAAAAAAACTTCCCAAAATTCATTGCAAGATTTTGTTATCAAGTGGTAAAATAAAAGAATTTCAATACAACAAAATACATAATCATTTATATATGGATTACAGAAAGACGAAGACCGGCCCGGGACAAATGATACGAACTTACGAAGGATCAAACTTTAGAGTTAGGCTTTGAAATTTTTCTCCAAACATGGCCCAGGCTCTCAAGTTTCGACGAAAATTAATTAGTTAATTTACCGTAAGCTTTCAATCTCTTTACGATGCCGTTTCAAATCAAGTGCCTTATCTTATCTCCCTCCACCCTTCTTAAACCCTAGAAGGAACCTACATAAATAAAAAGAATTCTATTCCATTTCGTGGCACACTGCTAACTGGACGGGCCACTTATAAAATTGATCCAAGTTTTACAAAAAATGGATGAACTTAAATAGTAAAATTTTAGGTCCAACCTGACCCGTCAATGTAAAAAGGCCCAAGCCTGCGCTCTCAAATTGTAGTCCGGCTCTACCCGATTCCGTATTAATTATATTATATATATTGCAATTTATTTGTACCCCGCAATTGTTTATATTTTATTTATTAAGGCCAATTATATGACAGGCCCACTTTTAGGGTTTTAATCTCATCCTTGTTCCTCCAACTCTACTTCGTCTCCCTCGCCGTTTCCTCTGTGTAACAAGAAAAAAAGAACACTCTGCTTCTTCTTTGATTCCGCTGTTTTTAGTTTTTCACCTTGATTTGAGGATGTGGGTACTTTGATGCGAAGTTTGCGTCTTTTTTGAGCTGGGATCGACAGATTTCCTGTTAAATTTCGGCAGGAAGAAGCAGCCTACTTCTGATGAGGACAAACACATATACCCTTTTCCGGAGCTTGCCTCTTCTGGGCGTTTGGAGTTGGGTTTTACTTACTTTTTTTGTTATTTTGGGTTTCATTCTGCATAGTTTTTACTGTGGATTTGTGGGTTTTAGTCGATTGGTATGTTAGAATCTGACATTTGATTGTATATTTATGGGGAGTGCAGGTTCAGGTACTGACGAATCCGAGCACAGATGAGTTTGTAAGAGCGATTCGGTCGTTAGACCCGAGTATTGTGTATTTACAAGGAGAGCAGATTGAAGATGGTGAAGAAATTGGATCTCTGAGGTGGGGAGATGTTGACTTGTCCAGTACAGAAACATTGTGTGGACTATTTGGATTCACCCTGCCTCCAACAGTGAGTGATGCTGTTCAAAATACAATGCTATGAGTTTACTTGTTGTTTACCATTAGTACTGGCAAGAACTTTGGTGATGATAGTGAAGTTCTTCGAGATATGTTTGGCATGACACGATGAAAATGTTTACGGGTTTACTTGGAGATTCCGAATGGTGAAAAGTTCCTCTCTTAATTTTGGGATAAAAAAACGGGCCGCTGTGTGAGGCCCGGGACTTGCCCGTTTAGTAAAAGTGTTGGGTTTGAGCCATGTAGCCCGTTTAACTCCTGACCCGTTTTAATTTTTTATGGGTTTAGCCAAATTTAGCCCGGATTCGGCCCGATCCGTCAAATTAGTAGTTCTACTCGTCACCTCTTTAAACCGCCTCCTCTCCGATTTCATCTGCATTTTCTATGCAAAATATGGTAATTTTTTTTATAAAACCTATGTCAACTTATTTTGGTTCTCTCTTGAGTATACGATAGCATTCAAATTTTGCGATGATGGAAATGATGTCTGTAAGTAAAAGGTTTGAGCAGGAATTGTAAGTGGTGGGTAGCTAATTGATGCGAAGTTTGGGGAGAAAATGGTGAGGGCCCCTGTCTTTGTTTTGAGTTATTGCAATGCGACTGTCGCAACCTCTCCTACAACGAATGGTGTTTGCGTTGCTATGCTCGTAAGCGAGTGAGCAAGGTCAATACGGGTTGAAATGAAAGGCGTGGGCTGCATTCTAGCTTTGAATGGTAGTCTAGACTTCTCCCAACATTATGTATGCTCCTATTGCTCGTCTCCCCATTCTTCGTGCATCGTTTAGCTCCCACTACTCTTCCTGCATTGGTCAAAGATTCTCAATGCTGATCCATCCGGTGGTGTTTGCTCTGAGCTGTTTCGCTTTCCTTACCTGTTTTCTGTTTTTGAACGTCTTTAAAAAATGTGTATAAAGTCACAAAATTTTCATAAAATAACAGTTTTTTTCCGCTCCTTTTTGGTTTTTCTTCAAAGAGTAGAAGCTCGAATGATGCACTTATTTAAACTCAATTATGACGTATTTTGGATTTAAAACAAGAAGTTTCTACTTTACTAGGGGGAAAAAAGCAAGAAAAGGTGAAATGAAAACCAATACTACACTAGACAGCCCCTAAAGTTCTGCCGATCTTTGTGTGTTTTGGGATTCTCATATACTATAGCTGGTTTGTCTGTGTGCATCCATCAGAAAACATTGGATAACCATGCCATCCATTTGTTTTCCAGTGCATTTGCTAGTGATCATGTGGAGGGTATGTGCTCTCTCGGGCTTTTTGATATCCACTGTTTGGGTCCATGAGAGTGCTTTTGCCGTGTTTTTCTCTTTCAGTGTGCGCAAAATTGCGTTGGCTGTAGAATCTGCAAAATTTGTATGAAAAAGAAACTTGCACATTTGGAAAAAGCATATTTGGGACTTTGTAAGGGTAAGGACCCTTGTTTCTCTAAGCTAATGAACTTAAACACTACAGACTGTGCCTATTTTGTTATATTCTTAATTAAGCATGTCGGAGGGAGATGTATTTGTATGTTAGGTTGAAGATGTTTCCTTTTGTATGGACCCCTTTGCGCTTTCGACTTACTCTTCTTTATATATTTGATTCTAGGTCACTTGTGATATGAGCTGATTTTACCTAATGAAATATGTTGTTATTCGTTTGTCAATGAAGACCATGAAAACTTTGTCGAATATGCGATATGCCATTAAATTTGGAGTTAATGGTTTTAGCTTAGGTCTATAACTTTGTTGATTATGACCCTGCACAATGTTTCTTAATCCTATAAAAACAATATATTCGACTATCCAAATATATAGAGAGAATTAGAAATCTAGAGATGGTAATCAACTTATCATATCGAGTTATGTTGAAACTGTGAGGTATAATATGGATAATTTTTGAGAATCTGGAATTGTTTCTTTCTCACATTTGATCCATGCTTCCTTTGTTATTGTGGTACTCAGTCTTCAATTGTGCATTTGCTATATCTTGCACAGGGAAGCCGGAAGCCAATTGCAGCTCTTTGAATTCACCATGAGTTATATAAATAGTAGGCATCATGGAAAGGAGAACTTGAGTCTTTGTGCTGTGTTTTTATGATTAGGTCTTAGTTTCATCAGCTTTAGGAGCTATTGGTGGAAGTTGTCAATTATGGTGGTGGTTCGAACTTCGATCAGCTCAGAAGCTTTTAATTGTGGTGTTAAGCAGTACTGGTTCTGTTGTCTGAGCAAATTGTACCTCCATGTGATTTTTGTTGATTACTGTTTAAAAAGTGTTTTAGTTGGTTTCTAGCGCAGCATTTTTGAACATGTACTCTATGTTGATGATGAGTTTTTACCAAACACTTTACACTATACCCTACACGATCTGGCTGGCAATCATTGTCATATTTTCTATGCATTTGAATTCAGCTACAGAACATATACTACATTTGTGTTGAGCTGCTTTCTGTAGTTATCAGATCTTTTGTTTCAGGAGAATAATCTCTCTTTCTGAACAAGAGAGAGTGGATCATCTTGGCCCGGCTTTGACCAGATCAATTAATTACATTTTTAATCAGAATATCAATTTAGTTCAGTTGTAATTGCTTATGTGATTAGGCTAACGTCACTTATCACTGATGATTTCTTTCCTACTAGGATAATACTCTGGGACTCTCTGGTGGGTCAAATCGCAACAATGAAGTAAGATCATTGTCGTGTCTTGACCAATGCACAATCTGTGTTAATAATCTGTTGATAGGAAGAAAGTTTAATTAATGGTTGACAGAAGAAAGTTTGAATTTGAAAGGAACCTTTATCTATTAATTGCCGCCCGGCCCAGAAAAATTTAGAAACGGACACTTTTCCTTTTCGGTTTACTTTACTGCTACTCTTTTATCTGTTTTGATTACCAACGTCTAGAATTTAAATCTGGAAAAATTATTTATGTTAATGTATAAATTTGATCTTAATTCGACTCTGATCGAACTTCTGACTCTTTTCTTACCGAGTGAATGTGTTTCGACTTAAACATTGAATATTGCTGGAAAAATGAAAACACAACAAATTCAAATGCCGCCCCACTCCTATTATTCTCTTAAAAGAAAAAGAAAAATAATTCGTAAGTGATTAGGTTTGGTCTGGAAACCTTTTGTCAAAAGGGGCCACTAATTAAGTTGTTGTGCAACCTTTTTTTTTTTTTTTAATATATAAAAAAACTTTTTGTAATCATCATGCAAATTGTAGCCCAATTGTCCATGGCTAAGTTTAATTATTTTAGGTTTTTTCTTTATAAAATCATGTTAAATAAACTATATTAAAAATGTCAACACGTAAGGAATGAAGCTAAGTTATTTTGTTGGTGGTTGCTAAAACTTTCTTTTTCCGTTACAAGAGAGCCTTAAAATTTATAAATTCAACTTTTCATTTCTATTATAGTTCGAACGTATAATTTATCTCGTAAAAAAGACATGTGTTTACCGATAGAGATATAGTTTATGTATAAAGGTATTATATTTGATTAAAAATTTGATTTGACTTAACTAAGTGACTTCATTTTCTCATTCGTTATTTATAGGTGGCAAATGTATCAATAAAGTTTCGAGTTAGAATCTTATATTCGCAACATATGATTTCCTTTTTGCCTTTTTTTTAAATTTGTTTATTTGTCATTGAAGGGTAGATAAACTTTAAATGGAGTTTTTTTTTTATTATTATTATTATTATTATTATTATTATTTTGGGTGTAAAATGGAGGTTATGTGGATTCTTAGCTACGTGCATATGTAATCAGATGGGGAAAGATGGGGCAGCAGTAACTAGGTTTTTAAAAAAAATTATAATCTTTGTGGATGCAACTTTTCCATATTTATTAATTGCTATCAAGTACGAATACGTCATTTTTTATGTTGTGTTCACGTTAGATTTGTTATCAACATCGACACTTGATAGACACTCACACTATACATGTCTGATTTATTACCTCCCAAATTTTATTTTTTTGTCATAATTTTAAATAATTGTTGTATCAAAGAACTGTTTAGTGTAAAATATAGTTGCTAAAAATATTTATAATATTAAACTTAATTTTAAATTGACGTTTCAATTGCATTATCTTTAAAGATATAATTGAAACTCATTTTTTTAATTATTGTGAATGATATTTTTATATAATCTATATTAATATTAACATATATGTTGTATTAATATCTTTTAATTTTTAATTTTTCCACATTACAATATCAGTATTTATATAATGTCTATTATCTATGTCAATGTCCGTGTTTCATAAATTATTTTTCAACACTTTTATAACACTCTGATGGACTACTATAGGAAATACTATGAACAAGATTTTCTTAATTTCTTGCTTTCCGACAAAACTATGCGCATTGTATAATAAGACAACTCGGTGCAGGCAAAATATATGGAAACAAGATAAGAGGAAGAGTGTACCTTTCTTTTTCTCTCCTCCAAGTTTTTATTGGCATCCATGTGCTCATAATGTTTGAGATTTATTTTAATTTTTTTTACCGGTCTCTGATAATGCCCACCTAGATCGTACAAGAGCTTCTAAACAAAAGTTTCATCCATTACTCTTATATTTAGATTTTTATTTTTTATTATTTAATATAAACCGTTGTACTGTCGATAAAATACTATTTTTTTACATAAAATTATAGCACAACTAATTAGTATGTATCTTCTTTATAAAATAGATTATGTATTCAATAAAATGTGCTATAATGATAGTGATAAGTAATACTAAAAGATCTACTTTCTCACAAAAGTGGTGTAAATTAAATGCAAACAATATTTATAGAAGTGAAGCCAAGAAAATAAAAAAGGATTGTGAAAATGGACTATCTATCATTGTTGGAGAAATAAAAACCACTTCGTCTTTTTTGTTTTAGGTCGAATCTCGCACAGTTTTCCTAAAAAGCCATTCCATTAAGAGTTCCACCGCTCAAATTTTTTTTCTTATATGAGAGTTTGGTTCCCACACTTCAACAATCTCCCCCTCGAACTAAGTATCACAGAGCCCACAACTTGGGCTCACCAATCTCTCCTCGAACTAAGTATCACCGAACCCACTACTAGGGCCCAACAATCTCCCCTCGAACTATGTACCACAGGGCCGGGCCTAGGAGGTCCACCAAGTACACTTTTTCAGCTCGACTTGGAGATTCATTGTACTTCTTCCTATTCGGACTGAAGATTCTCCGCACTTTTCCAATTCTACTTAGAGATTCACTGTATGCCACCCACATCGTACTGTGTATTTCTATGGACTCCAAACCTCGTGTACTGGCCCTGGTCCATTATCTATATACTCGTCCCCACATCGCAGGCCCACCAAAACTTTAGCTCTGTTACCATTTGTTGTAAAATAAAAGCCCACCTGGATGGAATGATATTGTTCGCTTTAGGCCTGAGCCCGAACGATTTCGCCAAAAGACCTCATTCCATTTGAAGATTAACTCCTCTTATATTTATTTTTTATTTCTCTCATATTTCCAATGTGAAACTTTGGTTCGCACAACCCAACAATTTCCCCATTGAACAGAGTACTACCAAGCCCAACGTCTGAGCCCGACAATCTCCCTCTCGAACAAAGTCCTTCATAGTCCTCAACATGACCCACCGACCTCAAGTTCCTTTCGGAGATTCACCGTACTATATGTTCGGTCTTGAACTGAGTAAAGCCCACTGATTTGGCCCATCAACTCACACGAAATATGGAATCACCCATCACACTCTACGCTCAATCTATTGGCCCATCAACTTCATTTCAGCCCTAAGATTGCCGCCAACATCATTCGTGCACTAGGTCTGGGCCATCATCCGCATACTCATCCCACCAATCCATCGGATCCAATACACAAGCTTATCAAACCATCAACTCATCTAAGATCTATCATTTGTTGTAGAAATAAAATTCAACTGGTATCTCTTAATGGAACAATATATTTGTCCGCTTTGAGTCTGAGCCTACACTATTTTTTTAAAATGCCTCATTCCATTAGAAGATTAACTACCATTATATTCCTACACTTTACTTTCTATTTCTCTATATGACACTTGGTTCGCACACTCCAATACTCATGAATATCTAATCTAATCTAATATTATTTTATTAATAAGGTTAGACTGGTAAATGAACGATTAGCAATTGTATTTTTTCGTGTTATAAATATAAATAGTTTAAGTTGTGAGTATGAGTTTATATTTTTAATTATTTTTACAAAAATTTAACATATAATATGGTTGCACATCATAACAAACAAAGAGATAAACTAAAGTTAATATGTTTGTACAATGCATTTCTTTCTTCTAGCATCTTTTTTTTTAATAGGATTAATCTCATTTGAATATTGTTAAGCTTTAAAAAGGAATAATTCTCCTATCATGATTTACTTAATTACTAAAACTCAAACTTTAGATATCGGTTAAAAGTGAACAAATCTTAATTTACTGGTAACTACTAGATCAAAACCAATATTGGTTGCCACATTGGGTACTAACTATTCCGAATTCGAATCCGATAGAACCCGAATAATTCCACAATTTAACACAACAACATATCCAATGCTCAAACCTACACTACCTATGAACTATTGTTACACTTGTTTTGCACAAGCGTTTTACTATTTCTTATTTTATTGCTGTAGTGTTTGTTTCGCACAAGCTTATTAATTATACACGTAAAGTGATAATTAGGATATAATATGTCTATTTTTAAAAGGGCTCAAATATCTTCCATATAAAGAAATAGCCAAGCAGCAGAAACTGCCAGAGGCTACACTGACTGTTTAATCTCCGCCCTTCCTTCCTTATCATCCCCACCTCTCTTCCCCCCATTTTATCCCCTCTTCTTCTTCCCCAATCCATTTCTCTCCTCCACTTCCCATATTATCAATACCTCTCAATCTCATTTCAGACCCTTTTCCTCTCTTTAATGGTTACTCTAAAACCATATCCCGCTAATTATAATATTCATCATTAAAAGTATCTATTATACATATTCCATAGTTTGGTGGTGCGACGTCGGTTTTCCTTGTGCTGGCCACAAGAACTGCATTAACACCACTACCCTTCTTGTCTATCACTTTCTTCATTAATATATCCTTAAACCTCCGCAGAGATTCTTTTTTTTTTCCAGCCTTCGGTCCGCATACTGTTTGTCATTAATAGGTACTGTTTTGGTCCCTTGAAATGAACCTTAATTTATATCATTTTTTGAGTTGGTTTTTTTCAATTTGAGTTTCAAACTCTAATCTAATTGCTTTCTTCTACCAATTGGATATGTTGGATATAATATTGTTTTATTTATCCATGAAATTAAGGGAAATGAAGGCCAATTAACTGAATTTTTTTTCTTGAAATAGGTTTATACCAATATTAATAGAGAGTTTTTAGCTCACTTTTAATCAAGGAAAGTTCAAGAAAATGGCACCTAGGAACAGTCGTGGGAAGGCTAAAGGCGAGAAGAAGAAGAAAGACGAGAAGGGTATTTTTTTAATTTTTAATTTTGTATAATGATTTTTTTGTTAAATTATGGCATTTTCTTAATTAATTAATCAATCTCATATTCTTAATATTCTTAATATAATAATGTTATTGCAGTGCTGCCCGTTGTTACGGATATCACAATAAACTTACCCGACGAAACTCGCGTTATCATAAAGGTGTGGTGCTCCTCCTATCTCACTACTTAATGGGATTTCTTTTTGGAACTTTAAAGCAATTTATATTTACTTGAATTTCATCATCTTTGGAATTTGGAGGACTTCAAATCTTTGGGGTCGTGTTCCTTTTATGAAATTGTTTTACTATAACTTCTAATCCGTCAACACATAGACCATCAACATTAATTATTTTCGTTTTTTGATTAATTCTCAAAGTTCCAAGCAATCAATGAAGCGAATATATATTGGAATACCCATAATTAATTTTCTTGAAATATCTAGAGATGACAACTTTTCGTAAGGTTTTAAAGTCTTATATGATTGGTTTGACTCTATCGAAAAAGTACAATAATATCATTATTTTCCACCAAACTTGCGTAATTTGAATGCTACTTATCCTTAATCTATTTTTTGAAGGCGGCGTTTTGTTTTCCTTTGAATTTTACTATGTACGTAATTTTGTTTCGTTAAAATGTTTACGGTGATGAATATGAATAATGACTCTTTTTTTTTGGTGTAAGTTATTGGGACTAATTTTGGTATATGCTTGAGCAATGAACAGGGAATATCAACTGACAGAATAATTGATGTTCGTCGGCTTTTATCAGTCAATACGGAAACTTGCTACTTCACCAATTTCTCCTTGTCTCATGAGGTCAGAATCAACCCACCTCTCCTCTCCTCTCCTCTCCTCTCCTCTTCTCCTCTCCTATATTATTATTATTATTATTACAAATTTGCTAATTTTGTGGCTGGAAAATACAGATAAATGGGCAATTTATGTCGAACTTGTAATTTTCAATTATTGGACGAACACAAATTAAAAATTACAATATAGTAGAGTCGTGCAAAGTTTTTTGTACTGACAATTTTGTTTTTGTAAGTACATATTTTTTTTATTTTTTAAAATAAACAAGAGACAAACACTAATATTTTATTACTCTTTCCATATTATTTAAGGTAAAATGTTCAGTTTGATTTTTTATCTTTCTTTTTTTCAAAAGAAAAAATATACATGAAAAAAACTATTAAAATCCAACAAACAAAAAAGACGTGAAAAATGAAAAAGTACTGACTGGGCTTTTGCTGAATTGGGCTTTAAGGAACAAAAAGGATCTGAAAAAATAACTTATTGGGCTTTGTTTGTCTTTTACAGGTAAGGGGCCCACAACTAAAGGATTCGGTTGACGTGTCAGCGCTCAAGCCTTGCGCGCTCACTTTAATCGAAGGTTAGTAGATTAAAGCTCCATTACGTTACATATAACTATAAGCATTAAAATAAAATATATCGTTGCGTAAATACGACGTAGCGTCTCTAAAGACGGCTTAGAAACCACGCCGCTGTATTATCCATACCTAAACAGCCACTTAACCGTCCACAACTTTCTTCCTTCCGATACAGAGGACTACGATGAGGACCGCGCCGTGGCGCATGTCAGACGGCTGCTGGACATCGTTGCCTGTACTACGTGTTTCGGTCCGTCGGCGACTGCGCAGGATAAGCTCAAGTCTGATTCCGGCAAGAATGCGCTGGGTGCGCAGGATAAACCTGCCAAGAAAACTGCAACCAAATCTCAAGCAGTCTCAAACACCACCAGCACCACCATTGATGCAGCCTCCGCCGCAAAACAATCATCATCTAAAGATGTTCCGGTGGATGTAGAAGGAGAAATGAGCCACTCTTGCCCGAAGCTTGGAAGCTTTTACGAGTTCTTCTCTCTTTCTCACCTCACGCCTCCCCTTCAATGTACTCTTCCTCTTTCCCTCTGTTTTGTTGAAGACTGAAATATGGACGTAGTTGCGTGTATGATTGAAATTTTGGATAATTTGTTGCAGTTGTGAGGAAGGTGATGAAACGGCAGGTAGAGGAGATTTCTGCGGGTGATCATCTTTTCTCGCTCGATGTAAGAATTGCTCGAATCATCTTACATCTTTGGTTCATGTAATTTCTGATATATTATTTTTTCTTGTGTAATATTTGAAGCAGTTTTGTTTGATATAATTAGGTGAAACTGTGCAATGGGAAGGTGGTTCAGGTCGAGGCTTGCAGGAAAGGATTTTACAGTGTTGGGAAGCAAATGATCATGTGTCATAACCTTGTTGATTTGCTACGTCAGCTAAGCAGAGCTTTTGACAATGTTAGTTTTGGTTCCATAACTCTTTTCATGTTCTTATGGGTTGATTGCGAAGTTTTATACTTATTGTTCTGTGTTTCAGGCTTACGACGATCTAATGAAAGCATTCTCAGAACGTAACAAGGTACACTGCTATATGCTGAATTTAAAACATTGGCAAACAGAAGAATAAAAGAAATTTAAGTTGTTTGATAGGGTTTCTTGCGATCCTTGATGTTTTTGGTTTTAATTATTAACCTTGTTTTATTTTTATGCTTTGTTGCAGTTCGGTAATCTTCCTTACGGCTTTAGGGCAAATACATGGCTTATCCCTCCGTCTGTGGCGCAATCACCATCAGTTTTCCCTCCGCTTCCTGCTGAGGATGAAACATGGGGAGGGAATGGAGGTGGTCTAGGAAGAGATGGAAAAAAGGACTTGATACCTTGGGCTGATGAGTTTTCTTTTATTGCATCTATGCCATGCAAAACAGCAGAAGAGAGGCAGGCTCGAGACAGGAAAGCCTTCCTTCTTCACAGCCTATTTGTCGACGTTGCCATTTTTAGAGCTATTAAGGCCGTGCAACATGTAAAAGTAAAGCCAGACATAATGCATTCAGTCGAAAATGATGAGATTCTTTATACTGAGAGAGTAGGGGACTTGAGCGTCACTGTTTTGAGAGATGCTTCCAATGCAAGCCTTAAGGTGGATACTAAAATTGATGGGATACAAGTGATCAAAGCAGATAAGAGTAATTTAGTGCAGAGAAACCTATTGAAAGGGATAACTGCTGATGAGAATACTGCTGCACATGTAAGTTTATGAAACATTTGAGTGGGATTTATTTATTGGGGTTTGGACTCTGGGATGCTCATATTTAGTATAATTGATATATTGGTTGAAGGCTCTTTTATGTGTTCTGAGTGCAGGACATTACCACACTGGGTGTTGTTAATGTAAGGTACTGTGGTTATATTGCCATTGTGAAAGTTGAGGGGAGAGATGGTACAAATGAGAGTCCTCCAACTCGAAGTATTGAACTTGAACAGCCTGAGGGTGGTGCCAATGCCCTTAACATTAATAGGTGCTTATCCTTTCTGCTCTATGTTCAAATAAAGCATCAGTGGTTTGTGATTGCCTACAGAATTTAAATAGCTTCATATCCAATCAATAATTACAAGTAGTTGTCTTCGGAATTTTAGGCAGGTAGCCGCCTAGCATGAACTAGCATGGACCATGTTAAGTACTATATAATTTCTTGACTCTTACCTGAATCAATATAACAGAATTCAATCACATCATTTAGTGCTTTCAATAGATTTCCAGGATGAACCTACATATCAAGATGCCTTATTTTTGGATTGACATCCATTTAACCGATTCTTCCAAGTAAGCTACATGGAAGCCGTGGCAATGGTTCATTGTGCATAAATCTAACTTTTTCCTTCTTGCAGTTTGCGGGTACTTCTTCATAAAACAACACCTCCAGAATTCAGTAAACAAGCACATCATTTGCAAGTTTTGGAATGCGAAGAGCTCAGTGCTTCTCAAGCGTTTGTAGAGAGGCTGCTGCGGGAAAGTCTTGCCAAGCTTGAGGAGGAGGAAGCTGAGAAGGATCATTTTGTGAGATGGGAACTGGGAGCCTGCTGGATACAACATTTGCAGGACCAGAAAAATACAGAAAAGGATAAGAAACCTGCTACTCAGAAGAGTAAGAAACCTTCTGCAGAAAATGAAATGAAGGTTGAGGGACTTGGGACACCTCTTAGGTCCCTTAAAAACAACAAGAAAAAGTCAGAAGATAGCCATATGAAGATGCATTCTGAAAATTCTAAGTTGCCATTAGATGGTGTGTCACAGGAAGGGGGGGATATCTCATCAGATATTATTGAATCTCAGCTTGAAAACAATGCCAAATGCAATGAGCTAGCTTTGCAGACCCTGTTGTCTGATGCAGCTTTTGCTCGCCTAAAAGAATCAAATACCGGTCTGCATCGCAAGGTGATTTTCTTAGCTGTCGTTGATTTTTCCTTTTGTTCTTGGTATTATGTGTGCTAACTAACATATCATCTAATCAACAGTCTTTGGAAGAACTAATTGACTTGTCCCAGAAGTATTACACAGAAGTTGCTCTTCCTAAATTGGTAATTTGTCAATGTTTTTTTTCTTCGTGATCTGTATTCTTAAAGGCTATTATGATTCCTAGATCAACTATTAACAATGTGATACAGGTAGCAGATTTTGGTTCTTTGGAACTTTCACCAGTTGATGGTCGGACTTTAACTGATTTTATGCACACTAGAGGTCTTCGGATGCGTTCATTGGGACAAGTTGTAAGTTTGTGTTCCTGTGTACCTGCAGTTGTGTTTTTTAGCATGAATGATTACCCTATAAATGCATGTCAAAGAAATTCATGGTTTCGCATTTTTTTCATAGATGGAGACCATTGATTTTATTCTTCACTTGGAGTGAATGTTTGGCGGATATCTAATCTGATATTGTAACTTGACTCAATCAAAATTGTTAACCCTGCTTATGGGCTGTTGCTATCAATTAACCATATGCGGCCCTCATTTTCAAAGGAATTTTGAAGGCCACTTTAAGTTATGACTGGAGCAAGCTGATGGGTAATTGGCTTAAGACATGATTTTTAACTGTAAAGCATAAGCTTCATGAGATGAGTTGTTTTCTGTTAACCATTGGATACTTCATCTAGGAATCACATGCTGCATACTTTGTCCCTGAAGGCTTTATGTCAGAGCTGTCCACTAATGAGGGCCCCAACATTGTTACTAAAACATGTAGGACTGTCGCTTTCTTTTAGCAAGTTGCAACATAACAAACTGGCTTGTTTTTTGTTTCTTCTTTATGTACATTAGCAACAATGTTTCTCTGAATCAATTATATTTTGATTAGTGGACTGGACAAAGTTGCTGCATTAAGGGCGACCTCATTTCTTTATCTTAGAAATTATGATTTTTTTTTGAATTGAAATCCCAAGAGGAATGCGAATCATTAACTTGTTTACTCACAAACTGCTACTTCGACCAAGTTTTAATTGTGGATGAACTGTGCTATTTGTTATTCATACCAGGTGATGCTTTCTGAAAAGCTATCACATGTACAGTCACTGTGCATTCATGAGATGATTGTACGAGCTTTAAAGCACATTCTTCAGGCTGTGATTGCTGCTGTCACGAATCATGAGAAAATGGCTGCATCAATAGCTGCTGCAATGAATCTGATGCTTGGAGTTCCTGAAAAGGGAGATTCAAGCAAGTCTTGCCATGTTCATCCACTTGTATGGAGATGGCTGGTTGTATTTTTGAAGAAGCGATATGAATGGGATCTTAGCAGCTCAAACTTCAGAGATGTGAGGAAATTTGCAATCCTCCGTGGATTATGCCACAAGGTATACTCCCCAATGTCAGTCTTGAAAGTTTTACTAAAATGTTACTTCATATTTTGGGATTAGTGGATTCAAATTTATGATATGTGAGCGAAGTTTTTATGCTTTCCAATGTGGGGAGAAATGAAAAATCATAGGCGATTACATATCAATGCCTGAAGAAAATTTCATCAATTCCTTATTATATTACTTTTTGGATTTTGTTTTTCTCATTTTACACTAATGTATTATTCCTTTACAAGGACTGCGCAAAGATGTGATGCAATTACTCAATAGTTGGAAAATGGAATCATGAAAGTGTAAACTGAAAAGTCTGTTCCTTTCTTATTTGTCTTCAGGTGGGTGTTGAGTTAGTTCCAAGGGATTTTGACATGGATTCTCAGTACCCCTTCCAGAAAACAGATGTTGTCAGCCTTGTCCCAGTGCATAAGGTAATGACTAGATATCTAATTATTCCCGTTTTTTTCAATCTTGTCTGAAATCTAATCATATTCTCTAGGCTGTTCTGAGTTGAATTTTCCAACTCTTTGCAGCAAGCAGCATGCTCCTCTGCTGATGGAAGGCAACTCCTGGAGTCATCAAAAACAGCACTAGACAAGGGAAAGCTTGAAGATGCTGTCACATATGGGACAAAGGTGTATATGGCTTCCAAAAATAACCCTTATATGTTCCTTTATAGACATGATGGGGCATGGTCTTTTGTGATGGCATGTCCACCATGTTTTCACATATGAACTGTTATCATTGAACGCTCTCAACTGCTTCTTCATCCTTTCTATTTTTATTGTGATATGTCCAGGCTCTTGCAAAGCTAGTTACAGTTTGTGGTCCCTACCACCGAATGACTGCTGGAGCTTACAGTCTTCTTGCTGTTGTATTGTATCATACTGGAGACTTCAATCAGGTAAATTCTTTTCCACTTTGTTTTGAGGAAGGATGGAAATATTTGCAGTAACACTCTTTTAGTTATTGTCAGTTCGCTAGGTTGCTTTTGACTATGTGCTACTTCATACTGTTGGTCCGTTAAGAAAAAATGAGCTCCTTAACAGTATGTGCTTACATTTCAATGCTGATTCACCTTGCGTTCTCATCACAGGCCACTATATATCAGCAAAAAGCGTTGGATATCAATGAGAGAGAACTAGGGCTTGATCATCCTGATACAATGAAAAGTTATGGGGATCTTGCTGTGTTCTATTACCGACTTCAACACACAGAGTTGGCTTTGAAGTATGCACGTTTTTTCTCTTGTAAAACTTTGGCTTCAGTATATTATTGTGCTTCATGTCTGTTTTAATTTTCTCCATATAATGCCCTCTTACCTTTTCTTTAGCTGATGCTATTCATATTTATCATTAGAATGACTAAGAATAATGATTATTTTCAGGGAGGTTTTGTTGCTTAGACCTTAAATTCCTTTAATTATGTATAACCTTCATGAAAATTAGATTAAAGCAAGAGTGAACATCAACCATAGTTGTTTTTTGCATGGTTCATGGGTGTTTTTGCCCTTTCTTAAAAAACTTTCTTAGCGGAATCCATTTTGGTGTGGCTTTTTTCCAGCACTTCCTTCTACTTTCCTCAGTATGTCGTCAGGGATAATTCTTCAATCACTTCCCCACATCCTTTCCATTTACAAAGATTTATTTAGTTTGTGGTTTATCGTCAGTATTTAAGTTTAGTATCTTTTGTTTGATCAGGTATGTAAAGCGGGCTTTGTATCTTTTGCATCTTACATGCGGTCCATCACATCCAAATACAGCTGCAACATATATTAATGTGGCTATGATGGAGGAGGGTCTTGGGAACGTGCATGTTGCCCTGAGATACCTTCACAAAGCTCTAAAGTGCAATCAAAGGCTTCTTGGCCCAGATCATATTCAGGTTCCCTTTGTCTTTTGCTGAAGTTCGTTTTACGTTTCATTCATTGTATGACTAATTGAAAGCTGATGGTAAAATTACTGGCTAGCTTATCAGATACTTAACTTGGGGATATACTTCCACACAGGAAGCAATGCAGTTAAACTTCTTCTAAAAAATTCTGTGGCCGTTAGGTTGTTAGGTAGCCTTAAATTTTCCACCTTCCTTTTCCCTCCTTGAAAGGAAAAACAACGAAGGCGGAGATCAGTTCAAGAATGAAGTAGGAATTATGGTATGGGAAGTATGTACATGTGTTGCAAGCACCATGGGGACATGAATGTCTCAAGTGCTCTGTGTTACTTAGTTTCTAAAATTCAGTTGGTAGATTGAACTTCAAGTTTGTTGCATGAAGCTGCTAACTAAACCTCTAAAAAGATTGCTTGTACTTATGATACTTCTAATAAAATTTGGCTTACGGGTAATGCCTTTAATCACAGACTGCAGCGAGTTACCATGCCATAGCAATTGCACTCTCATTAATGGAAGCATACCCTTTGAGCGTTCAACATGAACAGACAACCTTGCAGATTCTTCGAGCAAAGCTGGGTCCAGATGATCTGCGTACTCAGGTACTCTACTAACTCAACTGGTTCCCTCCACCCTCTTCATATGTTCTCCTTTTTTATGCACACTTGCGCATCTCTATTTGTGGAAGAGTGCATTTGATTGGTAGCACTAGATGTGCACAATGATTGGTATAATGTAGTAAATTGATTCAAAATGTCTAGAAAAGCCTATCTGTACCTCTGCAGGGATTAAACTGCTTCTTGTGGTTTTTATCATTACATTTGACCCCTCGATTCGCAACTTTAGTTATCAATATCAATGTGGTACTTGATATTGCTTCATGTATTTTCACAATCCAGTTACTAATTAAGAAGTTGGGTGAAATGCTTCAGGATGCTGCTGCTTGGCTTGAGTATTTCGAGTCCAAGGCGTTTGAACAGCAAGAAGCTGCTCGGAATGGTACTAGGAAGCCTGATGCATCAATAGCCAGCAAAGGTCATCTAAGGTGAATTACGATATATATTTTCACCTCATCTTGAGCTTTACATTTGTTGTAATTTGTTTCTGCTGCTTCTTATTTGGTAGAGATGAAGCATAGGATGGAACTCTTGATCAAACAGATGCAAATCTTGTTACTAATTTTTTTTTACTGTTTGGCAGTGTGTCAGATTTGCTGGACTACATTAATCCTAGCCGTGATTCCAAGGGGAGAGATGCAGGGGCAGTGAAGAGAAAAAGTTATATAACAAAGGTATCCAGATCTTTTGTCATAATGGGTTAATAATCTTTCTTAGCTGGCCATAAGGATTTCACCTGAGTTTAGGGTTTCGGATTTTCAACATGGTTGCGTTATCATCTCTAATTTCTTCTTTTGGTAAAAACAAGCCAATCAATTTCAGTTTTTGTTTCAGGTGAAGGAGAAATCCAATCCAAGCATCAGTGCAGCAACCTCTGATGAATCTCCCAAAGATACCACTGATGAGGCTTCAGATGGAGAAACACATGTACCTGACAGTCCTAAACAGGAGATCAGCTGTGCTCAAGTTCAGGTCCAGCAGTCTGCCATGGTCACCACAGAGAAGAAACAAAGCATTGCCAATGAAATCTTTCCTGAAACACATGCTGAAGCAGATGATGGCTGGCAGCCAGTCCAAAGGCCAAGATCTGCTGGTTCACATGGGCGACGAGTAAAGCAAAGGCGTGGGATCATTGGCAAGGTTTTTGGTTATCAGAAAAAGATTGCAGATGCTAACTTGGATCAGCCTCCAGTGAAGAATACTCACCCGAATAGTAGGTATTACCTTTTAAAGAAACGGACACTGGCTCATGCAAGTTATGCTGATCAGCATCCATCAAATCCCTCATATGGTACCAAATTTGGGCGGAGAATGGTGAAAGCAGTTACCTATCGGGTTAAATCTGTCCCTTCCTCCAATAAAAATGCTACAACTGAGAATTTAGGAAGTAGTGGTGAGGTCTTCTCCTCATTAGAATCTGGTTCCATTGCTACCCCAAATGATGTTGGCCCACCAAAGAACTCAATAGTTACTCTTGGAAAATCCCCCTCATATAAAGAAGTAGCATTGGCACCACCGGGTTCTATTGCTAAGCTGCAGAACTGGTTTCTGCAAAATGATATTCCACATGATCTGGAAATTAGTGTTGAGGAAAAGGGAGAGACAAATGAAGTTAAAGAAATTGCTGGGTCAATGCTGACGGAGGTGGAAGATAATCACAGAGTGCAGGATAGTGATTCAACAAATCATGAGGAACAAATTGGTGGTATTGAGGAAAAAGAAGGCCATTCTTTCGATAATTCTTCTTTGATTGTGAGCCAAACTAAGCAAGTACCTGAATCTGGTGCTGTTGAGGTTAATGGACAGGTAGAGGAAAGCTTGCTGAACAATAGCGTGCCAAATTCAGTTGATTCTAGCCAAAGTGGATGCCACGAGAAGGACTCTGGTGAATTTGAACCCCAAGGTAATTGTCACTCCACCTTGCCAGGAGTGGAGGATTTGAAAGACAAACCACCAGTTTTGAATTCAGGTGATTCTCGTGTATTCCCCAATAAGAAGTTGTCTGCTTCTGCAGCTCCATTCAACCCATCAACATCCATTACACGACCTACTCCAGTTCCCATGAGCATCGCTCTTCCTTCTGGCCCTGTTCAAGTTCCAGCTATTGCACCTTGGCCAGTAAATGTAGCTCTTCATCCAGGGCCAGCAATTAGTCCAATGCCCTCCCCACACCACCCATTTCCATCACCTCCTCCAACACCAAACATGATACAGTCATTGCCCTTTATGTACCCTCCTTACACTCAAGGCCCAACTAGTAACTTTCCTGTAACCAGCAGTGCCTTTCACCCCATTCATTTCTCTTGGCAGTGTAATGTGAATCCCAATGTACCAGACTTCATTCCTACCACAGTGTGGCCTGGTTGCCATCCAGTGGAGTTCTCTGTCTGTCCACCTGTTATCGAGCCTATTCCAGACCCCATGGTGGATACTAAATTGCAATTTGAATATTCTGAACGCCCAATCTCACCTTCAATTCTTCCACTAGACATTGACAGTGTAGAAGTTAAGAAAGAAATGGATCCCTTAGCATCAGAGGGAACAGATGAGACAAATGAATCAGCTGAGGTTGGCTCGGAAAATGTAAAGGAAGAGGGGCATTCAAATCTTGATCTCTGCAAGATTGAAAATTCTGGGAACGATTCATGTCATTATGAAAGCCCAAAAGAAACTGCTGGTAGCAGTTCTGAAAGGAAGATTGATGGAGAGAAAACCTTCAGCATTTTGGTAAGGGGGAGGAGAAACCGGAAACAGACTCTGAGAATGCCAATAAGTTTGCTTAGTCGACCATATGGCTCACAGTCATTTAAAGTAATATATAACAGAGTAGTAAGAGGTAGCGAAGCTCCAAAACCTACCAGCTTTTCCAGAACTGAAAGTGGCATGGCTGATGCCACAGCAGCATAACGTTCTTATTCCCTTATAAATCAGCCAATCAAGTAGTGCAGGCTGTTCAGAAAAAAAGTTGAAGAAATGATGATTTATTTGACTATTATTGAATATTTTCAGGCTTCTATGCAATCCCATCCTTTTGGAAAACGACGGGTTAGTTTCTAAATTCATCTTTTTGTATTGAACTTTCAGAGGACAGGTGCATGTTATGTGTCCTGTTATATGATGTGTTTAGCTGCCTTTTATCCAGTACATGTTAATAATGCCAATTTTCAATAATCTGTTTGTTTTATGTAAAGAGCACAACTGTAGCCATGGATAGGGTTCTCTAGTTGTATGCATGATATATTTATGACTGCTGTATTAACACTGGTCACTTTTTACAGAAGCTTCCCATTTGAGGACACTTGAGAAACAGGAATAGATGCTTTTTGTTACTTCAGGTACTTTTGCCACTGTTGGTTTTATTAATTCTAAACGTGATTGAATTTGGCTGTAATGCATTGGGCAAACGTGATTTGTTGTTTTCTTGTGCTCGGCTTGTGTTTGAGCTGCATGCTAGGTAGTTTGTCTTCTAAACTGTTTCCTAAAGATTCATTTTGCTGAACAATTCATGAACCTGAATAAAGGGGAGAAAAAGCTCTCATGTTAGATGTGTTATACCTTCTAGTATTCTTGTCAAACTGTTTCTGTAAGAATTTGGCTTCAGTGCATGGACCCGTTTAGGAGGCAAAAACTCTTCCTTTGGATTTTGATTTATTTGTGTTTTAAGTTTTGTGGCAAGTGGTTCCTTTATTGAATTGTTAAGAATGTGTTGGGTGCAAAACTGATCTTCCAATTACGTCCTGTGGTACTTATGGCAAAGTAGGGAGCTTGATCCTCAAATTTTGTGATGTGGGCTCTACTGATTCATGGTTTTACTTGATTTGCAGATTTACAGGAGGAAGTCTACTTTTTGGGACGGTCAATTTCTCAATATGAACTTTGTCAAGGTGGCATTTTTTGGAGAGTTGCAATTTTTTGAACCACATGTGAGGACAGTTCAGTTTTATTCTTAATTTTTTTTGGAATCAGTCCTGGAACTGTCTAAGCAAGTTAGTTTCATTGAACTTGTAAATAATTGCAATTGCTTCCCAACTATCTTTTTGTTCAAGGGAACAATGCCCGTGCCTAGTCCTCATCCTGAAAAGAATTTGACCTTTAGATTTCTTTCAATGGCCGGATGATTTTTTGCAAACGGAGATGATTGCAAGATGAGTCGATGTTTAATTAATGTCTTTTTCTTGCTTGCCGGAATTCGTATAGGTGGTTTCTGGGAGTGGTGATGGATTTTGTTACTGTTGTCTTAAAGCAGGAAGAACGTGGTTGAAGAATAGACAATTTTCAGTATCCATACTATTCCAAAAAAAAAGAGAACTTCTCAAACATACCCACCCTTCCACTACAATTTCAGGCATGATCAACCATCCGGTTCAAAACAGGCGCAAAAATTGAACCGGAATGCTATTCTTAATTCCCTTTGGGCAAACAATGGATGCACAGCTGTAAACTTTCTATTCAATTGGATTCATTTGGAATGTTGGAGATAGAGTCTTCTTTTCTGATCTCCTAATGCAGGATAATGTTTCTAGGATTATGACTCCTACTAAAATGACTGTAATCAAAACTCCATATCCTATCTTCAATGATACTCCTGCATCTCCTATATGGATTCCCCACACTATATTGAAAGCTCCAAAGAACAGAGCAATCCTTCCAAACCAGTGGTGGTGCCAGTTCCAATACTTCCGAATCTTGGCTTCTTTCTTTGGCCGTAGAAAGAACGCCAATATCTGAAAATCGAGATTAGATGATCAGAATTCTGAATTAGGAAAAGAAAATGCAGATAATAGTTTCAGGAATGGAGACAGAACCTGAAGAATACTAAGCGACAGAGCGAAGATTCCTATGCCTCGATGTGCTGCAACACTGGCGTCACCACCCTTATTGTACAGACGCAGTCCGATGATCACCCCGGTGAGGCCGAGCAGAAACCCTAGAAATTGAATGACAGCATGTAGGTAGTACCAAAGTGGGTCTTTGTGCTTCAAGTATCTTGCAATGATTGCCCCAAATGGAAGGAATAGCCCCCATGCAATGACACCTATTATCCCATGATTCCTCCTCAACACATCAGGTTTTATGGATACAGTAGATGCAGAACCTGTGAGAAACCTACATTTTAGTCCATGCATAATAAACAAGCTAAAGAGATGCCAACTCGGATTTTTTCGCTTTTCCGGTATGGATCACAGGTATGCCTAAGTTCGCAAGAGCACATGATTTCTTTCTACATGAAGATTGAATCAACGACCTCACTAACCCCATGTTCTTATTATACCCTTTCACTTGACCCTAAAACATGAGAAAGACCTAAAAGGAGGAGGGGAGATTGAACAAACCTGGAGAGAAGTTGAACAAGATGGAAGTCTTGTCATCGTGAACGGATAACCGGAGATGATTCGGATATGTGGTTCCAAAAGCCAGTATGATTGGTTGGAGGTTAAGAGGGTGGTCGAATTTAGCCTGAAATGCCAAGTAAATCATAGCTTCATAAAACACAACAGCTGGTGGAACTTTTGTGAGGTCTAATTCACCTGCATCCGCCACCACTTGCGACGGGCGATTGCCTTGTAAGTAGTACTGTTTGATCATGGCATGACCTTTCCTGGTAAGCCATCCAACCATAGCACTTGAACCAACCATCATCCCATCTTTTGAAAATCCCATAGATACCCAACCAGTGGTGTACACAGCAGATAATATGAATGTCACTGTGTTATCTTTGCCCTTGTGGTACTGCACAAGATGGATAGTACATTATCAACAAAAAGCTCACAAAGCAGTGAGTACTAACAACCTCATTGCTAATCTTAGATTAGTGATAGGAATGAGCTTTCTAGAAAGCACAGATTCCCCCAAATCAATGCAGAACAGAACCAACAGTTTTCTTCAAATTTCAATGTTTTATAAAGAAATGAAAGGAGAACGTAAATAAGAAGGGAGTTACTCTCAAAAGCAAAGTATTCCAAACAGGTGAACATATCATGTTTGACGTATTGTTGTAAGGTGGCGGAAGAACAGAACTCAAATCGGTGTTGCAAAGCTCGGATCTTCCATCTCCTCCTCTGCCATTGTTAATTGAAGAACCCATATACTGACTATCTTCTGCAGCCGCAAAAATGTTTCTTGGTCTAAAGAAACATAACAAAACAACAAGTACAATAATCCTCAATTCTTGAAATCTTGAAGCTGCCATTGTTGTGATCTAATTGGGTCTTCAGCAAGAAGCCCAAGAACACGAAAAATTTGGAAATTGTGATGAAATGGTGGTGAAAGAAACAAGAATGTTTTTTGGGGGTGATAATTAAGTGGTGGTTAAGAGGTGTCAGTTTCTTGAAATTGAAGGGAGAATTATAATTGTTGGTGCACCGCTGGTGAAGAAAAAGAAAAAGGTGGTTGGTGATGGCGGGTAATAACTAACCATCATCACCATTCCCGCCAATTTTTACAGACTTATCAACCAACAGCATTCTTTTTTAATTTTTACCCATAAACTGAAGTTAAATGAAAAGTTTATTACCTAGACAGAGTTGTCAATTCCACATGGCTGTGTTTTCATGTGCTCTGTTTGGTATTTCCTATGTTTAGCTTGGACATTTCTCTTTTTTTCCCCTCATAGCAAACAATCTCTTGGATTTTTCCTTCTTTTTATATCAAATCAGGTGTTCTATTTAGCAAAACTGTTAAGATCACTGATCTTGACAGATTGGAACCAAACACTGAGCACTGGCTTTTCTGTGCAGCATAACAAAAATGCCTACTAAATATTAATTGTTTATCTTTCAGTATATCAATTCTAAATGAGTGAACAGAAAAAGAAAGAAATAACGAAAGACTACACCAGTCTGATAGAATTCCAATAATATTAGTCTCAATTGAAAAAATACATAATAAATTTTTAAAAAAGATTTTTTGGTTTGGTGTGTGCAAGTTGTTGAAAAAGAAATAGGGTCTCGTTTTGGTGAATTGATGGGAGCTACCATTTTCAGGGAACAGCGCCATATTTGATCCATTGGCACGAGCACGACATAATTAAAGCACAAGATAAGAGAGGGATTTAAAAAAAAATTAAAACGAAAATGCGCATCCGGGGAATCGAACCCCGGTCAGTACCGTGGGAGGGTACTATGATACCACTACACTAGATGCGCCAGATGGTAATAGTTTTCTAAAATTATTCATTTAGACAATCTCCATCTTTTTCATCACTTCTCAAGAACTCCCAAAACAGTTCATCTTTGAATCATAATTGAAGTAGTGACATAGTAAAAAAAAAGAGGAAAAAAAAAAGAGATACCATCTCTAGGCCACAGTAAGTAATTCTGGAAAGATCACACGAATTTGATAGACATGAAAGTAAGAACAAGAAATTTTATATCTTAATGATATTTCTAACAAGAGGATTAAGTCTCCGGTTAGAAAGTCCTAACTTACAATATTTTTCTATTAATAATAATAAATAAAAAACACACCTGCAAAAAGTGAACAAGGAGAAATTATAGGGTATACCGAGGATGACAACTCATACCTGTGAATTGTCATACTCCAATCAATGAAAATTTGACATCTGTTAACTTTTTACATGTAGGAAAGAGGCATGGTAAAAGTTAAAACTTTTTTTTCTCAATCCAATACTTCGTCTTTCTTCTTCCTCCTCTCTCTCTCCCTCCTCTTCCTCCGCCTACTCAACCGCCTCAGTAACCAATCCCTGACCACCATCACTTCAGCTACGAGCACCGCCACCGCCTTCGCCTCCATATCCTCCACAACCGCAACCACACGCGGTATTTCTCTGCTAGATTCTCTCCCTCTCCTACGGTCGACTGCGCCGTTTGCATCTCCAAATTCGAGCCGCCAAATCTCCTCCGCCTCCTACCTCTCTACTGCGACGACAAATGAGCCGCCAAATCTCCTCTGCCTGATTTTTAATTTATTTTTGTTGTTGATTTTGAAATGAAATGATGAATTTTTATTTTGGATTTTGAAGTTTTTATGCAATTGGAGATGGAAATTCTTATTATGAAGATTAATTTGCAGGAGAACCCTAATTTTGATTAATTTGCAGAAAAACTCAAAGTTTGGAAGATTGCTACATAATAGTTGTTAGAGGTGTCAATTTGGGTCTGCGGGCCGGACCCGACCAGACCCGAGACACCCCGGGCCGGGACTAGTCCCGGTCCCGAAAATTTTTTTGGTCCCGGTCCCGACCCGGTGGGTCCGGGTCAGGTCCGGGACCAGACCCGGAAGCTGCCTTTTTTTTTTCTTCAATTAATTAGGGCTGTCAAAACGGGCCTGCGGGTCCAGACCCGGCCCGACCCGACCAGACCCGAAAAATTCGGGACCGGGACCAGACCCGACCCGACAAAATACGGGTCCAAATTTCCAGTCCCGGTCCCGGCCCGGTGGGTCTGCTCCGGGACCGGGTCCAGACCCGGACCCGGGTAAATATATATATATATATATATAATATATTTATATAATATATCTATATATATATATATATATTTTTTTTTCTCTTTCCCTATTCTCCTCACTTCTTCATCTCTCTCATCTCAGCACCACGTCTCTCTCCATTCTCACCTTCCCACCCTCATCTCTCCATCATTCAACAACAAACATTTGTAGGAATTTATGGGCATTAAAACAACAAAACCAGATCTGCAACCCATTTTCTCTTTTCTTTTTTTCTATTTTTTCCTTTTTCCTTTTTTTTCTTTTTGCCTCAGATCCCTTTTCTTTCTTTTCTTCTTTCTATTTTCTTGATTGGTGACGGAGAAGAGATCGGGTGTGGTGGTTTGTTGGGCTGGCAGGTTGTGTGGCGGATCGATGGATGGATGGCAATGGAGCAGTCGAAGGTGGCCGACGGTGGGTGATTTAATTTGCAGGGAGGTGATTGAGCTTGTTAATTGGGATTAATATGGGAGATGGTTGTTTTGTTGATTTTGACAATTTGATTTAATTGATTTTGCAATTTGCAGTGGCTGGAGCCTGGAATTGTAATTAATTTTTACAGATGGTGAGTCATGACTCCGTGAGCGGCTGTGGTGGAGTGGATTGGTAGAGAGGGAGAGATGATTTTGGGCTATTAGGGTTTTTTTTTTGGGGGTTTGGCCGGGTCTCGGGTCAGACCCGAGATCCGCCGGGTCCGACCCGGACAGACCCGGCATTACACGGGTCGGGACCAGACCCGACCCGAATATAATTCGGGACCAAAAACCTGGACCCGGTTCCGGGAAAAATCCCGGGTCTCGGGCCGGATTTTCGGGTCTCGGGTCTGATTGACAGCCCTACAATTAATTACTTAATAAATTAAATACACTTCTTTCTTCCCCTCTGTTTTCTTTTCCAGTTTTTCTCTTTTTTCCTTTTTCTTTTTAAATTAATTAATAAAATACACACTTAAAATAATTACTAAGTCATTTTGCTGCGACGAATTAATTCCCTTGTGCTTTCAACGAATTAATTCCATTTAAATCATGCCAATAATCTCTGAATATTAGTATCTACTTGAACAATGATTCTCCTTAATTATTTCCTAGCAAATTCAAGCTCAAAACATGTTATAGCATCAAACATACATCCAATACAAACAAGTCACCGTATTACTATCTCCGAAAATGAAATACTAGCATTGTCAATATTATATAAAAGACGATCATATCAAACAAATCATAAACACAAGATAGTTCAAAATAAACACAATATTTCATAAGTTCATAACCATCCATAATACACATCCAAAATAATCATTCATAATCATCATTGCAAACAACAACAACACCATCTCCACATTCTACTGCTTTGTATGCTTCATCTGCTGCTTGCAGCAAGAACATGTCATCTCTTTTCTGATCTGCTGCAAAATTAATTAATAATTAGAACACAGAACTGCATCTAACCAACACAAAACCTCATAAACCACGCCTGCATAAAGCCTAACTACCTGAATCATTAATTAACTCCAAGGAAATAAAAATTATGTACCATAAACTACAAAACTTACGTCCAGAAATCGACGACACTGCTGCTGGAATCAGAGAAGGGAAGAAACAGCGCTGCTGCTGGCTGGATGATGGGTGCCGAAACCAACAAAAATAAATCATACAGTTCACCATGCACAATTAATTAAAACTGTAGCAAGTGGTAAAGGGATCGAACCACAGGGATTTCAGGACAATAATAATTTCCGTAAAAGGCCAGAATTGTAACCGTGGTAAATACCAATAATGGGAGTTTATGTGTTGCAATTAATTTAATAAACAGAGAGAATAAAAACAGTAAATAAATAATGACTGGAAGAACTCAGATGATGACAAATTCCCGGTAAAGACTCAATCTAGACCATGATTCAAATAGTTGATCATCGATGCAAAATTATTCAAAACCAATTCTATAGAAAGGCTATAGAGACCAGCGGTACTCTGAGCCTCCTGCTCTCCTCCTACCCAAGATTCCTAAGGCGGTACTCCTACTAGGATCCCTAACCGATCAATAACTTTAAGGCGGTACTCCTAATAAAGTTTAATTGAAGGGTTGATTAAACGCGGGGAGAGACCTTTCCCGATCTAGAAGAGAATTTCTTCTACTCCTATAAATCAGATTCTACCCTTTTCTAATTAGCTCTTACACTAATTAGTTGCCTGCAGATTCCTATCAACGATGTAGCATCCAACGTTTCTAAGAAAAGCTGTAATCATTCATATTTAAAATCAAGTTAGCTACTCTTAATCAAAACATGAATAAATTGACATTTAATTAAAAAGGGTAAAAATATGGAATCAGAATTTATAAAACTCGATTTGATCTCACAACATCTCAAATCATGATCCTAGAGTCTTTACCAAGAATAATTGAATTAGCTACGATAAGACATAATTAAATTGACAAATAATTATGCATAAATTAATTAAAGAGAATAAAGAAGAAAGAAAAAGTATTGAATTTCAAATCCCAAACAGTCGCAGAAAAGTGGCGTTCTCCAAACTCTCGTAAAAACCCGTTCTCCCTGCTAGGTTATTAACAAAAGAATCTTAGTCCAACTATAATCCTCTAAAATAGGATAATTCTAATTTCAAATAAAAGGACTTAAAATCCTTAAAAGACATTCTAATTGAGATTTAATTTCAATCCAAGGAGTAGGCTGCTGGATGCAGCCGCACAAGGCAGCAACAAGGCTCTAATGGGCCCAAGCCCATTTCTTCTTTCAGCAAAAGAGAAGCGCATAATAAACAGCCCAGGATTTCTTCTCTTCACAAATTCATGCTTTCCAATGGGGTTTTCATGTCCTTTAATTTCCTTGGCTGCTACTGGATTGATTCTAGTCTTGCAACAATCTTCAAGCTCTTTTCATGGCTTTTCTTTTCTTTCCAATAATCAGCCTTTCAGATATGCTTTCTGCAAAAAGGAATAAAAAGTGCCCATAATTAGCAGTATCGACATCCAAATCGGTAGGAAAAAAGGATGAATAATAAGACAATTAAGCACTTAATCACTGGACGAGGACGATGAATACCGCTGGCTGGACAAGAACGACGTTTAGACGTTTAGGAGGAGGTGTGGCACCGGAACGGATGGGTTGGGACGGTGAATCGATGATGATAGTGTGTAGTGTGGTGTGGTGCGGCCGTGCGGGTTGGATTGGGACTGAAAGAAGAAAGAAGGGAAAAAATTAGGGATATTAGGGATTTAAAACATTCCGGGTCTGGCCCGGATAGACCCGGGATTTCCTGGGTCGGGACCAGACCCGGTCCCGAGTTAATTTGGGACCAGAAATTGGTCCCGGACCCGGCCCGAATTCCCGGGTCCGGGTCGGTACCGCGGGTCTGGTCCCAAATTGACACCTCTAATAGTTGTATAGTTAAATGAAATATTAGATATACCATTTTTTGTTTATGGAAAATCAAAACATATATGTTCTTTTTACATGTTATGTTTTGCTTGTTGTCTCTTTTTGTGTAACGAGCAACATACAAAATGTACTCTTTTTGGGCTTAGTAAATGAAAGAGCATATGACTTTGCTGGTTTTGTGGCATTTGTTAAACAGAGTATATTGATTTGCAAATGTGATAGTTTTGATATCCATGTACTATTTGGTTGTCAATTTCGGATTGCTTGTTCTTCCTTTTTTTGTAAACAGCAACATACATTAACTGCTAATTATGTATCATCACAATGACACCTAATTCTGAGTATGGATTTTCTGGGTTTGATTTGTGATCCCAAACTTGCTGATGTACTACACTACACTAGCTGTTAATTATGCAGCAGCACAATGTGGCCTAATTCTTGGTATGGATTGTCTTGATTTTTCTTAATTACTACACTACACTACACTAGTTGTTAATGTCTAGCTGTTAATGTCATAGGCAATTGAGCTAGTGCAATAAACTTAAGCATAAAGTATACACAAATCAAGAAATTTAATCAATGATTAACTCTATTTACACCAATTCAATTACAACACTGAATACACCATGAGATGCATATGCAAGCCAAACTGCTTCTCTACACAAATTATTCATTCCTATATTAAAGCATAACCCATTTATTGAAGTAGTGAAAATACAAGTTACATGGCAAACCAAAAGGCAAACTAAACAGGAATTCAAAAGACAACTAGGTGAGCAACTAGGAATTCAAAGTCATTTGCAAAGTTGCCCACTTCTATTCCAGTTGAGTAGTAGCAATTGTAAGGTGAGCAAGACATTCACCAATGAGTCCTTTGAATGTCATGCTGGGCCTGGAGGATCTTCTGCTCGAGTACAGCACAATCATCCTTCAACCTGAAAATAGAGAAACAAGAGCAGAAATAAAACAGAGGAAGCAGATGAAGAAAAAACAAGATGAGAAGGATACAATTGTTTGATTGAGATTCATTCAAACCGCAATTAATTAAACACCAATTTATCACAATTACATCTTGTAAAAATAATCTCTATCAAACACCAATTACTCAAACTACAATTAATCAAATTCCAGCCTGTTAGCAGAATCTCAAAACAACTGCAATAAATCACTAATCTAGCTTGTAAAAAAAGAACATACATGTTTTGATTTTCTAGAAACAAAAAATGGCATATCTAATATTTCATTTAACTATACAACTATTGTGTAGCAATCTTCCAAATTAATCTTCATAACAAGAATTTCCATCTCCAGTAGCATAAAAACTTCAAAATCCAAAATAAAAATTCAACCTTTCATTTCAAAATCAACCACAAAAATAAATTAAAAATCAGGCGGAGGAGATCTGGCGACTCACTTGTCAACGCAGCAGAGAGATACGAGGCGGAGGAGATCTGGCGGCTAGAATTTAGAGATGCAAACGGCGAAGTCGACTGTGGAAGAGGGAGAAAATCAAGCAGAAAAATGTCGGGTGTGGTTGCGGTTGTGGAGGATATGAAGGCGGAGGCGGTGCTCGCGGTTGCGGCTGAAGTGATGGTGGTCGAGGATTGGTTACTGAGGCACTTGAGGAGGCGGAGGAGGAGGAGGGAGAGAGCGAGAAGAAGAAAGAAGAAAGACGAAGTATTGGATTGTGAAAAAAAAGTTTTAACTTTTACAATGCCTCCTACGTGTAAAGAGTTAACATATGTCAAATTTTCATTGGTTGGAGTATGATAACTCACAAGTGTGAGCTGTGAGTTGTCATCCCCGGTACACCCTATAATTTCTCGTGAACAAGAATCCATCTAAATAATGACTAGACAATCATGCCAATTTATGCTAGCTAGTAACCAACACCACAACCATATTCAAATTTTAAGATCAATTAGGACCCGAAAGATGTGTTCTTCACCACTCTTTTCATCAGTCTTTACAACCCATTTGCTCTTATTATTCTTAAAAACACCATTATTATTGTTCTTCTTGATGCAATTTTCATGATCCTTATTATAATCATTCCCTCCTCTACCCTTATCATTAATCTCTTGTAATTCTGATCATCATCATCAAAATTAGAATTCTTAATCATAGTAACCTCCACTTCTGACCCAGTTGGATTCTTCATAGATCTAACCACAGTCTTGTCCTGCATATTATTCAATCCTCGGACCTGGCCTCCCAACCCTTTTTTCTCCCCAACCAAATTATTTGCCACCACCACTGATTTCCTCCGATTAACATCCAACAATGGCAGGAATCTCGTGTACTCGTCGTTCTTGCAATCCACGAGTGAGAAATCGATGTTTAGGTATCTGGGTATGAGCTCTGATGGGTCGCCAGTTTTGAACTCTACCATGTCCTTAAGCCCTGAATCTTTGATCACTTTCTTGGATTCGTTAGCAACTTGCTCTGGAATTATACACACCAGCCTCCCTCCGGTTTGTCGTGTTGCGGCGGCCAAAGCGACGGTTGAGGGCAAGGCAGAGGATGTCAACTCCACAATCAGTTTCGCCTTCATCCCGGCTGCTAAAGCTGATATGAACTCGTGCTTCCTGCTCCTGGCTCTCTTGCCATCCATCTGTTGCGTCGCCACCTATGATTGTCACACTGCAAAAAAAAAATTTTGATTTTTTGTGTGATTAATTTCCAATCCAAGTTGTTACATTAAAAAAACCCTTTCATTTTGAGAAGTTTAATCATACAAACTTTATTTTTGGATACCTAATCCAAATGGTTAACACCTTTAATTCGTTTATTTGCAATGTAAATTTTATATCTATAATTCATTTACTTGTATAAGGGTCCAAGAACATTGTAGCAAACCTACCATCATTGTTGAAACACACTAGAAATGGCTAGCCAATTTATCATCCATAAGGAATTCAAGAACAATAATGGGTAAACAATGAAGAATGAAGAGAAGCGGAGTGGAAGAAGAGAAGGTGTTTGGAAATTATTAGTTTAAGGGTGTCAAGATAAGCTTTTGTAGCACAAGTTGCAGACCAATCCATATATCTTTTACAGAAATACGTATGTTATGATATGAATATTAATGTTTGATTTTGTATCTGTAGCTTTCTTCTTTTCTTTTCTTTGTTTTTTTGTTTTCAAGTGCCTGGATGCCGGGAGGGCAAGGAAGAAGAGGAGACTGGTGTGATGTCATGGAGAAATTATTGGGTATTTTGAGAATGACCACTTAAATATATGAGTTGACATACATCATTCAATAAAAATTTGACATCTATTAATTTTTTACACGTAGAACATTCCACGCAGGAAGGACTCATATTGTAAAAAGTTAAAAGTTTTTTTAACTTCTCCTGCACTTGTCTTTCTTCTTCCTTCCTTCTCTCTCTCTCCCTCCTCCTTCTCCTCCTCCGCCTCCTCAACTGCCTCTGTTGCACTTCGTCTTTCTTCTTCCTTCTCTCTCTCTCCCTCCTCCTCCTCCGCCTCCAGGTATGCTTAGGTCCCTGCTTTGCTTTCCTTCGTAAGAGAGTTACTTCAAGGTACGCTTATGAAGTAAGTTTGACAATCCGCCGTCCTCCAAGGTACGCTTATGGAGACAATACTCAGATGTTCATGAAGAGGAGGAAATACACCTAGGGCGAGACACTCAGTACGCTCGAAGCACTACCCTAATTAGTTATTTATTCTAGTCATATTGGACTAGCAACCTAGTGACTCTGATCTGGTTGCCTACTCTACTTTGTAGCCTCACGTTAGTTATTACTACATAGATGGCGGTAAACAGCAAGGGCAAGGTGCAAGGTGCAGACTGATCAGATCATAAATCAAGCACAAGCAATATTGACGTTTAAATAATAAATAAATAAATACAAGCGCAGAAATATATTAAGCACAATCTGATCTCATAGTCGAATGAATCAAAAACCTTCAATTATTTTTACTAGGAAATCGAAATTAGTTTCACAAAGAAAACATTAATAAAAATATAAAAGAAGAAGAGGAAAGTTGGCAGCTCACCAAAATCGGAGAGAGAGGGGAGAGAGAAAATCCTAAAAGTCTAAGCATATATATAGTAAAATCTAGAAGTCCTATTTTTAATAGAACTAGAAGTCCTTTTTCTAATTGAACTAGGTGTGTAATTAATTCTCATTGATGAGCTGGACACGTGAGAGAAGAAATCTCAACTCTATCAGACTCTCTTTCTGGATTTTTCGTTTTCGGACTTTCCATATTCAGATTGGACTTCCCAATATTGGCGAACGGTGAGCGTCAAGGATAAGACGCTTATTTTCTCATCAAAATTCAGCTAAAAGCGTGTATTTTTATAAAACTCCTCCTAATGTCTATATCTGTAAATATGAAGAAAGTAGACACTAATCAATAGCATCTAACTTTAAAGTGGACAGAAAAAAGATGATAAAATATACATAAAATACAGGTTATCACTTGAACCAATCCCAATCAAGCTATTCCACACGAACGTATCTGAATTCTGAACCAAAAAATTAAAAAGGCATAAACTTTATTAGACGGCAAAGCATATTCCTTGTCAAATGTGATAAAAATGGCATCTTTGTTATAATTATCGAAACCTAGGGCTTTTACTCTACCATAAAGTTCCAATCTTTATATAAATAAAGCAAGTATTGTTTTTTGTCAATTGGCATTCCCCCCTCCTTGAAATGCTGACTGAACTTGAGCGATGGACACACTGACAGTAAATCCCTTATTCACGTCTTCCTGTTTCATTAAGCCTCCTCGCTACTCATTCTTCAAATTCTACAAAACCTCCAGAATTTATTCTCAGATTACTCCTTCCCCGTGTCCGCAAAACCCCAAAAAATCAAAGCAAAACCAGTACACCAATTGGGTCGTCCCCGTTTTGCAGCGAGTGAAACTATTAGCTTCATCGCAAAAAAGAAAATGGGTCTCACTTTTACAAGCCTACAGTGATGAATCAGAGAAATCTATGAATGAATGCTGCGGTGGGAATGAGTACTTACAAAATGGGGCGTTTAAGCATAACATCCCATGCCAAGGTTAGAATTGGTCCTTTTCTGGCCGTATTAGCTGCAAACCCAACTTTTGTTTCTGGATTCTTTGCGTGGTTTGTTGCACAATCGTTGAAGGTGTTTTTGAATTTCTGTGTGGAGAGGAAATGGGATTTGAGGATACTGTTTGCTTGTGGAGGAATCCCGTCTTCACACTCAGCGTTATGCACTGCTTTGACTACTTCGGTGGCGCTTTGTCATGGAGTGGCTGATTCGTTGTTTCCTGTTTGTTTGGGGTTTAGTCTTATTGTTATGTATGATGCAATCGGTGTTAGGCGACATGCTGGGATGCAAGCTGAGGTAAAGTGGTCAGGCATTTTGTTTTTTGTGTTGTTTATGGTTGGTTTTGTTTATAATGTTTGTTTTGTGGATGAATTTTGGTGTTTTTGATGCATACAATTACAGGGTTATTTCCACTTTCCAGCTTGAGCTGAACAGCTATGCTATGCTCCTGTGTGTAAGACCATAGAAATTGACATATTGTTGAAACTCTGTTCTGTGGTGTTTATTTGTTGGTTATGGGGCGTTCTCCTATAAGGATATGGCTCATCTAGAAGTGGAGATGGCATGGATATGGATTTTTTACTTAGGTTTTTGCTTAGCTTTGATTGCTCTGCATAAATATATTCAAAAGCCTACATTTCACATTTCTTGAGCGATTGTTAGTAAATTCTTGATCTTTGTTCTGCTTGGATGGAATTTCATAACTTTCCATTTGAGTGGCTATATCTATTCTTGTGACGCCTATTATGACTTCGCACTGGTTGTAGGTTCTGGAGGATAGGGTTGAGCTGGGAGTGAGGTCTGTGTCTTTTCCCTGCTCCAGTGTTTGATATTTTTCTTGGCTTTGCTTTGTGATTTTAGGTATTGCCATGACCATGCAGGGTTGAATGCTTGCCCTGACACTGAATAGTCAGAATTAGACCTTGTAGTAGGCAGGTATTAGAGAGCGGGTTTGTGGGCTTGAACAATGGGAACTGCATTTGCTGGATACTCAATTAACCTTGCATTTTAAGCTAGAAAAGAAAGATTACCATTAATTTGGCAATAAAAGAAGCTAATTGAAGTGCACTTAGTGAGCTGAAGTAAATGTTGGTGTCAGTAAGGGCTACTGGAGAGAGTTCGCAGGATTTCCCAACTGTTCTTGTTGGACCTAGTATATAGTTAGTTGCTGACAATAGTAAAAGAAGTAGCATATGCCAGTTCGCATATTGCATGCATTTGAACTCAATTTTGATTCATCCATTTACCATTACCTTTGTTTGATTTGAAGTAGGCGTTGTGTTAGGCTATTAACAGCACCTAAATTTCCAGTTTAGTGGACAACACAATGTCATATTGATACAAGCTCAAGCACTCTTAAGCTGCCAACTCTCCAAGCATAGGCGAGAACTTATTACATATATCCTTTGATTCTTGAAACTTCATGCTAAGCATATGACATTTTAAGTTCCAAGTTTACCTTTTCCCTTAACCGGAGCAGCTCTTCCACCTGCACCGTTCGCTCCTGTGTAGAACAAGATGTCTTGTTTGGAGTTTAACTAATTGATAGCTTCTCCTTCGACTCTAAATTGGTCATTCAATCGAGTACACTTCCTTCCCGGAAGTTACTTTTTTTAGCATGGCTATACTTGATACCATTTGTTGACAGTAATTTATGAGAAATGACGCCTATATTCCTGCCTTTTTCACAGGTTCTTAATATGATCGTTGCGGACCTCTTTCAAGCTCATCCTGTCAGTCAAAGAAAGCTCATCCTGCCCACTAAAATATCTTTTTTTCAGGATATCATACTTGTTGCCAGGTTCTTTTTTCAAGATAGCATGTAACTTCTTTTTGGTCAAAATCATCAACTATTCAGTCACCGTGTTGAGTCTCAACTACTCTAAATTTGAGTCGGATAGGACTTGGAAGGACGACAAAATCCTTACAAATTTTAATACAATTTTATGTAATTTTTTCATACATAATTACATATAAAACCTTAGCTTAAACAAATGTAATTTATTTTTTTTAAATGCTTATATTATAGGTTGATTGAAAACAAAAAAGCGGTTTATGGACATCTGATTGCAGCCCAGTATCTATTAGATACAATTGGGCTTAGTTTATCTTTATTAAGCCACCATATAGGTTGATTGATTAAGCCCAAGAACTTAACCCACTTGTTTATCCATGAATAATTATTATCAAACCCTACCAGTGAGTCAGTGACAACAGAAAAAGCGTTTTTGTGTTTGCTTTCCATTAGTGGGTAGGGTTACCAAATTAACGGGAAGAAAACAGCTACTCTTCTTTTTATATAAAAATTATTATTATTAATATTACAAAACAGTTTAAAACATAAGAATTTCAAATTACAACAGTTAGATCGATACACCTTATAAAAAGAATACGTACTTATACCAAATTTATTACCACTTTATATGAAACTATTGTTTTTCCATATTTGAAAAAAATATTCAAAATTTACGAGTATTTTTTTCCTAATTAGATTAAAATTAATTATGTTCGCATTGATAACTGTCATTGAATACGCATCACATATGGATTGGGGGGATTTCTCATAGTTGATAGCTTGCTGTATATAAGAACCGAATTTACTATATCTTGTAGAGAGAGAGACATTACTCAGACCAATCAACCGCACAATAAAACCATAAATTAACGTGATAGCTTTTCTAAAAAATAAATATTTTAGATACAACCTTTCTTTTTTCCTTTTTTAGTGGGCACTTCCAGCTTGGAGGTCACTCCAAGTATGAACAATAGCGAATATTCCTCTGATGAAAATTGACCAAAAAACCCCGCGTCAAACCTTGACTTTCAAAACGCGTTTCCTATAAAGTGCCGGCTGCTACACGTGTTTACTTTTTTTCTACTCTCTCTCTCTCTCTCCCCCTTCTGTCCCGCTCCAATCACCAAATTCGTTCTCACATCTAACCCTCGCCGATTAATTGAACGTTGATTTTTGCTAAAATTGGCTTCCAATTTAATCTCCGTTTCCTCGCCCATTTCCTCTTCGGTTCTTCCGGTTAGGTAAGAATCCACCTCTCTCTCTCTCTCATCTTCTTCCTCTGTTGATTTCAATTACTCGTTCAATCTCTCGTCATTGTTGTTGAATACCCTAATTTTTTTCAGAATCCGGATGAATTGATCCGAGTTCTGTTAGGTTTGAGCTCCGAAATCCAAATACGTTCGTTTTTCCTTTCCATCTTCTTGTCTTTTTAGCTAAGCATTCAGCTGTGATTAACTGAATAAAGCATGAATAATCTCTTGTGATTTGTATAGTTTTTTTAGTTGATTTCTCTTAGAAGTCATCTAAGTTTGAACATATTGTGAAAAATATTGTAAAAAAGTAGGCGAAAAGATGTCCTCTGGTGTTGCTCTTAGTCCTATTCTCAATGACCCTGTACTCCCTTCCAATTCCATCAATGGCCAGCTTTCGTCGTGCCTTGATGAGTCCATATTGGTGTACTTGTCTGTCTCGGGGTCTGTGGTCCCAATGCGTGTCTTGGAATCTGATTCAATTGAATCTGTGAAGTTACGGATTCAGTCTTATAAGGGATTTGTTGTGAAGAATCAGAAGTTGGTATGTGGAGGCCGGGAGCTCTCGCGGAGCAATTCCTTAGTTCGTGACTATGGAGTCACAGATGGGAATGTTCTGCATTTGGTGCTTAAGCTTTCTGACCTTCAGATTATAAAGGTCCACACTGCTAGTGGGAAAGATTATACATTTTGTGTGGAACGAGGAAGGGACGTCGGGTATGTGAAACAACAGATTGCAAAGAAGGAGAAGGAGTTTGATGACCTTGATGAGCAGGAAGTTGTTTGTGACGGTGAGCAGCTTGAGGATCAGAGACTTATTGATGATATTTGTACATATCATAGTGATGCAGTGATTCATTTGTTAGTGAGGAAATCTGTAAAAGTTAGGGCTAGGCCTGTGGAGAAGAGTTTTGAATTATCACTTGTGGCACCAAGACGGAATGGTGAAGAGATTCTCAAGAGAAAGTATGATGTTGGTGAGGAGAATGAGAGAAGAGGTTATGGTGTTGAACGACAGTTTGTACTGAGAAAGCCTCCTGATAGTACCAGTTTGTTGGAACCAATTATTATTAATCCTAAAGTTGAATTTCCCCCTGTCATATGGGATATGATTAATGCTACATTTGATGGATTGAAGATTGGAAATGATCCAATTAGGTCTATGGAGGGCACAGGAGGAGCTTATTTCATGCAGGATGCATCTGGGGAGAAGTTTGTTTCTGTTTTCAAGCCAATTGATGAGGAACCTATGGCTGTGAACAACCCTCGAGGGCTACCACTGTCTTGTGATGGTGAAGGTTTAAAGAAGGGTACAAGAGTTGAAGGAGGAGCTCTTAGGGAAGTTGCAGCTTATATTCTGGATCATCCACAGCATGGGCGTCGATCATTATTTGGTGATGCGAAGGGCTTTGCTGGTGTGCCTCCCACAGTTATGGTCAAGTGCTTGCATAAGGGATTTAACCATTCGGGGGAGATTACCAACAAGATTGGATCCTTACAGATGTTCATGCAGAGCAACGGAAGTTGTGAAGATATTGGTCCTGGGGCTTTCCCATTGAAGGAAGTCCATAAGATATCTGTCTTAGATATACGAATGGCAAATGCAGATAGACATAGTGGTAACATTTTGTGGAGCAAAGATCCAGTAGATGGTAAAATTGTGCTGATTCCGATCGATCATGGATACTGCTTGCCTGAAAGTGTAAGTTTCTTTCACTCCACTTGTATTTAATTTTCATCAGTTTATATCATTATCTCTTGCTCTCTGCTTCTTTGATTAAACTTCTCTGAGCTGTGATTCATTTAATTTAAGTTGTCATGCACATGCCATGTCACATTCAGCAGTTTGTGATTGTGTTGTCTATTACTGTTATCCTCTCATTGTTGTATTTTTCAATTCATTGAAAATTAATACTGTAAACTTGCTTCCTGCAGTTTGAAGACTGTACTTTTGATTGGCTCTACTGGCCTCAAGCTCGCGTGCCGTACGATACCGAGACCATTGACTTCATTAGGTCACTAGATGCTGAAGAGGATATAGCCCTTTTGAAGTTCCATGGTTGGGACATACCATTGGAATGCGCACGCACGCTACAGATCTCTACCATGCTTCTGAAGAAAGGAGTAGAGAAGGGGCTAACCCCTTTTATTATTGGACAAATGATGTGCAGAGAGACCTTGAACAAGGAGTCTGTGATTGAAGAGATAGTCCAAGAGGCTCAGGACTCTGTCCTACCTGGCACAAGTGAGAGTGCGTTCCTTGAAGCCGTGTCATACGTCATGGATCGCCGACTTGATATCTACCGCTCCTAGGGATTCATTGATCGGAGAATTAGATGTGAACAAACCTTTGCTAAATTTGGTTCATTTTATGATTGGTCACATTTGGAGATAGCAGATCTTTCTTTTATCTCTTTAGTGTTTTTCAGACTTGTATCGATTGATTGATTTGATGTGATTGTTATAAAAGAATTCACAGTATAAGTTGAAGATCTAACCTTGTGGTCCAAACAATTCCATTTATCTTTATAACTTGTTGATTCTTTTTTCCATAAACTTCTTAATTCTTTCAGGTAGTTTTGTGTCAGCTGCTTCCTGTATTGCTTCTTCGGTGATCCGTCTATCCAAAATTCCAAATCGTTCATAGTAGACCCTGCAAGGTTGATATTGGGTGGCACACGTCCCGGAAAGATGACTTGTAAGCTTTGATTCTATAGCTTGCCATGGTAGGTAATTTCTGCCTATATGACTAATGTACATCTAGTATAGTGCTAGGGTTTCTTCCATTGGGTGCCTTTCCGTGGAATTGTTGATTGGTACGGTACAGAATAGCTTGTGTGCTGTTCCTCATTGTTCATCGATTCATATTGTGCATATTGTGTTGTTCCTCGAAAATAGCTGGTTTCCTCATTGATCACCGATTTAGTGTTTTTATTTTTTATTTTTTGGAGAGGTGATCGATTTAGTTGTGTGCGCTGTTCAACGATCTGAAAGTATGATTTTCAGTCGTGACCGTTCCTGTATCCTGCATGATGATTTGAACCTGGGTCCCGTATTCTAGCACCTTGACCGGGGTCCCATTATCAGGTTCGTGTTGTCAGGTGCTCCATTCACAACATCATAGAATCCGAGGGTGAAGCAGGGAAACCATCAGTGAAATAAGTTCAATAACCTCCAATTCCTTTGTAATAAGCATCCAAAACCGACACCCTTGGCTTGACAAAATTTACGCTGTTCATTTAAGATCCGACCCTACCCGCGAACAGCCCTAGTAGTAGCTTCATATCGATCCTCTCTGGTTGATTATACAGTATGTGAAGGAGTGCAGCTTCCAGCTCCAAGGCACGCTCTCGAGCTGTGAGGTAGTACTGCTTAGTTGCCCGGTACAACATCTCGACAGGGGACCCAATTACAAAAGACCAACAAGGATCTATAACCATCTTCTCCAGCTGAGCAGCACTCTGAAGCAAATACATGAGAAAATCCACTTCAGCTGCAGACCCATTGAAGCCAATCAATTCCACCATCTGGAGGCACCGATGAGGATGGTGGTGGTTGAATTTCCAAACATTTGTCAACGGGAATTCTTGAAATGATGTCTGGCACACACCAACCATGAAAAGATCAATTCAGCATAACTTGAAAAGAATAGAGTTAAAACCTAGCTGGTGGCTTTAACTCTTTTTTTGGTCTGTTCTTGTAAAAGTAATACTCGGTCACTCCCACAAAGTGATTATTTGCTATATCGATTATTTTGCTTGGTATAGCCATAGATGTTCCTCAAGAATGAAACGTATTTCTCAGAACAAGAAAGCCTCTCTTGAACCTTTCCGAACACATCATCATCTCCTTCCCCTTCACCTCAAACACATCAAAATCATTGCCCTCCACATCTATGAGTTTTCTCGCTTCAGAATCTACAATCTCTGGAGGATGGCTTGTTCCGCAAGAAGGTGGCAGAAAGTGCTGATCGAATCTGAGGATCAAATCATCGTGGCCGTCAAGTATCCCTCTAACCTTTTTCGCGTAGTCTTTATCAACTGTTGTTGTAAGAGATCGAACCACTGTGTTTCTCAATACATCGGCAACTGAAGAACTTGTCAGGATGACAGATTGCTTTTACATCTTGTACGAATCCTACTGCCTTACTCAATTCATTTGTGGGTAAATTGATGAAAGATATCAAGCGAGGTGGAGCTTCTTCTTCTTCGTATGATCTTGATATTTTACGCTTCAGCATCGCTGGAGAAAGGTGAGTGATTAATTTCTGATAGGTTTAGTGGAGTGATTACAGTAAAAATTGCGATACAGGTTTTCACTATTCCTATCAGAAAATAAGAGAGACAAGAAAGGACGGAAGGGACACTTTTACGCCATAAGCGGTTCAACTTGTTAAAAAATTCAAAAAAATAGAGAGCAATATAACAAATGTTATACGGCCTAAGAAAATGAATTAAATTAATTTTTTGTATATTTTGAAATTTTTTAATAAAAGATTCAAACTTTCCTTCTTACACGTGTACATCATGAGCGTTTCAAATAGTTAAAAAAAAATTAAAAAATTAGGCAACTAATCTAACAAATATTATGGAGTTCATTTTGCATTTCTTCTTTAAATTAGAGATCTTCTAGTTCTAATAATAATGTCAATGTCACTTTAAAAAATAAATATTCAATTTAATAACTGTTTTCATTAATTCTCGTATTAAAAAGAACAATTATATTATATTATATTTTATATATATATATATATATATATATATATATATATATATATATATATATATATATAGAAATATATATATATATATATATATAGAAAGGTACAATTAGAAAGGAAATATACTATAAGTAATGACTATACTTTCCAGGATTATAACATTAACATTAACATTAATTTGAATTACACATCAAGTTTTTTCCCTTTGAATTTAGAGTTCTAGGTCGAAAATAAGAAAAAAAGTATACACAAGGACGAAATAATTTTTTATTTGGACCAACAGAAAAGTTCACCTTAATCTCTGGCATAGTATTAGTGGGTACTTCATGAATTTGTGAAGCAAATCAGTTGATCTGCACAGCACAATCCCCCTTCTGCCATGCTAACTTTAGAAACAAGACTTGCGAGGGATCATGCCATGACTGTCCTTCCTAGAGGATTAGCTTGTGGAATTGACTGGTATCAACTGGCTCCGCCGGTGATGCAAATCCTCCACTGGAGCAGAAACAGAGATCAAGTGAGAAGACTGTTGAACTCAAATCTTGAAGTTGCTGCACCGAATCCTAAGCATATTAGTCAATAGACTTTGGTAGAGGAGAATCAAGTAAGGAGGGTTCAAGTTCTGATCCCAGACAAAACCACTCTGCTTGTTGTGTAGCCATTTCCCCTGGCCATTGTTAAGATTAAGCTAAAGGCTCCTCGTACACACCTCGATTTGGCCCTTGTGTACCACTCGTCAGGGTACTTGTGTGTCCTGCCAACAGGTCTAACAAAATTAGGCCCTTATATGCCTTGTGGAGTCACCAACTTCTCAGTTGTGTAGAAATTTTCATTCATTGCCCGGCTTCTTCAGCACTCGCTTTGACCTTTTCCTGAAAATAAAACAATTGGAAAGTGAATAAGGTTCTTATTTTGCAAATAACTGATACGCCATTGTTTTACACTCCATTCCTCTTCCCCTCTTTTTGGTTGATCACTTCTGCATTGTAACATGTAAGTATAAAGCAAGTACCTCCTCTTGTTGCTGGAGGTTTCGCCATTGGCACCAAAAACACCCTTCATCAATGAGCTTATATCAACAGAGCGCTCCTGCATAAGTTTATCATGGTACATCTTGCTTCCAATCTCAGTGAGTTGCTCCTCCACCTCTTCCAAGGTTTGGTCCACATTCAACTGCACCTCTCCTTTCCTAATGACAGTGACACCAAAACAATTTGCTCTGGCTTCCCGAAAAGCATCCTAACCATGAGCAACAACTTTTAGAACAAGATCAAACAAAAATAAAGAAAAGAAAAACTGGAACATTCAATCTTTGTCACCCCTTTATACTGAAATAGAATCTTAGATGAATAAGCGTCACTAGTACTAAACCAACAGAACACAACAGCTGAGCAATGGAGCTTTCTGTTCCTTAGGTAAAAGGCAACAATGAAATGATTATGAAAGCACACAACAGATTCAAACATGCCCACATCTGATCTCATTTAACTAGATTTCATTCCTGACTCCAAATCACATGGCTTGCACTTAAAAACTCAAATAGCTGAAGCATGCAAGGATAAGAGAGATAGATTGCCTCTTAAACTTGATGGTCCTCTAAAAAGATTACCTGTAATAACTTAGACTTTACAAGTGGAAAAAGGATCATGTTTACCTTAGGTGGCCTAGGAACAACAAAGGCATGCCCTTTTCCTAGCATCTCCAAGTGCGCCTGAATTATGTAACAAAGGTTTTTGCAATCACCAGCATCCTCAAAAGCAATGACATGGCAGGGTTTGGGTTCCAATTCAAGATCTGCAGCCATCTCTAGCGAATAAAATCCCATTCTCTGTTTATCATCCTCGATAGTGTATAACTCAATGCACTGACAAAGAGGAAACCAACTTGTTCCATCAGTATGACTATGGACAACCGTTATACATTATCTTCAACAAGTCACACGACAGAAAGTCTTGTATTTGACATGAAAAAAGGAATAAAAAAATATAATACTGTTTAAGGTACTTGGAATCCCCACAGTATGTATTTGAGTAAAGCAGGGATCAGCATTAATCCCTCAGGGAAGAAAAAGTCTTATCAAAATCATAGTGAAAAGAGATAAAAGTATAATCAGAATATGTATGATAAAAAAAAAATCCAAATATATCCAGCTCAGATCTGATGTTATATAAACACTAATCATATTGATGAAAACAGAAACAAAGAAGATAAAATCAGTCCATATACGTACGAGTATATGTTGAAGATCTAACCACCATAAATAATCCTCTTCCTTATCATCTGCATATTCACGGTACTTGCTCACTACAGCTTGTGGTCCAAATAATTCCATCTCTCTTTTTAACTTGTTGATTTTTTTCTCCATAAACTTCTTATTTCTTTCAGGTAGTTTTGTCATCAAATCAGCTGCTTCCTGTATTTCTTCTTCCGTGATCCATCTATCCAAATCCTTCCCCATATCTTTCATAATAGATTTAACTTCTGGATCAGTCTCTGCATTATAAGATTCCAAGAACCCACGAGACCATTTCTTTGTATGCTGCCAATACTCCTTGCCAAATTTTTTTCCAGCTCTAACAGAACCATCACTGCCTTCAATAACAATCTTGGAATCTTTTGGATCCTTATCATGCAAATTCTTCTTCAGAGCATGTTCTGCTGAAGAAGTGGCAATATTCTCACTGACTGGAGATTCTGCTGATTTGTGAGGCAAGATTTGTTCGTCGTTCTTCACAGGACGTGAAGTGTCAGCACTGTCAGCAAAAATTGCATTCTTTTGTTCAAGGAAGTTGTTGAGAAACTCAGGATTCTTTTCTATTGGAGGCCCTTTCCAACGCGGTATAATTTTTTCTGGTGGATCATGTATGCTAATTCCATCTGCAGTGAGAATAAGATAACATTAGCGTCTCTTGCAAAAACAATCTGAAAAATGCTTTTGATGAAATGCCAATGTACAGCTCGGCAATCTGAAATAGAGCGTTGTGCATCAATAGCCATCTAAAAATAACCTAACTGACAGCTCTTGGATTTTCATGGATTGGAGAAAGAAGTAGTCTGAAAGGGCAACAGAAAGAATATAGTTTTAAGAAAAACTACCCACCTGCTCCATAATCAAGATTTTCAATGTTTGAATGAAGATATTCATGCACTTGAAGCAATCTGGTGTTCTCTTCCTCAACCTTCTTTTCAAGACCTTTGAAGAACTTAAGCTTATCTTCAGCATCCATCATATAAAATGGCTCTCTCCCTGTCAGCTCATTTTCTCGGACTCGAAAAACAATCTCCCTGAGATCATCATCTTTCATCCACTCAAGTTCACTCTCCTTTTCTTTATAGTTGAGCTCTGCTATATCTGGACTTATGTTTGTAGCTAGTTCTGTCTTTTCTCTGGCAATCTTGTAATTATTCCTGAATCCATCCCCAATCTTCTCAAGTATGGGTTCAACTTCATGAAAATTATTCTCCAACCAGTTTTCCATCTTTACAGTCTTCCCTACCTCTGCATTGCTGTCATCGGCGTCACTATGTAAAGCCTGGGGATATCGAAGACCATTCACTTCATGTCCTTCCTTAGGATCTTCGGAGTCATCACTTTTTACTGACACGGATTCCTTTCCAACTGGAATGGTGTCTTCACAAGCATTTGCCGCAGACAGAGAACCTGATATGCTCGCTAAAGGGATTGGTTCATGCACTTCCTTGTTCCTGTCCCCTCTTTGGCTATTTTTGCCACTAGATACTTCATCACTATGTGGACTTAACGCAGTGGTACTTCCCTGCCCTTCCTTCAACTGTGGGTCTTGTACAAGTTTGTCACCTTTCTTAGCAAGGAACTCTCTAGCTTCTTTGACTGACCGTATCAGCCTTGATTTCATTCTAATAGAACTGTTCTCTGACACAGATAATACACTATCAGGAGTATCAGGAGCCTCTCCTGTAACCGTTTTCTGCGCATCTTTTGAAACTTCTCTGCTAGAGCTTTTTATGACTTCAATATCTTCAGAAGATGCCTTCAATCCGGTATAGTCACTCGGAACTTCATTCAATGCTTTCTCTGTTGCAGTTTCATTCACATTCCTTATTTGTCCTGAATCTGTAGCTTGAACCTCACTTGGAGAGCTCATAACCTCCTCCTTGTGTTCCTCAACTTCTTGCATTTCACAGGACGAGTCCTCAGACACAGGTAGCTTTTCTTCTTTGTCCATAATGACTGTGGACTGCTCTCCACTTTCAATTTCCCGAGCTTGCCTTGCCATTGCTCTAATTGTCTGTAGTTCACCATCAAGAACCACAGAATCCATTACTTCAGAACTAGAAGAATCCACCAACAACAATTTATCCTTTGAAAACTTTGCTTCAGATATATTTTTCATCAATTCTTTTTTATCCAGCTTAGGCCTTTCAACGGACATCATTGATGGTTCCGGACGTTCTTGAACAACTTCCACTCTACCTTTCTCCAACGTCTCTTTCTCCTTCCTTGACTTTATCTTCCTCATCATCATTTCCTTCTCTAATTCTGTGTATGTCTCTTCCTTACGTTTGGATCCCAACAACTTCTTTAGTGCCCAAACTGCAAGAAACCCGAAAAACACCATTCCCCCAATTTTCGAAACCACAGGAACAAACTCGGGCTGAAGAACAACACCACGGATTGAGTTAACCAACCCAGACTCCTCGTCTGAAAAAACAAACTTCGCAACTGAACTGTTCCTGGGAATCACATCCCCTCCTCTCTCCACCTCCCTAGCTAACCCTCTTGCACGTTCAATCATCGACTCCACTTCTCCATTCTTCCAAACTTGACTTCTCTTTAAAATTTCATCCTCATCAACAACAACCCTATTCACATTACCATCTGCATCATGAAAAACAGTGAAAATAGGACTAGTACCAATACCCCAGTAGGCACCCTCTTCCTTATACTGATCAACCCAATTCTCCAACCTCGTCAACAAAACAGACTCACCCAGTTTTCTCGGGTTCAATCCCTCCACACTCTCTAATTCACCTAGACCATTACTATCAGCTCCAACCACATTACTAAAATCGAAAGACCCACTAGAATCATTCAAACTATCAAAATCAAGATTTGGGTTTTCAAAATCAGAGATTGGAGTTAAGGAAATAGGATTCTTTTGCCTCACCTGTTGGTCATCAGTGAGCTTCTTTCTCAGTGAGTTTCTGCGGCTTGTGGGTCCCCCAAAATGAGCTGAAACTTGTACGGTTGGAGTGACACAGAAGGTAAAATAGGAAGAAAGTGAGGACCTTTTGTGGGATTTGAGCGGAATTCTGATGGAGAGAGTAGTGGTGGAGCGCGTGTGAGCGAAGAAGGAGATGCTTGAGAAAGCTAGAGGTAGTGGACGATTGAGAAGAAGCTCCATCACTGACCATTTAAGAGTTCAAAGAGAATGGAAGATTGAGAATCGAGTGCAGGGTCTAGTGGAGGAGTTGTTATCATCAGGAAGAGAGTCGGTGTTCAGAAGAGAAGAAGGGAAGAGGTTTGCGGATTTTTTTCTTGAAGAACACTGCTGAAAGCCTAAACCCCTGGACAAAAACTTATTTTATTCATTTTATCCACAAGAAGACAATGGTTGCACTCCGATCTTACACGACGTCGTTTTCACTGGACAAACAGAATACTGGTTTATAATCCATGTGTAATTACGAAAAAGCTGCCCAACGGTTTTCTTGTCAGTTTATTAACAAATACACTCCCTTCATTTCTCAAAAAATGTCATTTTAATCAAAATTGCATTGAAAACGATTTTTGGGAAGAAGTAAGCATGCCTTTTAATTTATGTGAATAAATGATGAAAGAGAATTTTGTTGATTGAGTTTTTAGATACATGGAAAACATAAATTGACATTTTATTTGGAATAGAAATTTTTGACTCCAATGACATTTTTTACAGAGTAGACGCAAAATCTCATCCTTTCAGCTGATGAAGTAAAAACTGAATAAGAGAATCCCCCTTTTCTTGCTCGTAGAATTGAATAAGATTACAGATTTAAGGATTTAAAACGAGAGAGGATAATGTATTTAGAGCTAAGAATAAAATTACAAGAGAAATTATGACTACACAAGACACATCGAGAGAGTTTATTAAGAATTTTAAAGCTTAAGCTTCCATCATTCATACATAAAAATTCTCAACATCGGTACCTACTTAGTATTACAAGAATGACAACAGCACACAGGGAGGATGGAGGAGAGAGAGAACCAGTGGATACAAGAATCAACACAAACAGAAAAGAGTGGAAGGAAGAGAGGAGGACGAGGAGGAGAAGCCCTAACTACACAGGTTGGGAATGCAAGCCCCGCCTTCTGGGTTCTGTTGTTCTTTCCATATCCGACCAGTGACCCGCAGCTTTAACTCTTTCCTATCCCCTCCTGAGAAGAATAGTGCCATATTACGTTGTATAATAAGTCCATCATGGCTGTCCCTAACTTTCCTGTGGCTATCTCTTATGCTTCTAGGGGTGCCTTCCCATATGAGTTTCCGGCCATTCCCCCCTACCTCAAGGCTGTAGCTGTAATTTCGAGCTTCTGTCTCATCACCCATGAACCGGAGAAATGCCATATAAACAGGAGCCATCGCAAGCTGGAAAGCTTCAAAATGGAGGCAGAAATACTGGCCAAAACAATGGAAAACCTAACCCAATACCAAAAAAAAAAATGTCTCAGCAGTAAGAAATTAATGTTTCGAGTCAGTTTCCTATTGAGAGTACAAAGAATGATCAAATATGGATAAAAAACTATCATTTGCATATTCACTTTTAGTACATTATGGCTGCAGTGGAGCCTTTCTTCACTAGGAGACCTTAGAACTCAAGACTACAGAATCTAACATACAGCATCATCGATAGCTTTAGCTTCAACTAGTTCAATTGCAAGATTGCAATAGTTCAACTAGAATTGTCGGATACATAATAGTACTGCTTCAGTAGTAAAAAGGATTCCACAACAATCACTAGGGAAATAAATGTGTGACTTAACAATATGTTGCCATGATGTACATTTTTTAACAAGCAAACAACCAAATTGATTGGCATGTGCAATGTTAACATGCCGTTACCAATCAAAAGTCAACTATCCAAGTAATGTGTATGCATACTTACAGTTAACATCCACGTAGCATTTTCTACTTCTCGAGGATTGGACTTGACATAACGGTGGTTGAAAGTACACCCGGAGTGCATGTCCACCTTGTGATCATCCCTCAGATGACTAACGAGGAATGGGATATCTCCAACAACAGCACACTCTGATCCAGCATATGGACAGTTGTATGGCCTGAAGTTACATAAGGCCTCATGCTTGAGTTTACTGTAGTAAGGAAAAATCTCAGGGCACCCAAGAGACATGTATTTGCATGGCAGTTCAAGTGATTCAGCCACTTTCTCCAATGCTAAGCATCTAATATCACCAAGCTCCTGCCTACAGGTTGGACAACGGTTGTGGACCCTTGTTTTACAGATTGAACAGAGTGTGTGCCCATTGTGACACTGCAGAAAAAATAGCACTCAACATCAACCAAGATCCACTTGCTATACGAAGAAGTTATCAACAACCAGACGCGGTACTTATAAAAATGAACAAGTTCATCCAATGGCGTTTGTAACCAAAACAAGTTCATTGTGTGAAAATTAAAAATATATATATATGGCATATATATGCAATATCAAACAAAACTCCATATTCATCTTCAGTTATTCGTCTTTATTAGTTACTATAACCGCAACAAATAAATATATCCTTACAGGAATCTGTACTGCTCAAAAAAAGATCAACCAACTACAAGCCACAAAAAGTAAGCAAATGCCACACTGTTGACATCTCATGCATTGCATGCTAGCTTAAACAGTTAAGTCCTTATAATCGTCATCTATAGAAGGAATACAGACATGAAATAAGAGCAAAATAGAATGCTAGAAGGGGAATGCCAATTAAAGATTCCCATCTGTGTCCGTCTCATTCCGGTTTTAGGCACTGTCAGTATTAAGTTGGACTAACTGCAAAATAAGGCTTTGCTTTAATGAGGATTTGAATATTTACCGAAGAGGAACCCAGAGAACAACGTCCAGTGCAAACCCATATAAGTCAAAAAGCAGTATATTCATACACCAGAATGGAAAACCAGTCAGACCTAAATTCCACAAATACAGCAAATCCAAAGATCAAGAAACACGAAATGCGGCTTAATTCACTGGACAGAAAAACCCTAACAACCTCATTCCTCACAATCCCACCCAAATAGATCAATTAACTCTAAAAGCACAAGAACCCAAGAAAAATGGCAGCGATTTCCACAATTCAACACACTTAGACAATAAATCAACCACAAATCAAAACGAAACGATTTGTATCAATATTCCTGATGAAGAAAATCAAGAATTATAAGATAGAAAACAGCCAACCTATTGATTAAGAGGAAATAGTAAAAACCCAAAAAGTCAAATTGCGGAAAAAGGACAAACCTGATGAATTGGAGGGTACATAGAATTGGTACAGACAGGGCACTCGAGGAGTTCATGGACGCTAGTAGTGTGAATTGCTGAGGAAATACTGTTGCTGTTGTTGCTACCGTTGTTATTGTTGGTGTTGATATGGGGCTTGGATACAGAAGGGAATTGATGGTGGTGATGATGGATCTCATCCTCATCTGTCAAATCTGAGGACGGCACACATTCAATGCTATCCAGTTCCATTTGCCCCAACACCACAAATCCCCAAAACAAGAGTAGCGCGACCCAAAAGTAAAAGTTTCAAAATTTGTGGCTAATTCGTTGATGGGTGTGTGCCGATTTCTGTTTTCTCTGTATTCTTCGGAAGAAGAAGGAGAGAAAACATATTAAAGGAGCATTCTGGTTGATGGGTATGGCTCAGTTTGACAAAAGAGTTGGGATTTATAGGAGAAAGATATTGAACAAGAAGAGAGTTAATTGTAAAAGAGAAGGAGATGGGTGTTTTTCTTGATCGGTGAGGGAGATACCAACATCACCGTCGAAATCAAAAAGGTCAGTTGATTGATTCAAATCAAGCGGTTTCAGACGAAAGAGAGAGGAGAGAGAGAGCGGATAACGAAAGCAATGGAAGGGAAGGGTTCGATAATGGAGACAGACAGGGTGAGATTAGATTAGGTGGAATAATGGAACGGAAAATTGCGATTACTGTTATTCCAGTTAAAAATAAGTTACTTCATTTTTTTTTCTCTTTTTTCTTTTTGTATACATAAATGGTAGAAACAAGAAAGGTGTAGTAGGGTTGGAGCAGGGAGGCAATTTAGGTGGCATGACCCTTTTTCTATGGTGCAAATTATTTAGGTGCCAATTTTTTTTCTTATAAACATTTTCTAACATATTTTTCCAGAATGTTGGTTCAATCGTCGTTCCTCAGTGATGTGAAACTTGTTCCGTTCCTGCTGTTTGTATAGTCAGAACGTTTTTTCCTTATATCGAGCACTCAAATCAAATCCCTTGCTTTCTTAGCTCTCAAATTCTCAATCAAGGGCTCTCCTTCTGAATCTCCGGTAATTCAAACCATTCTCATCAATTTTAATTAATTAAAGCATCACCTGCTTCGATAAAGTCTAAATTTTTTAACCTCAATAAGAAATAAATTGGATATTCTTTCATTGTATAGGTTGAGTATTTTTTTATTTAGAACATATATATTTTAAGGCATGTCTATTTGTACTTGTGTAATTAATGAAAATTAATATCTAAAAAAATTGAAGTAATATGTTTGTGTTTTCTTTATTTTTTATCCTTTAAAATAATATGCCATTCACTATAGAAATTAGGGACTAACTCCTCTTTTTCACACTAGAAGTAAGTGGACTAATTCTCTTTTATATCATTGACTAATTCCCTAAGTGGATCGAGTCAAAAGAAATTCCAAGTCCCTTTGGCCCAGTTGCCACTTGCCAAATTAAGCTTCAGTTAAATCGATTAATTAATAAGGAAGGCTTGGTGGTTACACTCGAGCGAATTTTAAAAAAATACTACTCACCTAGATAGTAGTTTTGCATCTGACTAAACATACCATTGCGCCTATAAAAAAAACTCAAATTACTTTATAATTTTTACATGTGTAGTTGTGAGTGTGAGTGTTTGATTAGAAAGTGAGTAGTTAGTGTGCTTGTATCCTAAGGAAACAAGGAAAGAATCTCACTTCTCCAGTGGTTAAAAAAAATATAAAAGAGTGTACATTGATGACTGAACGTGAATAATTTTCTTTTACCTATTTAGATGAAATTTTAATAATATCGTAACTTTAAAAGTTAAAAAAAAAGTATGTATCAAATAGTTAAATCACTCGCTCCATTTAATGAAGAAATTCACTACCTGATTACTAAAGGCTTCCTTCCTTTCCTCTTCTGGATCTGTCCAATTTGCTGTGGACTCTCTTTCGAACAGTAAAGCATATGCATATAAGGGCAAGCATTGGATCGGGCAATGGGTAATGAATTAATGATTGGATTTTTTTTTGTATTGTCCTTAAATGCTTAACGAACGCCTGCTTGTCAAGACACCAAACCACAGCTATCTTGGAGGAATCATGGTTAATGGGAGTTTTTAAATTTCTTTTGAAAAAAAAAAAATTTGTGACCAAAGTGGGATAAAAAAGATAGCTTGGTTTCAACGTTACTTCAACATGAAAGAGCCATTCATGCATAATCCCGTTGGCTCTTTCTAACCCCTTTATTGTCTCCCAGCTACTTGGCTTGGCCTAAGCAATGCACCTCTCACTCTAGGGACGGACCGGTCTAAAACTCAAACTGATACTTTTAGATTTAATATTCGAGCATTAAAGTAAATAATTGTTTTAAAAAAAATTATATATATATATATATAAAGCAATGCATTTCTCATTTTATGATCATGTTTATTCAGAGTAATTATAGTGTACATATTCTCAGTATGACATGGCAGAGGTTATGTAATACATAATTGATATTATTTAAAATCAAAATTCCATAAGAACTCCATTGATTATATATTGGTCCATGTATTTTAACTAATTGGATAGCGCACCAACTCCAACACAGCAATCCAGTGTTACTGATCCATTAATTTGGCGATAAAACTAAATGTAACTAATAGAAACACATGGGATCACTACATAACTTTTCACAACTGTGCACCCGACCCTACAATGCAGATGAATAAGATGTTAGGTGTGGGGTACTACTCGAATTAGATTATAATTTGCTCTGGTTGGGCCCTGGAAGAAATCTTGCAATTTCCACTCCTGGGTTGTGGGAAGTGGTTTATGCGAATCAACGAGAGAAGTTTTTTGGCGACTCGAAGCAGTGAGAAACTCTAACCCAACTTTGGGTGGGCCTGGGGCAAGGAAAGTGGTCCTGAGTCAAGTTATGGGCTTGGACCAAATTTCTTGCAGGCGTGATTTTTATTTTTAACCGAACAAAAAAAGTATATTGATATATAGCACCGCACTCAATGGGCGCTCCAACCCTATTACATAAATAAATTCCTCATCGTTAAGGAGGTCTAAAAAATTAACAGACTTAGAGATAGTTTACTTTGCAACTAAATCAGCAACGCTATTACACTCACAGAGAATGTAAGAGAAGGACAAAGAAGAGTTACTGCTCAAATACTCTATGTCTTGGAGTACTAGGTAGAGTTCCAATTTATAGAAACTTTCGGTTTGTTAATCTGATTGATAATGATTTTGGCTTCACTTTTAGCCTCTCTATGCTATGAAGGATTAAGAGGGGAAGGAAAGGAGAGGAGAGGAAATTTTTAAACTTTCTTTTGTATGGGAAAAAATTGTTCTAAGGGAATCAAAAGAAAAGGAAGGAAATAGAGAATAAATAAATTGTAAAAATTTCCTCCTGATCTACAAAAAATTTCCTCCCAAAAGTAGGAGGAAAATGAAGGAAATTAGAGACTGACCTTAAATTAGAAAAGAAAGCCATGGGCTTGGGCTTGGGTCATGAGGTTTAAAGGAAATTTCCTTCCTTTTCCTTTGTGTATAAAAGATGCAGCTATATAAGGTAATTTTTCTACAAGTTTCCTTCTTTTCCTTTCCTTTCTTTTCCCTAATTAAACTTTTTTTTTTTTTACTTCCTACACTTTAATTTCCATACAAAGTATTAAAAGTGATCTCCCTGTCAATTGTTCAGCTTTGCTAATTTACATCGCATTTCGAAAAGCCATCGCTTCACCTGCAAAGATAAAAGAAGCCTTTACCGAATATGCAACACCGTCAATGACATTACCCAACATGTCTCTAATCACAATGCCCAACATGATTCAACCATCAAATCTATCATCAGGAAAGAGAAATGATAAAAAAGCATTAGGTACTCTTCATCATTTTCTTTGACTTGTTTGCTTCTCGCACGGGCTATGATTTTAAATATCGCCCATTTGTAACACTATTTTGGTCTTCTGTTATTATTATTCCGGTTATATCATATTTAAAATTCATTTTGTACAATATTACTCGTTATATTATCAGTTTTCGTTATTTGTTCGTTATAAATTATTATTATCGACCTAATTAAAACCCATTAACTTTCTATAGGTATACCCTTTAAATTTGTTTATCACCTAGCTCAATTTATAAGCTTTGAAAAGTTGATTGTGGATGTGAAAAACATGAACCTAGACAATATAATTAAAAAATTTGATAGATATTTGAGTTTTTTTCATTTTTATATTCTTAACATCTCCCCTATGTGCATAAAAATTCAACACGCACGTTCTTATATATTGTGGTTTCACTTATTTTTCTTACTTCTCATTCGGTTGTAATTAACATAGCAATATATCTATAAAAAAAATAGATGGAGCTAATAGAGAAAATACTAATAAAAAATATTATTTTTATTTTAATTATTCTAAATATCAATAAGGTGAAATATATATGAGTGTATTGGTATATATACATGACCTCTAAACTTTTGATTTTCCTAGGAAATACTTATCAGTAAAACTCAGCAATATTTTTTAAAAATTTAAGTTAAAGTTTGCATGTTTTGTTATTTCATTGATAAATTTATTTGATAAAAAATATTAATAATTTTTTAAATTAGTAGATTATTTAAGAATTTACGTATCAATTATAGCTGCGATAACTACGACAGATACATTATGCTATTATTTTTTACAATTTTCATTATGTTACGTTATAATATTCGTTACTTTATCCGGTTCTTCAATTTAAAACCATATGCGCTGTTGTTAATAATACTAAGGGAGGAGACGGAGATGGAACATGTCCTCTCTCCTCGTGGCGGCGTGCATGATCCACAGTGCGTGCTCCAATTACTTGATTTGGATGTCAGATATATATATATATTCGAAGGTTAAAATTCCCATGTCCGTACAGTACTAGGATAAAAACCTCATGTCCTAACTTCCTCAAGCATAAAAAAAAACTCTTTTAAAATTTCGGTACTCTTTCTATTTTATTTTACCAGTCGGATTTAAATAACTTTTCTTTACAATTAGGTGTTATATTTGTTTTTTTTCTCAATTAGTTAATAACTTTTACACCTTCACTCTAAGCTACTCTTAATATAGTAATTTATTTACGTCGAATTGATTTAGATGGGTAATTAATACAGGGGCACTACTGTCAAATCCTACCAAAATTAGTTAGATATTAATATTTACAATTATAATAAAAAAGATCAGTAAAAGAAAATAGAGAGTATTAATCAACTCAATTCTGGAAAATTCTACTAAAATCTAATCAAAATTTCAGTTAGTATACTGATGGTTGTCGAAACTGTAAAAAATAAAGTAGTATAATTAACCATACAATAATTAATTAAAAGTATAGCTAGTGGCAAAATGATCATTCCTCCGAGATTTGAGGACAATTTTAATTCTTTGAAATGACTAATAACATAACAATGGGGTAAGTACCAATAATGGGGGTGGTGTGTTGCAATTAATTATAAAACAGAGAGAAAATAGAAACAGTAAACAAAAGGTGTTTGATGAACTCAGTGATGATGAATTCCCAGTAAAGACTCATTTCAGACCATGATTCATACAAATTGATAATCGATGCAATTATTTTCAAAACCAATTTTCATAGGAAGGCTATAGAAATCAGGTTCACTTAGATTTCCTACTCTCCTCCTACTCACCTCCTACTCAAGATTCCTAAAGAGATACTCTATTAAGTGTTGGCCCAAGGGCTCATTAAATCTTGTTTTGATGAATTAAGGACACACAAATTAATTAATATACTAACGCAATTTTAAGTTAAAGTATTTGTAGTTTGCGACGAGACAACAAAAGAAGCAACAAATCAATTATCGCAAGCTCGAAGAATCAAGTGTATATTAGAGCATTAAACGTGTAAGTATGATTCTAATTAGCACTTGATTTATGTTCAATAATACCTCAAGAAAAGTGTCAAAAGATTTTTTACACGAAAAACAATTTTTGGGAAAAGAGTTTTTGATTTCACTGTAGCAACGGATAAACTCACTGTAGCAACGGGAATGAATAGTTTCACTGTAGCAACGGATAGTTTTTCACTGTAGCAAACGGATATATTTTTGTTACTGTAGCAAACGGCTAGTTTTTGACTCCTTCCTTCTTGGATGAGCCTCTACTCTTTTGACACTATAAATACTCATCTAAGATGAGTTACAAAGAAGAAGAAAGCATTTATAAGTTCTATATACACAAATTACATTTACAAACTCTCTTAATCAAAGTTTTACCACGCAAGCTTCACATATCGGTTTTCAACCATTCTTGCGTCTTTTAATTCGAGTTTGGATCGCTTTCTTCTTGAGGTAATATTGTTCATTTATTGGTGTTATTTTGAATCATACATTTATTATTTGTACACCAATTATTTGTTGCAAATATTATTAATTCAAATTGTGAAGGTTCTTCAATCCTTACCTTGAAAGAGGATTGTAAAACGGTTGTGGTTGAGCCCGTAAAAACCAAAGTGTAAGGTTGTAGTTGAGCCCGCAAAAACTACGGTGTAAGGTTGTGAGCTGAACCCGTAAAAGCTCAAGGTAATAGCAAAGGTGTTTGCATTAGAAAATCCTAAGGGTGAAGCTCTTAGGTAGTGGAGTACAATTCGGATTGTGAATTGGAACCACTATAACTCTTTGTGTCTTTGCTATTTTTCCTTACATTTTGTGTGCGATTTTTTATTGCCTATTCACCCCCCCTCTAGGCCGGGATTATTGTTTTATCAATTGGTAGCGGAGCAAGGTCACTTGTTACAAGGTTTAATCACCTCAAGTGAAGATCAAATATGGCTCAAGAGGGATTCTTGGTGCATAGAGAAGGTACTGCAACCAGCCGACCACCATATCGTGATGGCAACAATTATTTACATTGGAAGATGAAGATGAGATATTATTTGGGTGCTCAAGAGTCGGATATGTGGGATTGTGTTACAAATGGATATGTTTCTCCAACGGAACCATCCGATTCAACATCAACAAAACTTCTTCCTTACGAAAAATGGAGCGCTGGACAAAAGACAAGACAATCTATGGAATGTAAAGCAATGTATGCTTTGTGTTGTGCTATATCTCCAAGTGAGTACAATCGCATTAGTGGCTGCAAAACTTCAAAGGATGTATGAGAAACTCTTCAAATGGCTCACGAAGGGACTACTCAAATTCGGGATCTTCGACTCAACCAACTCAAGCATGAATACGAATTGTTCAAGATGAACAAGAGTGAGTCTATATATGATCTTAGCACAAGGCTTCAAAATTTGTGCAATGCTATGAGTAATCTTGGATTTACTCCAACAAATGATGAGATGGTTCGGAAGATTTTGAGTATCCTTCCTAGCAAGTGGATAGCAAAAACCGCAGCCATTGACGAATTGGAAACAAAACCTACATTCACGCAAGTTGTAAGCTCTCTCACCGCCTTTGAACACAAGCTGAATTTATTCAACTTGGAAGAAGGGGACGAAAAAGAGAAGAGCAAAAATATTGCTTTTGCAAGCAAAGTCCGTGAAGAAGATGATGAATCTATTGCCCTTTTATCTAGAAAACTCAAAAATTTCTGGAAAAAGAAATACCAAGGTGAGTCTACTAACCCTTCTAAATTAAAATTTAAAAATGATGTTGTTTGTTTTGAATGCGACAAACCAGGACATATCAAGAGCGAATGTCCGTATCTTGAAAAGAAGAGGAGACATGAGAAAAGAAGATCAAGCGACAAGAAGGAAACTCATAAGAATCCTAGAAGAGCTTTTAAAGCTACTTCCACTTGGAGTGATGAGGATGAAAAATCAAGTAGTAATCCATTGGACTCCTCATCCGAAGATGAAGTCGCAAATTTGTGTCTCTATGCCGACGTTGATAGTGATGCATCTCAAAAGAGCTCTTCATCGACTTCTACTTCTCTCAATGGATGCACGAATGTGTGTCTTATGGCAAATGAGGACAGCGATGATAATGAATCGGTTAGTTCTTGCAACTCCTTAAATGATGAAAATTCTTATAATAATGTGGATGAAGCTTTTCATGATTTAACTATCCTCTTTAATGAATCTACTAGGAAGAATTCTAAACTTGCTAAAGAACTAGAAAATATTAAAAATGAAGTTAGCAAATTAGAAAAATCCAATCAATGCTTAACGGAGGAAAACAATATGTTAACCATTGATAACGTAGATTTGAAACTTGTTTTGGATGAAACTAGAAATGAGTATAAATTGCTTGATATTGCTAGAAGTAAGGCTATAGATAAAAACTCTACATGTGATCTTTGTGCTAAATCTACCAAAGAAATTGTAGAGTTAAAAGAAAAGATTAAACATCTTGAGATTACTCTAGCAAAATTTGTTCAAAGCAAACAAAGTCACCATGATTGCATGAATGATCAAAAGAGAGATGGTGATATGAGGGGTATTGGTTTTACTCATTCTTCACATAAAAAGAATTTCAAAAATTCTTTTGTTAAAGCAAGTTCTTCCAACTATCATGCTAGCTCTTCTAATTGGCATGATAATTCTCAAAACTATTTTCAAAAACCCTCTCATGGTAAGCCTAGATATAAATGTAGCTTTTGCAATAAATTTGGTCATTTATCTTATTTTTGCTATATTCGAAAAGGGCTTATTTTTGCAAAACAAAATTGGGTACCTAATGGTACTTATGCTAACATAGAAGGACCCAAACGTGTTTGGGTACCAAAAGCAAACTAATTTGTTTTGTAGGTGTGCCGGAAACCCATTGCGAAGAAATAGAAATCTAAAAGCGGGTGTTCGCGGCACTTGGAAAGGAAACCTTAAGAGAAAAGGTTATGGTATTGGTAAAATTTGGTATTTTTCCTTTCTAATTCTTTTGGCAATAAATATGATATATATATATGATTGATTTTATCGTTAACATTGATCATCTGTTCAAGTATATATTCTCATAAATTTGGCAAGAAAGAATTGTTCTTGTAGGAACTTAGCTTGAATGGTGGCCCAAGGGAATTACCACTTAAAGCCGCATTGATTTTGATGGGCTTGGCTCGATTGCAAACATTGAAGCTATTCGGTTGAAATAGCAAGGTCTAGACATGTTGAAAAATCGCAATCGGTATTCCTTGAACTCTTATTTTTATGTCTATATTTATTCGATGAATATACGTGTTTTAAATGATTATGTTAGTCATTAAAATCCATAATCATATATGCTATAAGTTGCCGAAAATTATTTTGTTTGCTTGTGCATATACGTGTTTAGTTAGAACTATTTTTTCTATGCATGTATGCTTTTGTTCATGTGATTGATCATTGAGGAAATCAAATTGATGTGATATTTTTATGAGTCAAATGATTAGAGTACTTTTTGGAAAATTTTCTCTTCAAAATCTATACAAATCTTGACCAAATTTTACTAAACTTTGTTTGATCTCTTCGTTTGCATGCGTTGGGCATAATAGTCAACGACATTGCATATCCTCGAGCTGTAATTCACAGACCTTAAGCCGCAAATTTTTGTGTTTAAATTGCCCTTCGATTACACCTCTAGAGATATCCAAAATTCTCAAACCGAGAGTCTATCCTTCAATTTCTCTCAGACTTTCAAAATGCTATCGTTTGAAATAAGGATGATGTTGGCAATTTTGGCATTGATGATTTCTCTCTTTGTTTTTCCTTTTCTCATCATGCAAAATTGTCCAAAAAATGTCGATTTGTTCGTTTGCCCCAAGTGTCATTGCCCTCCATGTCATTGCCCTTCACCTCAATGTCATCTTTGATCACATCCTTGTAACATTTGTATTTTCTAATATAGGTTCTGTTTTTGAACCTATTTGCACTTATGCTTTGTAATGTTTTTTTTGGTTGAATAAGTGTTGTACTATTCCTTTTGAAGGAATTTTAATTTATATTATGCTTGTATTTTGAATATTATCCATGTTCTAAATATTCTCTATGTTTTATTTTAAGAGAAATGATTCTAAATTATTTATACATATATATATATATATATATATATATATATATAGTTATTTATGCTTTTTCGCATTTATTTATGATTGATCATTGAGAAATGGGTTGAAATTGATTTTTAGGCTTTGATTAATTGTATAAGGATATTTTCTGGAAGTTTTGATTAAAGAAAAATGCATTTTGAAACTCAAATTGCTGAAAAATTGGTCTCATAGTTGAGTTGATGGTTTGCTGTATTAAACCATGATGCTACCCATGAACTATTTTGTTTTTCAAATTTGTTGGGTAAGAACGTCATATGGGCATGAGCTCACCCATGAGGGTGACCATGAACCTTTCGTTCTTCTATAAAATTGAAGGGTCATGGGCATGAACTCACCCATGAGGCTGACCATGAAACCTTCGGCAGAAACACTTCAAAAATCAAATTTTCAATTTTTCAAATTGTGTTGCCATTAATTTTATAAAAAAAAATCTTAGCATTTTTATTTATCCATTTCTACTTCTAAACTTATTTGCATTTATGGTTTGTAATAATTATTGGATTGGATAATTGTTGCACTATTACTTTTATGAAGTAATATTTACATTATGTTTGCTCCTTAAATATTTTCCTTGCCTTAATTAATTGGTAGAAATATTTTGATGTTGTTTTCCCTTTTTGTTAATGACAAAGGGGGAGAAAATGTATATGTGGGGGAGAAAATATGAGGGAGCAATTTTGATTCTTTGCTATGCCCCATGTGCACTAACGCTTTTATGTAGGGGGAGCATTGAGGCTCCATAATCAAATTGATATGATCAATTTGGTAGCATATCGATAGGGGGAGCATTTCGGCAAAGATATAGGGGGAGTAATTCTTCTCCTTTGTTTTTTAATTTAAAATTGCATGTTCATATTGTCTTAAATTAATTTGTGGTTGTCATCATCAAAAAGGGGGAGATTGTTGGCCCAAGGGCTCATTAAATCTTGTTTTGATGAATTAAGGACACACAAATTAATTAATATACTAACGCAATTTTAAGTTAAAGTATTTGTAGTTTGCGACGAGACAACAAAAGAAGCAACAAATCAATTATCGCAAGCTCGAAGAATCAAGTGTATATTAGAGCATTAAACGTGTAAGTATGATTCTAATTAGCACTTGATTTATGTTCGATAATACCTCAAGAAAAGTGTCAAAAGATTTTTTACACGAAAAACAATTTTTGGGAAAAGAGTTTTTGATTTCACTGTAGCAACGGATAAACTCACTGTAGCAACGGGAATGAATAGTTTCACTGTAGCAACGGATAGTTTTTCACTGTAGCAAACGGATATATTTTTGTTACTGTAGCAAACGGCTAGTTTTTGGCTCCTTCCTTCTTGGATGAGCCTCTACTCTTTTGACACTATAAATACTCATCTAAGATGAGTTACAAAGAAGAAGAAAGCATTTATAAGTTCTATATACACAAATTACATTTACAAACTCTCTTAATCAAAGTTTTACCACGCAAGCTTCACATATCGGTTTTCAACCATTCTTGCGTCTTTTAATTCGAGTTTGGATCGCTTTCTTCTTGAGGTAATATTGTTCATTTATTGGTGTTATTTTGAATCATACATTTATTATTTGTACACCAATTATTTGTTGCAAATATTATTAATTCAAATTGTGAAGGTTCTTCAATCCTTACCTTGAAAGAGGATTGTAAAACGGTTGTGGTTGAGCCCGTAAAAACCAAAGTGTAAGGTTGTAGTTGAGCCCGCAAAAACTACGGTGTAAGGTTGTGAGCTGAACCCGTAAAAGCTCAAGGTAATAGCAAAGGTGTTTGCATTAGAAAATCCTAAGGGTGAAGCTCTTAGGTAGTGGAGTACAATTCGGATTGTGAATTGGAACCACTATAACTCTTTGTGTCTTTGCTATTTTTCCTTACATTTTGTGTGCGATTTTTTATTGCCTATTCACCCCCCCTCTAGGCCGGGATTATTGTTTTATCATTAAGAACCTCTAATCCCTTAACAACCCTAAGAGATACTTTATAGGATTTAATTAAGTGATTGATAAAATATAGGGAGAGACCTTTCCCAGGCCTGGGAGAGAGTTCTCTCTACTCCTATAAATCAGATTCTACTCTTTTTTCTAATTAACCCGCAAGCTAATCAATCGCCTTCAGATTCCTATCAACAATGTAGACTCCAAAGTTTCTAGGAAATACTGTATCTATTCAATTCCTAATCTAAGTTGATCAGGCTTAAACGAAACATGAATAAATTTGACATTCAATTAAAAAGAGTAGAAATACGAAATTGGATTTTATAAAGCACTGTTTTGATCTCACAACTGACGAACCATGACCCTAGAGTCCTTACCAAGAATAAAGTATCTAGCCTATAACAGACATAATGAAATCAAATGAGATGAAGAAATGCTCATAAACTGAATTAAAATTAAAATAAGAATAAAAACAGAGAATGTAGCAATGGCAGAAAGTTGGTACGAGGAAGAAGAGACCAACCTCTTCTGCCCACTGGTCTCTTTAAATTAAACAATCAGATTCCGTTCACATCTCCTAAGAACTAGAAAAGGATAAAATGAAATTATTTTTAAAATTAAAATAGGAGTCCAACCCAAAAGGAATTCCAGCGGGGATGTGATTCTTTAGGAAGCATACAACTTAAAAACGCGTCTCCTGTTCACAACCCAAGCCCATCACTTATCACTTGACTTGGTCTCGTTGACTATCCTTGACCAAGGAGGCTAACCAGACTGATTCTTCCCAGGTCTGGGAAAGAGTCCAATCTGTTCTTTTCATTCTTCACCAGATTCTACTCTCAATCAAAGCTTCCTGAGTCCTTATCTCCATATTAGTTTTTTGAACTGTTTTCTGCAAAAAAGAGTGAGAAACACCCTAATTTCAGTAATATCCTCATCCAAAATAGTACAATTGGCTGATGAATAAAGACATTTTTAGCGCAAATCATATGCCTTAACCAAAATTCACATTAATCCTTACTTATTTTATATACAAAAAATTAATTTAGTTTCTTTTGTTTCATTTATACTTTTGTGTTGTACATATATATTTTTTTAACTTATAAAAGAAAGAGAATTAGATAAAATTAATCTCATACGAATTATAATTAAATACTAAAAATGTAATTTTTAAAATTATAGTTTTTCTTTATTTTTAATTCTCGAATTTAAACAATAAATTAAAAATAAACAAGAATATTTGTAATCCACCCACCGAAAAGGATCGTAAAATATCAAAGTGATGAGAGTTGAGAGGTGGGGTCCACCACCCAACATGGGTGGGATAATTGAGTCCTTAACTTTTGCTTACTCCACGCTATTTCATCCATGTGCCTGTGCTCCAATAGATGCCTATTGCCTGGCCAATTCACCAAAACGGTGCGGTGACGACCAATTACCCACACTTGCTATTCCGCCATCCAACTTTCAATTTTTCAGCATCGCATTCACACACCCTATGATGCACAAACAGGTCAAACACTACCGGATTAGGATACCGACACGCATATATATATTAATTTTAATTTTATAAATATTTTTAACAATTATAATTAATATTAAACGTCTTTCTAACATCAAAAATTACTTAAAATATAATAAAAAATGAATATGATAGGTAATGAAGAAATATATCGTATGAGTCTCGGAACATGGGATTTAAAAATAAAGTTGATGTGCTTGTCAGCACCCACCCATTATCATCCACCACGTCCAAAATGAATAAGCACGAATCACGTAATTCTTGCATTTCTTCCAATCTTGGCTAAGAGTAGCGGTAATCACGTAAATCTTGCACTTAGAATAGTGACGAGTCAGGAACCAAAAGTCTGTAAAGAAGCTTTTACCACATTAATCACCTACAATCCCAATTTGAAAGAAGTACCCGATTTAAAACAACTTACTAATAACCTTGGGAATAAATTGAATGGCAAGTATAAAACATTGAAACATTGAAACATTGCACATAACCTTACTCGTAAAATTTCATGTCATCCGCATAAATGATGAATCCATCATATAATCTTTAAAAAGATCCCACGTTCACCGCATATCAAGCATGAAACTCCAGAAATAGTGATACAACCATTCAATAGTACCAGCATCCACTTTCTCGGACCAGCACATTTACTAATCAAACCCTGCTCTTAGTCAATTTCCAAATTCGATTGCCATGTTAACTTCTTCTGCTCTTCCTTCTTTTTGCCGAAAGTGGTCTTCAATCGCACAGGAATCCGTACCCCTTTCTAAAACCTCGAACAAAATTTGAATGTAGCCCTAACCCTTGACCCACTTATTAAAAAACGAAAACATAACGATTCTGATAAGAAATTAGTAAAGGCATTTTTTTGGAATGGAAATGAAAACTTGGCATTTTCAACATGAATTCATTATTTTACTTCTTCCACTCACAATTGAGCCGAGCATTGATTATTCCCATATCCTCTAACCAGCTCGTATTAGAGTAATTAATTATAATTAGCACAACAAGAAACTAATTAAATAAACCGACAACTGAAGCATGAAAGCATATATCCCAGATATTACCTTTACTTTTACTCAACAAGGATATTTCCTTTTTTTCTTTTAATCTGGACTGGAACCCACTATCACTAATAAACAAAAGCTATTAGCAAATTTAGTACCCCGATAATAATACACCTCACGCGCACCCACGCGGTGCAAACCCGACCCGTGAAGTCGACAAGTCATACACCACCCGGAACCCTTGTTGCTGGATATTCCCAATTATAGACAACCCGCTCATCGTACCCGCAAAAGCAAAACAAAATCTCCCATCAGTGCTCACTGGAATCAAGTAATTGGAAGCCGGCAACGACACGTCGGCCCCGCGGAAATGCAACACCACAGTTGGCACCTTCACTTCCGTCTTCCCAGACAGATCAAAACACGAATCGAACAGCGAAAAATCGGGCGCCCGTTTCAAATTTGCAGCTCCAGTCCGGAACGCGTCACGGAGGGCGGTGTAAGCGGGTCGGGTCAACCGGGTGACTGAGGTGCCCGAATCAATAATCACCCCGCCATTCCCGGTGTTGTCCAGCTTAAACAGGGAAGCGGTGACGCCAGGGACACGTGTCCCACCCACACTAATCCCGAGGAGCTCCACGTAGTAAAATGTGCCCAGCTTCGGATTCGAAATCAGAGCTGTGAACTTAGCGGTTCGCGGAATGGCCGCATCCCCGAAAATCATAGAAGACGGTTTAGCAGAAGCCGACCGGTCCACCAAACAGTACGAGAATTTCCGATTGAACCGGCGACCAGCTTGTGACGGAAATGACAATCTCCCCCGACCCAGCCCTAACAAACCGGCGGCTCCAACAAACAGTCCTTCATTATCGTTGCCGCATCCCAACGCCACGCGCGCAACTCTATTGCGTCGAAACGTCAGCGTTTCGGTGGAGAACTCGCCGACAGTGAAAGAGCCGTCGCCGTAGGAGACCTGGTAGAGGCACATTTGGTTCTTCGTGTTGCATCCAGGGGAGTCCAGGCGGTGGCACAGAGGGGATCCACAAGAGATCCGGGAGTAAGATCTGGATTTTCTCGGGTCGAATACCGGGTCGGTTTGGGAATAGCATTTCTTGCAAGGAGCGCACTGCAGCCAAACGATGTCGCTTCCAGTATCCAACACCATGTAGACGTATCTCGGAGGAGTTCCCACGCCAAGGCGTGTGAAGTACTCTCCACTACCTTGAGCAAGCCCAGATATGACGGAGCTGCTGAATCCGGATGCACGCGCGCGAGTGGCATTGGTGCTTGGGGTTGTAGAGGCGGCGAGTAGAGAATTGATGGACTTAACGCGTCTGGCGTCACGCTGTAGCCTGGAGTTGAAAAGGTTTTGTGCGGAAGTTTTGGAGGAGGATAATGCGTCGATGTGGTGTAACTGTAGGGAGAGTGTGGTGGTGGTGGCGAGGGAATTGGTGTCGTACCCGGAGTCTTCGTCGTGGGCATCGGGCCATGATACTGTGGGTCGGGAGGGAAGAGGGTTTACGAGAAGGGTGGTGGTGGTGGCGGTGGCGGCGGCGGCGGAGAGAGAAAGGAGAACGGAGAAGGAAAAGAAGAGGGAGACGTATGCTGCTTTTCCTTCCATTGAAGAAAGTGAAGTGAAGGGTTAAAAGAGAGAGTGAGGTGTGTGAATTGCAGAGGGGTGCGTGAGAGTATAAATAATTGGGAGAGCGAGTGTGAAAGGTGAGTTTTTTATTATTATTATTTTTTGTCCGGGAAGTTGAAAGTTTTGTACGGGCTTGGAGCTTTTTGGAGGTATGATGGGAATAATGTGAATGTCATCAAGTACTTATATTCTTATAGAATATAGATTCAAACACTTAATTAGACCCTTCATTCATTTAGTTAAAACTATATTAACTAATTTTTTATTACTTTTTCATTAAAAAAAGCTTAGGAAAATACTTTTACTAGTTGTTGTTGGTATTTCCTAGGATCCAAAAGGAATTAATGTTAATTTTGATCGAGTGTTCTCAAATGACCAGCTTAATTTAATCTCTGTGCTAATTTTTTACCATCGTTATAATTTTGTATACATCAAATTAGTTCAATCAATTTTTGGCTGATGCTATTCACTTTTTTACATAACATGCTACGTTATCATTTGCCATCACAACTCATCATTTTGGATTAATATATAAATTGAAGAATTCCAAGAGAAATTACTTTTAGATGCCCATTTTTAAATTCTAATGAGATTAATTAGTCTTTTTTTTACTCTTTTTTATTTTTTCTAATAATTATGTATTTTATATTTTCAATAATTATAATATCTATTTTCATCTTTCCCACTACATTTAACTAAAAATAATTATTATCTTCATATCTAAATTTTTGATTAAATAGTTAGCTATAAAAATCATAGAGAGTATTAAAATAAACCCAGTAAAATAAAATCCATAGAAAATTGGAGGGAGGGAAGCATGGGGTAGAAAGACGTTTTGAAAATAGGAGATGAAAATTGGTACCCGGCCATGCCCCTAGGAAATTAGTAAATTTTACAAACTACTTCCTCCGTTTTTTTTTTTAATAGATACTTTTTTAAGAAATGATTTTATTTATTTAGTCGTCGTTTTTTTTATTTTTAAGATCAATTTTTGTAGTAAATGATAAAATTAACCCTAAATAATTTTAAATTAACTATTTTTTGAAGAAAATTAAAATAGAATGATTTATAATTAATAAGGATAATTTAGTTAAAAATTATATAAAAATTATATTAGTTATCATGAAAATAATTAAAAACAACGAAGGGAGTACTATTGTTACAATACAGGATAATGTCGTCTACTATTATGGAGTGGGTGAGAGTTTTGTACTTAATGGTTCAACGCCAATGTAATAGTACCACTTTGAGTCAGTTGTTCCGGCCAAATCTATCCGTTCGATTTTTACGACTTTTATTTTTTTTATCGTGTGTGCAGTGGAGGTATGTGTCGGGTGAAAATTGGTAAATTAATGTTGTACACCAAAGTAATCACTTGGGACTGGAGATTTATGAGCTGGCCTTCTTTTTTGGACCAAAAAACTCAAGTCACGGCTCGCCTGCTATTGGAATTTGGGACCTAGCGCCTGCACTTATTGCTACTTACCTTCCTTTTACCTGTGACCTGCCCATGGGTCTAGTGTAGTGCCCATTTCCTCTCCTCCCATGTCTAACAAGTAACAACAATTCAAGTTGACTTGTTTTCAAGTGATAAAGACAATATGATCACCAATCTCGATATTTTGCTTATCAATTTTTTACTTTATTTAAAATTATTATCAATATTTGCGCATTAGATAATTTACTCATCAATTTTTTTTTCGTTAAATAATTTTACCATCAGGCTACTCACTTTCAATAACCATTTTGCAAACCCATTAATATCGTTAATTACTCCATCAATTAAAAAAGATAACCAAAATACGACTAAAATAGTCACAAAATAATGTTACTTTTATGTAAATTTTTCCACATAATTACATAAAACTCTAAAAAAATGCAAAAAAAGTTCAAAAAAGTGTAAAATTTTTAATGATACAAATTATCATTTATTATGAAAATGGTTACTCGACCCAACCTAACTAATAGCTAATTTAATAAGTAAGGATAATATTCATTCTATCATAAATTAAGTATTCATATAATCCCTGCATCAAAATTAAGATTTTTTCTTTTTCTCATTTTTTTTAAACTTTATATTTTGGAATCGGCTCTTTTAAACATACAAACTGAATGATCAATATTTAATTGACGATTTAGTGACTTAAAATTTCCCTGTACTTTAATGTTTTGTTTAATTACCTTCATGTACTAATTGTTTGTTTAATCACCTCCTATACTCAGTATTTTTTGTTTAATGACTCCATGCCGTTACTGAATACTGATCTGACACGTTCTCTATTAAAAAAAATTGTCACGTCATCAAAATTATGCCACATCAGAGAGGAGTAATTAATCAAAACATTAAAGTACAGGGTTTAATTAATTAAACCTGCCATTGAGAAAAAAATAATGAAAATAAAGTAACTAAATATTAAAAAAATTCACACTTAACTAGCTGAAATTGAATTTCATAGGTAGCTCATATACACTTTTTTGAATTAAAAAAAGAGAGAAGAAAGACTTTTCTAATTAATTAGTTAAATTAAATTTACTGAGTTTAAATTTAATTTTTTTTATCTCTTTTTTTAAAAAAAAGCCTCTTCTCAAAGTAATTTATTTATTTATTTTACTAGAGCTAAGAGAGTTGGTTGTAGCGTAATGTTATTTCCTAAATGTTATTAAAATATAAACATCATAGTGTATATGTTTTTTTCACACATATATATTATGGATAGTCAAAAAATTTGGTCACACTCATGTACTTGAAAAAAAAACCCTCATCAAATAGGATTATAAAAATTAAATTACTGTGCAATCGATATATGCACTTGAATAATATAGTATAATATTATGAATTTTTAAAAAGTGATATTATTAATATTTAAATATCACTATACACATTTATTTTTAATTTATTTAAATAATTTCTCCTCAACTACAAGTATTTTTAAGTACAATTAAGTTCACATCACACAAAACAAATTATAGAATTTTTTTTTCTCAATGATAGGTTTAATTAATTAAACCATGTGCTTTAATGTTTTGATTAATTACCTCATGTACTTTAATGTTTTGATTAATTACCCCCCTCTGACGTGGCATAATTTTGATGATGGGTGAATTCTTTTTAACGGAGAACGTGTCAGATCAGCATTCTGTAACAACGGGGGATCATTATTAAATAAAAAAAATTGAGTATAGAAGGTGATTAAACAAATAATTAGTACAGGGGGTAATTAAACAAAACATTAAAATACATAGGTTATAAGTTATTAAACCTTTAATTGATTTTTTCTAGCTTAAATAAATTACCAAAAAAAGAATTACAATTATTTAGCCAAACTTAACTAAATGACAAACAAGCAGTAGCATAATCCCCGATAAAAAAAATTCTTGTTGTGAAAAAAAGAATAATTATTTTATTAATCTCTTATCTCCGATCCATCCATAATTCATGTTTAATGTTTTTGCATTCCGGTGGTTTTCCTTTACTTCTGATAAAAAAAATAAATCCTATTATTCATGCTCAAAGAAATTGATCATATTTGTGGAAAACAAATATCATGATATAAGAAAAATTGTTGGTTTTTGGACAATGGGATTAGTGCATTAGTATCATAATATATACGTTATAGTATATGGACGCATATGTTGAGTATATTTAATCATATAGTATAATGTTAATATAAGGTTTATTGGACCAATTTAATGATCTAATAAAGTTAAGGGGTCCAATTGTCTAATTAATACAGTGTGGGGGCACAATCTATAATTGTGCAGAATCCTGGGTTAATTACTAATTGTTGATGGGTCAATTAGTAATTAATATAAATTAAATATTTGGGATATGGTTCCTGGTAGAAGTTGCCTATTTAAATTACAGTTCTTTTATTACAACGTTACGTAAGAAATAGAAAAACATACAGAACGTTGGAAACAGAGAACGTTGGTTCCCCATCCGGTCCTAAAGCAACGATTCACTAGAAGATCTTCGTTTCCGGATTTTGTCAAGAACATGGCATCATCATTAGGTATGCTTCCGCATTCCGTTTAATTCATGCAACAATCTGAATTGATTCCGGTCCTGTATTGTTGTTCATAAGGTTTAGAACAACAATAATCTACTCCGGTTCTAACAAAAATATAACTGATTAAGGGAAAAAATAGTTTTTTTAAATAGTTTTTAATGATTTTACATCCCTTAACCCTTAATTGCAAGTTCATATTAGCTTTATCTTAAAAAGGAAACCAATATTACCCAATTAATGACCAATCATTCTATTTGTATTTATACACGAGATTTAACTAGCATGATAAGTCATAAAAAAATTAGTGGTGTCGAATTCTTATATTTTTATCTTTTTCTAATTATTAAAATACATTATCAGTTTTTAAAATTATTTTCTTCTTTATTTGATATTTCTAGATTTTTTATTATTTTCAATTTCTTTTGGAAGTTTTAAACATTTTTTTAATTTTTGGCAATTACGTGAAAAACTAACAATAAAATAAAACGACGCCATTTTTTTCGGTTTTTTTAATCAACGGAGCAATTAACTTTGTTAGTGGGAGCCACAAAATTTATTGAAAAGTGGATTGCTCAATGATAAAATTTTCTAATAAAAAATAAATTACTGGGTGAATTATCTAATAGTAAAATTTAAAAGTGATTATAATTATGGGTGGTCATGTTATATTAAACAGGGTTAAAATTTTAATCATTGTATATAAAAAATAATTGTAAAGAATGTGATTCAAACATTAACTCATTAGTATTTTATTTTTTTATTTACTTGAGCTCATTTGTGACTGGTTGAGTTAGAGTTACCATTGATTAATCAATACTAATGTATTATCTAAATAAACATAGTGAACTTGAGAGTTTTGAAGGTTAAAGAATAAAGATTGTGTAAGCAATAAACTAATATTTATAAAGACTTTTGTGGCAGATGCATTAATTTTTTTGTCTATTTTTTTTTAAAAAAATTAAGTGTACAATGTCATTTTTTATGTTTATTTATGTAGTAGTTATTTATTTAAATAAAAATATAAAAATATAAAAATTATCTTTTGATACGATAGTTAGTAAAATTGGAGTAAAATTTGAGTATATCATGATGTAGGATGATGGCACGTGTCCAAAAATGTTAAGAATAGTGATATTTTAACACTATTTGGGGCACGTATCATTATCCTAGATCATGACATAATGTACTCAAATTTTTTCCGTAAAATTATCAGTATTAAAAAATTAGGATCGGTATAGTATTAGTGTATATATTGTTACCATTCTTCCATCTATTCCTTTTTTTTTCCTTCTTTAAGAATTGCTAGGTTGGTCTAAACTTCACGATCGTCCGGATCGTACGTGTTGTACTTGTGCTTGAATGTATTTAAGAAAATTGTGCTTTATGATTAATTTGATTATGGAAGAAGGACCATGATGCGCTTGCTAGAGTGTGACAGCTTCCTTCGAGAATAGTGAACGAAAACCACTACTCATTCACTTTCTAAATTAGCTTACGATCTCTACGGATATAAAATGTCAAACCACTCACGTTAATAACATCTTAATCTTCATTTATTTTATGATTTTTTTAATCTAAAAATAAAAAATTACAGATAGTATCTATAGTTTAGAATTTGGTACTCCTTCCGGTCCGAAATGTATGACGTTTTAGCATTTGCTTTTACTGTTCCAGAATGTATCTTAAGACGGCCGGAACAGTCACTATTTGAGATAATTTTGCGCCGAATTTTTTCTCGGAAGTACGTTAAGGATTAACGTACGTTCAAAAAAAAGTACGAATTTTTTTGGGGTCAAATAGTGCATCATCCGGCTTCCTCGATATATGTTCCCTACTGAAGATTGGGATGCGAGGAAGTCATATATTTCGGACCAGAGGGAGTATATATTATTATTATTATTATTATTATAAGGCTATAAAAAAAGATAACCTCTTAATGTGAATACAAACCAAAACACTCCCAATATAGATCCGTCACTCATTATCGTCGAGGAACAATCTCGTTCGAGTATTATCAATTTTTTTTTAAAAAATGACTTTCCCAGCATATATAGTGTACTTTATTAATTCTTGAACTCAAACTCGAGACTATAATTAAAATTTAAAAAAAATTATAAAAAAAACATTAAAACTTAGAAGTGGAGTATGTTGGTATTACTTTTGTAAGTGTTAATTGTTTAGTTAACTCATATGAAACTTCAACTTCCAGTTTCCGGGAAAATACAAGGCATGAACGAACATGCTTGAAAAAATGTCGAAACCTGAGAAGGACATTACATTCATCAATCTATTATCATTGTTATCAATTACTACCATGTGCGATCTTATTGTCGCCTTCGATATTTATAGTTTTTAATGATTCACGACTTGTCCACGTTATCCAATCTATCATATGCTTATGTCCAATCTGTGGAACATGATTAATGTGCAAACCCATGTTTTTCATTTATGGATTAGTAGTCACCAAGAACTTGAAAGGACGACATGGGTTGTGATAATCCGTTGAACGGGGTGAGGGCTTTTTCCGTCAAATGGCACGCCGGAGTGTGGTGGTTGAAGTTCCTTGAGCGACCTGCAAAACCGCCGGAGTAATCTCCGGCGAAGAATCTCCGATGCCAAAGTCAGTGTTTGGATCAAAGGTGTCGAGAGAGTCAGGGTCTGCTTAGCCTGTGGTTTTTTATCAAAAAGTCCCCTTTCAAGTACTCCCCTCTAGTCCATATGTAGGGCTAGAGTGGTTGAATCTTTTGACTTTTCTCCCCCCTTTTCAGAAGGTGGTTGAAAAGTCAGGATTAATAATTGTAACGTGTAGCTATTAAATGATGAGTTAGTGGGGGCAGGTAAGGCTGTTCCCCACACCAACTTTGACTAAATGTATAATGGGAATTATATAAAATATACCTCTGTTTGGAGCTTACTGTTCGTGTCAAATCGGCATGGTGCCGTTGTGTAGAATCGGTAAGGTGCCGTTCACACCAATCGGCCTGGTGCCGTTTGGAGGCTGTTGACTTGGTCAACGTATGAAGCGGTGCCGATCCGTTTCCTCATGGCTTGAATGGATCGGCTTTGTGCCGTTTGGTGACAACGGGCCAGACTTGTCCTTTTGCCACTTATTCCCGTTGACTTGGTCAATCGGTCGTGATGCCATTTTGACTGGTCAACGGTACTTGTGAAGGTACAATGTCCGTTATGCCCTTCTGATAATTTTATGTATTATCAGAGGCCCAACAACAAACGAGCCCGAGTGTTTACCAAGGGCTTGCCGTTTCGTGCTTGATACTTGTCAATCGGCATGCTGCCGTTTGGCTTTAATTCAGTGCAGTTCGTAGAGTTTTTCTCTCAGTCCTGCAAATAAATATTAATCAGTAATAAAAAAGGTTAATGCATTTAAATGCATACCATTTGACGTGGCACATCCCCAGTGAAGTGATTGTGATTGCTTCGAGCCTTTTGAGGAGAAAATGTCTTTTCGTTTTCTGAGAAGGTTTGAATTTTGAAATTCAAAGCCTGGGAGAAACGCATGCGCCGTCTCCTCATTTAATGCTTCTGCAGCTTTATTGACATATGTCCGTCTATTCACAATCGGGCCTGCCACGTGTCATCGTCCAGTTTGGGAATACTGACGCTTGAAATGTTATTTCTTTTAAAAGTGATTTCTCTTGGGAAACCCTAATTTACTCTCTTCTCTCAGCGCCGCTCTCACTTATCTTCCTCCTCCAAGAATTCTCTTATTCTCTCTCTCGTTTCCACGACCTTCTCTTGCAATTTCGGGCTCCGTTCTTCAAGACCTCTGCGTTTTTAGGTATTTACCCATTCCTTTCCCTCTCTGATCTATTGTTTGAGATTTAGGAATGGCACCCAAACGCCCGCTTGTTACTGATGAGATCATTGATAGAACCCCCACTAAGTTAGATAGTGAAGATAAGCTGCTGGCTGAGATAGAGGCACTAGAAATTGAGTTGACCGATGAATATTCTGCCACTGTTGCTCCTCCAAATGTTCGGTTGAACAGTAGTTTTGAAGATAACACTAGGGTTTTATATTCAAGGATGTTTGAATTTGGATTTAGGCTTCCCCTTGATTCCATGATTAAGACTATGTTGAGTCAACATCTTTTGAACCCAGCCCAGATTACTCCGAACTCCTGGGCTGGAATTTATGCCTTTATCAAGGTCTGTGAGTTGAATGGGATCAAGTCGCCATCTCTATCCCTTTTTAAAATTTTCTTTAATCTGACCAACCGTGGATGCTTGATGATCATTCGCCCCCGTCGGGATTCCCATCTTAATGAGATTTTCCAAAGGTACGATTCTTCTGTCAAAGATTGGAAAGAGCGTTTCTTTCTGGTGTCATCTTCTTCGTCTGGATGGGTTTCTGGATTCAATCGGGAAATGAATGAGAAACACTGGCTCAAGCCAGATAACCTTGGTGAACCTCTTCAATCCTAGGTTGATATGTTGCTGTCGGTGAACACGCCATTTCACACACGGTATTTGGCCGTCGGCGTGCCGTTGTCTGATTGTGTTCTTGGTGAGATTTTATTCCTAGCCGTAAATATGCCGTTTTATTCTTTGTTAATTTTTGAAACGAACTTCGTTTTGCAGAGAAAACGAAGAAGAAAAAGGTTGTTCTTGCTCCTGCCTCTTCGATTCGGTTGACATCTGCAACGGCCGAAACTTCTGACAGAATGCAGACTGAGGATCAATCAATTGATGAGTCGGCAGAAGACCAAACGGGAGCAGAAGGCCGTTTGGCAGATGAAACGGGTGATGAGGAAACGGTGGCCGAGGAGACCGTTGTCGAGAGCGGTGAGCAATCGGCAAGGCCAGAAACACACTTTGCCTTTGATGAAGAAGAAGAAGATGAGGAACCCCCTCTCATCATCAAACGGCGGAGATTCGGTTCATCGTTTCAATATTCCGAGCTACCGGATCCGGATCCTCATGTTCTCAAGGCTGCCGCAAGAATTCTTAAGAAAAGAAAAAGAGCTGAAGAGAAGCGTGCTGCTGATAGGGCGAAACGGGCATCTGCCGTTTCAGAACCGGAGGGCGAAGATGATCGGCCTCACGCCGTTTTGCAGCAAGTCGACCCGAATCAGTCAGGAGCTGTCCTTGAGCAAGCCAATCAGACTGCTACTCTTCGAGATGAGACAAGTCGGCAAGATGCCATTTCTGGACCAGCTGTTGGTTCTAGTGAACCTATTCTGCCAGTGAAGACTCCTCAGGGTCCTCCCGTTGCTCCTCAAGTTCGTCTTCACTGGGTCGCTGGTCCGCCAATGCCTAGTCCGTTTATTTCGGATGATGTTGCACTCGCGCCGCCTGCCGATATTCAAGGTCATCTTTCAAGCCAGGGTCCTGATGGGGAAGCGACTCATGTTGTGAGCATGCAAAACTTTGGGGACATCGGCTGCCGTTCCCTTGGTTTGGATGTTCCTAGTGTTGCCGACAGGCGGTCTGGGCAACTGATTGCTGAAATGCTGGCGAATGACGCTGACCGAGAGCGGTTCCGGGAGTTAGACTTTAGCGCCCAGTTTTCAAATGCCGAGAGCATTGCTTATCGCATGCTATGCAGCATTCGCTACCTTGCCGAGACGACAGATGAGAAAGTGACGTCCCTGAGGAAAGCTCTCGAGCAATCAGATACTGAGAAGGTTTCCATTCAGAAGGAGATGAAAGCCCTTTCTGCCACTCGGGAAGATGATAAAAAGGCAGTGATGGAAGCTCGCTCACAGCTTGCCGATAGTCTGAAGGAGAGGGATGGACTTTCAATGATGGCCAGACAGAAGCAGGCACTGATCGAGGAGCTGACAAAAGATAAGTCTGCTTTGTGCGAATCTGTTACCAAGATTTCTGAAGATAAGGCCACCTTGATCAATACTGTAGCCAAGCTTACTGAGGAACTAAACGCGGTCCGTTCCGATCTGACAGCCAGAACGGCAGCATTGGAAACAGCTCAGGGTAGCATTGCCGCTAAGGACGCGGAATTGGAGAAAGTCCCTGGGAAGATAAGCTGGTGGCGAAAGAAGATGAAGGATATCATGCTGGAAAGCTATCTCTCCTACTATGGCGATAAGCATTTCTACCCCGATCATCTTTCTCGATATGTTGCCGCTGGAGAAAGGATTGCCGAGGCTAAAGAGTATGCATCTTCTTCCGATTCAGACGAAGATGACAATCCTGTTGGACCTGACATTGCCTCTGGATCTGGGCCGGCGGCCTGAGGTTTAGTTTTACTTCTTGATCATTTACCGATTGGCATATTTTTGTAATGAACAGATACTATTCGGAATATAATTTTGCAATTTTTAGTTATTGCAAGTGCTTAAACATTTCTGTTATGCATATATATACTACTCCAGAAAAAATTTAACAAAGATAAAACAATTGTAACTTTGAACTTATCTGTGTTTTTGGCGGTTCGGCCATTTGCCGTTTTGAAGATGCCGTTTTGAACCAATCGGGATGGAGCCGATTTGGTTGTCGTTGACTCTTTAATTTTTTGTAACGTGGTTCAGTTTGAAATAACCTACGTCCACACTTCTTGAATTTTGATAACGCGGTTCGGTTTGAAATAACCTACGTCCACGACTGATTTTTATTTTATGGAATCGGCTGCTTGCCATTTTGGAGATACTGCCGTTGCTCATTTCACTATCTGGTTTACTAAGACACAGATAGGTTTGAGTCTTTCTTCATTTTGTCACCGTCTGATCAGCAGGACCGAAATGGTCTTATGAAGATGTGATGACGATATATGTCTCAATAGCGATATACGCCTCAATAACGCTATACGCCTCAATAACGCTATATGCCTCAATAACGCTATATGCCTCAATAACGATATACGTCTCAGTGACCATATATGTATCGTTGGCAATATATGTATCGTTGGCAATATATGTATCGTTGGCAATATATGCTGCCGATTTGAACTAATCGGGCTGTTGCTGATTTGGTTGTCGGCATCCCCAGGCAGCGCCTTAGGTAGCCCTGGTAGCTTTAATATCGCCGATTCTTGGATTTTGGTAACATGGTTCGGTTTAAAATAACCTACATCCACGATTTATTTGATTTTTGTTTTCTCAGGATCTGCAATCACAGGAGAAACAATGCTGGCAAATATATGTTTTTCATTGTTTTGGAAATATTCGATAATTCATGTTATACATAATATTCCAGAAAAATTAACAAAGATAAAACAATCAATAATTGAACTTATCTCTGCCTTGACGATTCGGCTAGATGCCGTTTTGAGGGAACCGTTTGAGGTTTACACTCATTCGGCACTAGGCCGTTTTGAAAATATTGCCGTTTCGCTCCCTGATTTGGACAACGGCATGGCAGAGAAATTGGTTGACCCTTCTGCATATCGGCTTCCTGACGTTTGCTTCTTCTCTGTCTATTTGTGCGGGGAAGATCCTTTCTTTTGGAAATCGGCCTCCTCCCGTTTCTTCCGTTGATAATCTGCTTCTTCCATTCTAGAATACTTTTCTACCTCAACCCGCAAGAGATCCAAGGTTTTATGAGTGCTTGCAATCAAAGCATTTTCCAATTCTTGATATTTACAGTTTCTTTTCAACGCCTCTGCTGCTAAATTAGGCGCTACATCAGGAAGAGTTGCTAGCTCCGTGTTGAATCTAGCCACATACGCAGCCAACGACTCCCCTGACTTTCGCATCATGTCAAACAGAACGGCTGGAGATTTTTCCATCGGAATACATGAGCTGAATCGGCTTCTGAATGCCTTTTCCAGCTGCTCAAAACAGTCAATAGATCCGGCTGGTAGCTTCTCAAACCAAGTGTTGGCTATCCCCTTAAGGGTCATCACAAATATTCGGCATAAAGCCTCATCATTTCTAGTAAAAAACTTGACATGTTTCTTTACTAAACTCACATGAACACTCGGATATGTGATCCCATGATAATGATCAGATGGCAGCTTAACATGCCTGCTTACTTGATGTTTCCGAATCCGAAAGGTCAACGGATTCCTCGGATCATCATCCTGATCTTCCGGATCTGAATGAGGAACAGATTTTCTGGACAGGCTTCGTCCACCTTTTGCGCGATCTGTCTCTGGGTGATGCTGGGTCACCGGTCTCTCTAGTCTCCTCTTTCTAGTCTGATGAACTGTCCCAGCTTGTGGAACCGTCGGTTGATGGTGGATCTGTTGAGGAATAAGTTGTTGGTTGGGCGGAGGAATTCTCTCCATGATCGTCGCCATTATCACGTCCATCCTTTGGTGTAGGGTAGCAAACTCAAGCATGACCGCTGGAGGGAGTATTGATTCGGACAGATCTGGTTGAGGAGTTGCAGAAAATAGGATTTCTGAAATTTCTGGAGAGTTGAGCCTATGTTCTGCAGCTTGCACTTCCACACAGGAAGATGAAGCTTGCGCTGGTGAAGGGTCATGGTGGCCATCAGCTTCACCGGTGGGTTGTTTTGATTGAAAGATTGGGTCGGATGCCATTTTTCTGGAAATGAAAACCCCAAGAAAATAGAAGACGAAGAGCTTTGAATTTCAAGGTGACTCACTTAAAATTCAAAAGCTCTCAACGAAAGCACCAAATGATAATCCATTGAACGGGGTGAGGGCTTTTCCGTCAAATGGCACGCCGGAGTGTGGTGGTTGAAGTTCCTTGAGCGACCTGCAAAACCGCCAAAGTCAGTGTTTGGATCAAAGGTGTCGAGAGAGTCAGGGTCTGCTTAGCCTGTGGTTTTTTTATCAAAAAGTCCCCTTTCAAGTACTCCCCTCTAGTCCATATGTAGGGCTAGAGTGGTTGAATCTTTTGAATTTTCTCCCCCCTTTTCAGAAGGTGGTTGAAAAGTCAGGATTAATAATTGTAACGTGTAGCTATTAAATGATGAGTTAGTAGGGGCAGGTAAGGCTGTTCCCCACACCAACTTTGACTAAATGTATAATGGGAATTATATAAAATATACCTCTGTTTGGAGCTTACTGTTCGTGTCAAATCGGCATGGTGCCGTTGTGTAGAATCGGTAAGGTGCCGTTCACACCAATCGGCCTGGTGCCGTTTGGAGGCTGTTGACTTGGTCAACGTATGAAGCGGTGCCGATCCGTTTCCTCATGGCTTGAATGGATCGGCTTTGTGCCGTTTGGTGACAACGGGCCAGACTTGTCCTTTTGCCACTTATTCCCGTTGACTTGGTCAATCGGTCGTGATGCCGTTTTGACTGGTCAACGGTACTTGTGAAGGTACAATGTCCGTTATGCCCTTCTGATAATTTTATGTATTATCAGGTTGAGACCGACTTCTACGGCAATCACGCTAGTTTCTCATGTTCCGGATCGAAACTTAACGTAATAGTACTTTACTATTCCCTCCGTCCATTAATAACTGTCATTTTTTTGCTGAAAATTACTGAACATATTACGTGACTTTTTAGTGTTTACTTTACTGAAAGTTAGTGTTTCAAACATGGGTTAATTACTAATTGTTAATGGACCAATTAGTAATTAATCATTTTGGTTATTTGGGAATTGGTCCCTGGAGGAATTTCTCTATTTTATTTAAAGCCTCTTCATCAAGGTAAAAAAACAATTACAAAAGAAAACAAAAGGTTTTGTGCAAGAGCTTTGGTTTCCATTTGCCTAGAGAATTTCATCCTCCAGAAGGCCAAAATCCCTCTCCAATTTCATGGCATCGGCTAATACAGGTACGCTTCCGCTGTTTATCTATATTAATCATTTTATAATCGATTTGTTTTGGTTCTTGGGATTGTTCATAAGGTTAGGGAACAATCTAGATTCTATTCGAATCTAACAATTGGTAGCGGAGCCTTTACAAATTCGATTTTTTATGCATGATTAATTATTTGTTACGATGCATGATTGAAAGGATTAATTAAAAGCAATATATTTTTGTTGCTGGAATTTTTTTTATAGCTGGAATTTTGGGTAATCTGTTGGGAAATTTTTGGCTGGTGCTAATCAGCGGCAGCAGGCGGCTGCTGCACCTAGCACATAGGTTGGCTGTCATGCGGAGTGGGAAGGCCAGCCCTTGGGCTGGCAGCGCCTGGGCCTGCGCAGGCCCAGCGCATGAAGGGGACGCCAGCCCCTTGGCTGGCTGTCATGGGCCAGCGCATGGGAAGGCCGGCCTTTGGCCGGCTGTGGCATGGGCACGGCCCAGCTTGGTTTTTGGGCCATTTTTCCAACAAAAAAAAAAAAAATTTTTGCCCATTAAGTCAGTCTTGTTTTTATTTTATTTTTTAATCATCATAAAGTTAAGGTGATTATTAAAATAAAATATAAGGATTTAAAAACAAGATTAGAGGCAAAAGGCGTAATTAATTAATTGTGTGATTAATTAATTTAAAGTTATTTAATTATTTTGAATATTAAACATCATAAAGTCTGGATGTTTATTAGGTTTCAAAATAATTAATTTAAAGTTATTTAATTATTTTAAAAATTAAACGTCATAAAGACAAGATGTTTATTAGGTTTCAAAATAATTAACTTAAAGTAAATTTTATTATTTTGAATAATTAAACATCATAAAGTTTAGATGTTTATAAGGGTTCAAAATAATTAATTTTTAAAGAAAATTGGAATAACAATAAGGGAGTTTTTTTTTTAAAGCTTTGCTTGACTATTCTAATTGGTTAATTAAAGTAGTATAGTCACAAAAGTGACCTCTGCTATGGAAAATTTTCGAATTAGACTTTTCAAGTGTAGTGTTTGTAATTTCATGTGAATAATTGTCGGCCCAAAGGAAGACAATTATTTGACAGAAATTATAAACACGGTAGTGATGAATTTCAAGTTTATAGCTATTAAGAGATTTATTGCGTATGTTTGATCGGCCCAAAGGAAGATCAAACATTTGGCAAAATCAAGCTATAAAATTCACACTATGACAGATTAATTAACTGTGAATTGTGTCTTAATCCAAAGATTAAACACAATGTCATATAATTAGTCTTTTTCGATTTTATCGATATGTTATTCATTAAGAGCATCTTTTATAAAGTGAGCTAATTAAAGTGTTGTGTTCTTTCAGATATGAACTCAGCAAGATCTGTTTCTGCCAACATGAACAGCATCCCACTTCTGACTTTCGGTAACTTTGCGTTATGGAAGCTAAAGGTGGAGACGACGCTCTGTTGCATGAAAATGGACCAGGCTCTGTATAAGGATTGTCCTCAGGAGCCAGGCGTCGATAACAGTGAAAAGGATCTCCTGGCTTACGAGGACTGGGTACAATCAAACAGAGCCTGCCGTTTAGTCATGATAAGCTCCATCTCCGAAGGTCAGCAGAAGTCGCTGGAAAAAGAGCAGGATGCCAAGAAGATCCAAGCGATCTTGACTAGTCGCTACACCCATACGGCGAAGGCCGAGATTAGCGATACCATTCGCAAATTCTCGACCGTAAAGTACTCGGGTGTTGGCGACATTCGGGAGTATGTCCAGGAAATTCTCAATCTGGCAGATAAGTTGAGGTCACTAAAGATTGAGTTACCAGATGATTATCTGGTACACCATATTCTGACCTCTCTGCCACCTCAGTACAGTCAATTTGAGGTGAGCTACAACTTCCAGGAGAACAAGTGGTCTATTGACCAGTTTACGGTTCAACTGGTTCAAGAACAAGACCGCCTAAAGGCTCTCAAGCTGGATAGTGCTCATTTGGCTACTGCTACTGCCTCTTCATTCAGTGCGAAGAGGAAAGGCAAGAGTGCTGCAGGGCCCGCTTCTCAGAAGAAACCTAAAGTCTCAGCCACTGAGAATAAAACAAGCAAGTGTTTCTTCTGCAAGAAGGCAGGCCATCAGAAAAAGGACTGTGCCAAGTATGCTGCTTGGATAAAGAAGAGAGGTACATCACTTTCTCTTGTTAGTTCTGAGTCCCTTCTCATTTCTGTAGCTAAGAACACTTGGTGGTTAGATACAGGATCCACTAAACACATAAGTGTTTCTTTACAGGGCTGTAGGGCGTACCGGATGCCCCAGGCAAGTGAGAGATTTCTCTACATGGGAGCAGGTGACCCGGTACCGGTCGAGGGCATTGCCACCATAGAGCTGATTCTTAGCACCAGATATGTCTTAGAATTAAGAGAGACTTTTTATGTACCGTCATTTAGACGAAGTCTGATTTCTGTTCCTATTTTGGACAGAGAAGGTTATGTAATCAGATTTGGAAATAATAAAAGTCTCATTTATCTTAATTCTACTCTGGTTGGTACTGGTGTTTTGAATGATTGTGACGGCTTATATTTATTGCATATAGTCGATAACAATAATGAATGTAATGTTGGCGAGGTTAGAAGGACTAAAAGAAAATTGTCAACTGAGGATTCATTTAGACTATGGCACAAGCGTTTAGGTCACATCTCCAAAACGAGAATAGATCATCTTGTGTCAGACGGGATCCTTCAGGCACTTGATCACATAGACCAACAGGTCTGTATCGAGTGCATAAAGGGCAAAACGACTAACAAGAGAAGATTTCAGGCTGAGAGAAGTACGAAAAGTCTAGGGCTGATACATACCGATATCTGTGGTCCATTCCCTACAGCATCTTGGAATGGTCAACGGTATTTTATCACGTTCATAGATGACTTCTCCCGTTATGGGTACTGTGTCTTCTAAAGGAAAAGTCCGAGGCATTAGACGCTTTCAAGTCTTTTAAGGCCGAAGTTGAGAATCAACTCGGAAAGACTATAAAGGCTGTCAGATCAGATCGTGGTGGCGAATACTACGGTCGATATGATGGATCAGGTGAATAGCATCCTGGGCCATTTGCCCAGTTTCTCGATGAGTGTGGGATAGTTCCACAGTACACCATGCCGGGGTCTCCGACTATGAATGGCGTAGCTGAAAGGAGGAACCGTACCCTTAAAGATATGGTGAGGAGTATGATTGTCAATACCACCTTGCCTATATCACTCTAGGGAGATGCCTTAAGAACTGCAGTCTATATTCTCAACAGGATACCAACTAAAGCAACAAACAAAACCCCATATGAATTATGGACTGGCAGAAAGCCTGCCTTAAAGCATATTAAGGTTTGGGGATCTCCAGCTGAGGCTAGGCCTTATAGGCCTGATGAAAGAAAACTGGACTCAAGGACTGTTAGTTGCTATTTTGTTGGCTATCCAGAGAGGTCAAGGGGTTATAAGTTTTATAATCCTACTACCCGCACATTCTTTGAGACAGGAAATGCCCGGTTCTTTGAGGATGTTGAGTTTGAGGGGGAAGATAGAAGAACCGATGTTGTTTTTGATGAGGATTCAGCTACACCTCATCAGGCAGTACCTGAGGGACAAGATGAGCTTATTGTTCATGTTCCAGTTTTTGTTCCTCAGCAAGTAAGAAACAACATCGTTGATCCTCCTGCAGGACCAGGTCATCAGGTTATACCTGAAGACCATCAGGACCCACAGGATTTACCCGTGGATCATCAGGAAGTCCTACAGGAACTCTGCCAGATCAAACTCATCAACCTCATGTGGTTGAGAACCAAGCAAATATGCCTCTCAGGAGGTCCACTAGAGTGAGAAGAAGTGCGATTCTGGATGATTATGTCGTATTTCTGCAAGAACATGAGGATGCTATTGACTCATTAGAGGGTGACCTGATCACTTTCATTGAGGCCACTAGCTGTTCTGATGCTCAAGAGTGGATACGGGCCATGGGGGATGAATTTCAATCCATGAAGGACAATGACGTGTGAGACCTTGTACCATTGCCTAAAAATGTGAAACTGATCGGATGTAAATGGGTTTTTAAAACCAAACGGGATTCACAAGGCAATATTGAGAGGTACAAGGCACGTCTTGTTGCGAAAGGATTCACCCAGAAGGAAGGAATAGACTATAAAGAGACCTTCTTTCCAGTTTCTTCGAAGGACTCTTTTAGGACTATCATGGCTCTTGTGGTATATTTTGATCTTGAGCTACATCAGATGGATGTAAAGACTACCTTCCTCAATGGGGATCTTGAGGAAGAAATCTACATGAAGCGACCAGATGGCTTAACCTCTCACGAGGATAGTCAGTTGGTCTGTAGATTGAAAAAGTCTATCTATGGGCTCGAGCAGGCATCTCGTCAATGGTACCTGAAGTTCCATCGAATTATTACTTCATACGGTTTTGAGGTAAATACAGTAGAGAACTGTCTATACCATAAATTCAGTGGGAGTAGGTTTATGTTTTTACTGCTTTATGTGGATGATATTCTGCTTGCTACAAATGATGTAAAGCTTCTTCAGGATACTAAGGCATTCATTTCAACTCAGTTTGAGATGAAGGACCTTGGTGAAGCTTTTTTTGTGCTTGGGATACAGATCCATCGGGATCGTTCAGAGGGTATCCTCAGGTTGTCACAAAAGGGTTACATCGATAAAGTTCTTAAAAAGTTCAGCATGCAGAATTGTAAGCCACATGATACCCCTATCTCCAAAGGTGAGAAATTTAGCCTAGACCAGTGTCCTAAGACCGATTTGGACCGCAAGTTCATGGAGGGTATTCCATATGCTTCGGCTGTGGGAAGCATCATGTATGCTCAAGTTTGTACCCGTCTAGATCTTGCGTATATAGTTGGTATGTTGGGCAGATACCAGAGCAATCCCAGGAGGGATCATTAGGTCGCAGCCAAAAGGGTCTTTCGGTACCTGCAGAGAACGAAAGACCATATGCTCACGTACATGAAATCAGATCAGCTTGAGATCGTTGGGTATTCTGATTCTGATTTCGCTGGATGCCAGGACAGTCGGAGATCGACATCAGGTTTCGTCTTTCTGCTGGCTGGTGGGGCCATTTCTTGGAAGAGCGCCAAACAGTCACTCGTCGCTTCTTCCACTATGGAGGCTGAGTTCGTAGCTTGCTACGGGGCATCCAGTCATGCGGTATGGTTGCAAAATATGGTCAAGGAACTGCGAGTTGTTACTGGGATCGAGAGACCCTTAAAGATCTATTGTGACAATCGGGCTGCAGTGCTGTACTCCAACAATAGTCGGAGCACATCCAGATCGAAGCACATCGACATCAAGTTCCTTGCTGTTAAAGAAAGAGTTCAGAGTGGTCTTGTGAGCATTGAGTTATTAGGTACAAATGCTATGGTTGCGGATCCGCTCACTAAGGCATTGACACCTGTTGCATTTCATGGCCATGTATCGAGCATGGGTGTCATTAGGTTAGATGCCTGAGATTAGTGGGAGTTATGTTTTGTACCATTATGGCTCACGGATGTATTGACTGTGTATTTATTTTCACAGTTTATGGATATTGATTTTTATTCAATATGCGCTCTGGTTTTCTTTTTGATCTCATAAAGTTTAAAGTGGATCAGTTGGAAATAGACATGAACAGATCATTTTACATGTATTTCCATGCTGCACATGCGCACTGGATCCATGTCGTTGGTCAGTTAAGTCTGTAATCATCATGAGTTTAGTTGCCTGAGATGCGACGACTGCTCTCTTAGTTCTGACATTAATGAAACCGACGGACCGGATTGGATTAGACAAGAGTTATGCTAGCATTCGGGAAATTAACGGTCGGTACTATAAGGATTGTACAATTCGGATTGTCCAAGTGGGAGATTGTTGGATTTTGGACAATAACGTGTACATTAGTATCCGTTACCGTTAATCATATTTAGACCAATCGAGTGATCTAATAAAGTTTATGGTCTGAATTGTCTAATCAATTAAGTGTGAGGGACAAATTTAATGTTTGTGCAGATTCCCGGGTTAATTACTAATTGTTATTACTAATTGTTAATGGACCAATTAGTAATTAATCATTTTGGTTATTTGGGAATTGGTCCCTGGAGGAATTTCTCTATTTTATTTAAAGCCTCTTCATCAAGGTAAAAAAACAATTACAAAAGAAAACAAAAGATTTTGTGCAAGAGCTTTGGTTTCCATTTGCCTAGAGAATTTCATCCAAGGACCAATTCCCAAATAACCAAAATGATTAATTACTAATTGGTCCATTAACAATTAGTAATTAACCTGGGAATCTGCACAAACATTAAATTTGCCCCTCACACTTAATTGATTAGACAATTCAGACCATAAACTTTATTAGATCACTCGATTGATCTAAATATGATTAACGGTAACAGATACTAATGTACACGTTATTGTCCAAAATCCAATATCATATGCTTATGTCCAATCTGTGGAACATGATTAATGTGCAAACCCATGTTTTTCATTTATGGATTAGTAGTCACCAAGAACTTGAAAGGACGACATGGGTTGAGACCGACTTGTACGGCAATCACGCTAGATTCTCATGTTTCGGATCGAAATTTAACGTAATAGTACTTTACTATTCCCTTCGTCCACTAATAACTGTCATTTTTTTTGCTGAAAATTACTGTACATATTACGTGACTTTTTAGTATTTACTTTACTGAAAGTTAGTGTTTCAGACAGACAGTTATTTATGGATAGAGGAGGTATTTAATGAGTCTACTCGATAAAAATATATTAATCTTATCTCAATAAATTTAAAAATATTTGTTTTTTTTTCTTTCTTTTTTATGGTGAATCAATGCGACCTCTGCTCGTTTTGTGTACCAAAGTAACCATTTTGCCAAGTGGAGTTGCAAAAAGATTGCCATTTTCCTGTTATTAGTGACGAGTAACGCAATGATTAGTGAACACTAATTGAGATCACGACAATCTAGTACTGGACTCTGCAAAATGGGATACAGATAAGAAGGTGAAGTACAATCAGTTAGGTTATTTTGGATTTTTTTACGACAAAAAAGTATATGCCGCTGCAGCCTAAAAATGGAAGGAAAAAAAAACTCCCCAGTAGTGAATAGTTGAATACCAAGATTTGATGTGATCAAAGTGATGGGTGACTAGCATAAGTTTAATCGATCTCGAGTTTGAATATAGGAAAATGAAAACAACAATAATGGAAGAAAGGTGAGCTTAACAATTTCTCGCCCCTAGGTTCTTTTGGGTCCTTTATGTACATGGTTGCCAATCTTGTCCCAGATCCGTTGAATGCCACGTAAGTGCAGAGAGGGGAAGGAATAAAAAGAAGGATCGTATAAATAACAGTTGAATAAAAGTTTGATCAATAAAAATAAAATAACATGTAAAAGATGTATCAAATTATTGAAAGTTGGTTGGAACCCTGTTAATGTGAGAAAAATCTGAGTAAAAACAGGTCATCTTTTTCCTGTTTCCTGTAGTGAAAATCCAAAAGGGAAAAGAAGAAAAGAAAAGGAGAGGAATGATCCCTTGTGAGGTAAACTAAGCATATATTAATAGCAAGATGAGGTACAACTGAAGCAGAATTAGAACACGTTTGAGGGAGAGGAAAAAAAGCATGTCGAAAACCAGGTGGGGCAAATATCAAGGGATAAATTATATACCGGAGTTTGTTTGTGTGCTTCACTCAATAAACTATTCGTCGAAAGGGAATAGACAAATATCAGAACCAGGGCGATGGCATGCAATGGAAAGACCATCAAAATGATTCCTTCAATTTAAGTTAAAACAAAGGAAATGATCAATTTCAATGTAAAACAGTAGAAACATTTGCATTATAAAGTAAAGTGCCGTAACTCAAGAGCAGAACTGTTACAGGCTCAAAGCATGGAAAAATCCTCATGTTAAAGTAAAACTGCAGATGACTTGGCTTGAGGGTGTAATGACTGGACCTTATACTTGTAATTAAACAATGTAGTTATCATAAGTTCAATTGATTTCATTTCTCTTTTATCTGATTGTCACGACTTCCAACCTGAGTCTTGATCATGGTTACCAATTAAAGTTTGTACTTAAATCAATTTAACTGTGATAGCAAGTTTCTAACAAACACCATCGTCACTTTCACTTTTTATGCTCCCAGATTTCAGAATCTCGGAAGGTTTGGACAAATGGAGCTGACCTTCATCACCTATTCCTAGTTGTCTCTGGCTAAGGCCTTGGAGCTATAGAAGCTATGCTCCTTTGGTTACCTCCTAAGAGATAAGTACATGCTTCTTTCCATAATCTCCATTTCTGTTGTCCACATTCCAAGCTAATACTTTCAATTAACCAAGTGAGCTATTATAGTTTTTCCTGTAACACTCTTTAGGTTCAAATGCAGGAGGGTTTAGACTTCATTATTAATTTATTCATACGGCAACCCTTAGGACTTTCCAATGGTAGAGCCTGCACATGACCTTCATACTAATAAGAAGACTTGAAGCAAATTTTAGAATTCAATTTTAACAGGTTGGCCTCAGCAAGTATAAAAGTTAAGGTATGCAAACACTGCAAGCCAAAATAAATTTCAACATTCAATTGATGATATTAGTCTTATTAAGATTGATAGAAAAGTTATGTTCCCAGTATCAACTCTCAGAAAGAACATAATGGAGCACTTTCACAGAGACATGGTGCAAAAAGTTACTAACCTCAATATTGATTGGTAGCGCATGCATTTTGTTCTTAAACATGGTGTAAAATTACTCTTCTCTGGACCAATACCCACTTTTTCCACCAGTTTTCCTCTCAAGCTGTATATCTGTTATCTGAATTTCTTTCGAAGCAGCCTTGCACATATCATACACTGTTAGACCAGCAACACTCACGGCTGTCAGCGCTTCCATTTCAACCCCTGTTTTCCCTGTTGTGGAAACTTCCCCTTTAATTTCCACACTGCAACTTTCTGGATTCAGCGTTAGGTCAACACGAACATGTGATAGGTTGATATTATGGCATAAAGGAATGAGGCCACTAGTATGCTTTGCTCCATTAATGCCAGCTATTTTGGCCACAGTAAGCACATCTCCTTTGGCCATTTGGTTAGCTAGAACCATATCAAATACCTTCTTCCCCAAAATCACCTTGCAACTAGCTACAGCAGTTCTCTTGGTATTATCTTTAGAGGATACATCCACCATTTGTGCATCCCCTGCACTGCCAACGTGGGTCAGCCCAGGCATGTTTCGATTCATTTCTGGAGCCACAAAATCGGACTGTTTGTCGATGATATAATCATTAAACTGATGCGATTTAACCTTAGATTCCTCTCGTGCACTATCATTATTGACTGACCCAGAAAGCCCAACCGCAGGAGGTTCACCAAAAACCGATTCCATTTCCTGCAACAAATAGCAGAGCATAAGAAAACATAGAATACGAGGCAAAAAGAATGTTTGAAGCTGCCTACCGACAACAGAATGTTTGAAGCTGAATATTCTTACTTTGTTCATCTCGGCAATGACATTTGCAAGATTATGCGTGCTGCTAGTACTGAAGAACCTTCTCAAGTGAGGCGATGACAGCGCAGCCCGCCGAAGAAACATAGGTACAACCCAATTTCCGTCCTTTGGCTAGCAGGAAACAACCAAACTACTTAAACTCTTGCTTGATTGTATCCAGTAAGAGAAAAGAGAGAGAGTGTGCAAAATAGGATGTGGGACTGGACTCGTTCAGTCATTTATGCAAACACATTGTGATCATTGAGCGACAGAGTGTAATGATAGTTATTGGCATCTATCTATTATCAAACAAACAAATCGAAAATATTTATAACCAAAAAAAAAATCTAAGAGATGAGTGCAGTTAGCAAGAAAAGGTTTACCGTAGGCTTTGGACACCTTGGAGCAACCAGAAGTTGACGCTAAAAGAGAGACAACAATTGTATGTTCGAAAAGAAAAACGCGTTTTCTAATTTTTAGTATAAGATTGGTTTAGTAAATTATACACTCTCATTTGACATTTATCTAATTTAAATACCAGACAATACATAATTTACACACACAAAATCGAGTATGTTAGTAATTATCTCACCATCCCCCCTTAGACTTTATCTACGTTGTCCAACACTTGTACTCATACCAACCTTTTGAGTTTTGACAACACACAAGTAGAATATCTAGCAAGCAATTATCATGTCCTCATACCAATAAGGTTGTCACAAAAATAAAAATTCATAATTTTTGTTATTGTTCATTTTGGATTTGAACTGGTTCAAAAAAAAACCTCATTTGAAGATTTACTCATTTTATATTTTTATTTTTATTTCTTGTTTTTTTATATGGATTTTGATTCGCAGACCTCAACTACTGCAATATGTAGCCTTAGGTTTTAGGGTGTTGCTAAGAATTACTATCTCTATTGTTTACTTTCTATTTTAGTCCTTCATTTTTAGTATTATCACTCGTTATTACCTTCCATTAACTTTTCATAAAAAAAGCTAAAAACAACTCAAAAAATAAATTTAGAAAGTTTCAACCAAAAATACACAATTATCGCACTTTTTTAATCTGTGTGAAAAGTCAAAAAAGACAATCATATTGACATTAAAAGCTAAAATCAACTTAAAGAATAGATTTTAAAAATACCAACAAAAAATACACAATCATCACACTTTCTTAACCTGTGTGAAAAGTTAAAGAGGACAATCATATTGGAATAGAAGGAATACAACCAAACATAGGAGTCCAATGTGTCATGTGGGTGTCCACCGTATCTCAACGTGAAAAACGATCCAGACGTAGAACATGACATCAAAAGAAGGTGTTTGTCTCGGCTACTGCTAGAGAAACATAAGAAATGCTAACATTATGAATTGTGTCTAACACATGGAAACTATGGAAAATCTTAATTTAGAGAAAAGTTTGATATTTGATAATGTTTGCCTCGTTACAAAAGAAAACTGGGTTTAAAGACCCTTAAATACAAAATAAACACGGTTACGAAAAACCTAACAGTCGATTTTGAAGCATCTGGGACAAATTTGCACGATCTAAGTGAAACTATTTGGACCTCAACTGGATATACTTGTTCTGACGAGAAATTTACCTGTAAAAATTCAGCACGATCAAAATTTATCATGTTTTATGACCGAGTCGCATTTCTTGGACCATTTGTTCCACATCAGCATCCTCGATAGCAAAGCTTTTGTCCAAGAACACTTATACTTCCGAGTGATACTGTTGCGATCTCTGGTACAAAAATCAATCAAGATCTTGCAATCATCTTCTGGCTTCTACCCTTCCTTGCTAGCTTTTAACAAGCGTTTTTGCATAGTAAGGAATCCAAACCTTTGCAATTAAGAACAAAGTTCCAATAACAACAACACCAATTTCCCCAACATAACTCCTAATCATCACACCAATACCAGCCCTATTATCATTATGGAGAACTAGCTGCATTGAGTTGAGTCCTAGAGAGGGGGTTCCAGTTCCACTTTTGAGGATCCATGATAGGGGATCCATTAGAGGCTAAGATTGACTAAGAGAAGAGTTTCAATGAATCTTATGTGAATATATGGCGGATCTTATTCACAGGGACAACAGCCCATCCCATGGGAGCTTGATGATTTAGTGCACATGATTAGCTCCCAATTGAGATCACATATGCTTTGACAAATTGGGTAGGAAAGAAGGATGGCTTGCGCACTTTGGCACCTTGTTGGCTCTCTAACCGTCTGGTTCCGCAATATTGCAAAATCTGGTTGTACCTCCTCTTCTTTAGCAATGCTCCTTGAGAGCTTGTGTATTAAAAAGCAAAAGGGAAAACCAACATGTGGTTGGTGTGAATGCTTTAGCACTCTAAGCTTTTAAGTGCATAAAGCAAGAGACACTTGTATGGAAAAATTGTAAGTAAGAGATTACTAGTTCAATTCTTATGTATGGAAAAATTATCTATTTAGAACATTTTATCTTTAACAGGATAACCTAATATGAACAAGATTAATCTTAGCATACTGAATTTAGAGACACTTGTGGTTCAAACCTAAAGAAAAAGAAAATAGAGATTAGTAAATAAATTCATGCATTGATAGCTATGTTTCTTAAAATCTTTTAACTTACATGTCTATAAAGAGCATATATTTTTTTTTGTTCAAACGAAGGTGAACATAATGTTAACACGATGACAACCATATGCACAAGTGCATGATGACATGATGTACGGCGTTCACCTGGGTGCAATCAACTCTTTCAATGCGCCTATAAGGGCATTTCAGCTCAGATAAGTTAAACTTGTATCTTTAAATTAATTAATTTAAAAAAAAACACGCAATTTCTACTCAATGTTTGACATTAAGACCATCCACAGTAGGGGAGCAAATGAGGAGCAAATGAGGACCAACGCGTGCAGTAGGGGAGCAAATGCCAGTTCCGCTCGTTCGGGGACCAAGGTCCCGGACTAAACTCACTGTCAGTTATTTTATTAAAATAAATAAATAAATAAAACGGTCATCCAATGGCAACGCGCGACGCGTGCTGCCATTGGATGACCGTTTTATTTTTTTTCCCCCTCATTTTTTAAATCATTTTTTTATAATAAATACTGAAAATAATTTTATAAAAAATATACCATTATTTTTAATTTTTTGAGATCTATAAATTGAAACTAGGTTTGTATTATTTGGACACTAAAAAAAATCAGAGTTTTTTACACTTTTTTTTCATTTTCTTCTTTTTTAAATAATTTTTTTCTTAATAATTACTCAAAATATTTGAAAATAAAAACACACAATTTGAAGTATAGATTTTTGCAATAATCTAAGTCGATGTTTGATTTACTGAGTGATAAATAATATCGTGTGTTACTCTTAAAAAAATATTATATTATTTATTTTATTAAAAAAATATAGATTTTTTTGAAATCTGAAAAGAAATTATGAAATTTAATTAATTTATATTAAAAAAACATTATTTATTATTTATTATATTATAAAAAGTAATTATTATAGTAATTATAAATTTAATAAGAAAAAGAAATGAAAAATATGGTGGGGTATATGATAAATGATGTGGAAGGGAGATGAAGTTTTTAACACCCTGAATAATTCCCTGCTGTGAACGTGTGGGTGTTAAATATTTTTTGGTTGGGTGTTAAGCTGATGTGGCAGTGAGAGAAAGTGAATAACACCCTAAATTTTGCTCCCCTGCTGTGGGTGGTCTATAATTGGTGTGCCTTTCTCACAGCTGAGCTTACTGCATAAAGCGTATCTTTTTTACCTGCAAGCAAAGCATCAAAAGGTAAAAAAAGAACAGATCAGGATCATTGGCAACACGATAGTACATAATTCTAATATTCAATCCTAACAAGAATCTGCAGCCAATTATGAGCTTTGCAGTTTATACATTCGTGAAGTAAAATTCAGCTTCTATTCCCTTTCAGTTTCTAGTCTATTGTTCATATTCATGAAAGTGAAACCTTCGTGATACTCAAATGAACAAATGGTTTTTGATTTTAAAAATAAACAGATGATACGTTGAATATAGCAGAAATGAGGGGAGCGTTTAAATATAGCGAGTCTCAAACAAAACCTCTAATTTGTCTTCCTTGGCTCGGTGGCTTTTGGGTAGCGCACGAAACTCATCTTTTAGTCGAATACATTCTTCAACATTTTCAGGAGATACAAAGTCCAGGGCCACCTTTATACAAGACTGAGAAAAAAACAAATCGAATCAAGAATAGAAGTAGTACTGGAAAAGCAAAGATTAGGCATTAAATGGTCAATTACTTGTCTATTTCTCACTTGGTGTGGACAGCCTGCTGGAATAAAAACAGCCTCACCAAGGTACTGTTCAAATGTCCATGGTTCTACATCTGCATATAAAATTAAACAATAATGGAGCTATAAAGTTTGGGATTCTACAATCAAGTTATTAGAAGAGTACTTACTGAACTCCTCTTTCAGTTTTTTCTTATGCCTCTCATTCAAGAACAGCGTCTGATCATGAATGGGATGAATAACCTGAAGCAAAACACAAAGGAAATAAATGATCTCTCCACCACATTAAAGTATACACTCTTATTAGATGACCAAGTCCAGAGTAGGTACTCACTGAGTTAACTGGAATATTGTTGATGTGGCGAAACTCACTTTTGTGGATCTTTAAGTACTCAATTAACTAAGGAACATCGGAAGATGTCCCAAACAGCACCACCATGATCATCATCTGATTCAGTATCTAGAGAAACCCAGATAACGTTTGTTAGATCTGAAAGCTGCCATTTTATCCTATCAAGACAAAAATGAACATAATTCTTATTGCATTCATCTGAATTGGCCACATCTCTACTCTTAGCTTCTAGATCATCGGCATAAAGCAAAACTTCTGCAGCAGGAGAAAGAGAGTTTGTTCCTTTCCTTTACCCTGTTGGTGGCCTGGAGTACAATTTTTCTCATGCATTTCATGAGAGAGCATTGTCCTGCTGCCATTTGCCTTACATTTAAGAGAAAATGGAGAATTACAAACATGTGACCTCCCACCCAACTACATCTACATCCTTGGAATATGATGACGACATAGTCCTACCTGACTGCTCCTCGGCCTTCACTTTTACATTTCCCTCATCTAGGTGATCCGTCTCCATAGTTTTTTCACTCTCAATTGTTCAGCTACTATGGTTTTTTATTGCATTCTATTTCATCATGTTTTTACTGTCCATTTACTTGTTATTTGAACAGAAAAGCTATTGATTTCCTATGAATTTCCCATACTTTTACAGTTAGAGTTTTGATTTTGGTTCTGGAAAAAATGCAACTTCATGAGCACATCATTGATTTCAGAGCATCTGGCCAAGATCCATTCGCCAAAGATAATTTTGAGCAATCAGATCGACTACCTTTTGGGCCGCTTTTGACTTGGGCTTCACGATCTGGCAAGCGTGCCTATCCAGCGAGATCAGAGGGATCAGGAAGATATTAATTTAAGAATCCTAGATAGGATCTCCCTCTCTTTTGAATCTCATAACAAAAACAATTGTTATTATCTCTTTAGATTTTTAAGGAGTTTGAATTAGAATAGGACGAGGGAATTTCAACTCTTTATAGTTGAGCTCTCCCTCTCTCTTTTGGATCTCTCTCCTTCTTCGACATCGAACAAATTTCTTTGCTCCGGAATTTTCCCAGTTTTGTGAAATTCACGGATTTAATATTTTTATACAATCAAGTATTTTTATTTCTCATCTATGAGTATGAGTAGTTAAACATCTATTCTTAAGGGTTGATGAGCTTGACCCTAGTAGAGAAGAGTTGTAGTCAGCCTTGAAGGGTGGGAGCACCCACCGGATAGGCGAAGTAGGCACCTACTCTCGCGCCAGACTAGAAGAAGTTAGTGATCTAGGCCAAGACCAGATTGACAACCTAGGGTTTCCACAGGGAGACAACTTGGTCTAGGTGTTGTCTTCCCCTAAACTATTGAGGAAGCGAACAACCATTCAAGACAGCAGCCAAACGGATAAATCCTTTAACCAGCAAGGTGTCCCTTGGTTAGGATTACTAGGAAAGGGAGCACCCACCGGGTAATTTGCAGAGGAGGGAAGTCAGGAGTGAACAAGAGCACCTCCACTCTATAAGAGTACTATGGATTCAGAGATGAACATCCTTGAATCAGTGATTGAGTCATAAGAACGGGAGCTCTCACATCACCCTTACCTGAAATTCCCTTTTATTAGATTTACCAATCTTGACCCCCTATCTTGGCCAACCCTTTGACCAAGATTACTTTGAATTGCTTTACTACTTTTGTTCTTGTCTTAATTTTCAGATTCACCAAATCAAACTCAGTGACGAGGAAGTCAACCAAGAAACTACATCCCCCTAGAGGTCTCTGTGGACGATCCTCTTACCATAATCTACAAGCCTTTGTGGACAGTGATAAGTTGTATTTCTACCCCCATTTTCATATACATTCTACACTTATATTTGACGTGTTCGACGCGCGATCAGTTTTGCACTCATTAATCCTCGTAATTTCACCAACAACTGTATCACTTGTATCATACAGTTCACGTAAGTCTTCTGCTGCATGCTTGTTCTGCAATACTTTCATTTTTTACGTTGCCAGGAACGAATCTCCACCTTAGTTGTGTGTGTCAATACATTTACCTAAACACCAACAAAAAACCAACATAGCTTAGAAATAATCACGCATCATCTCAAACAGACCAAAAAGAAGTATCGTCATAGACTTTTTTCTTTTGTTATATGCAAACTAGGGATTTGAACCCAAGATATAGTCCTTCCTACAAAGCTCATTAACATCATTGTGGACCCTACAAGTTACAAAATTGAGTTTTACGACATGAGTAACCAATAAGTTTTGGAATTTTTCCTCTATTTAGAGTAATAAGTTTAGCAGACAAAGTAATCCAAAAGAAAAACCCAAAACTTTTCCTTGCAGTACCACAAACATACACTATTCTCTACTTGCAGAAATAGGTTTAGCAAACAAACAGAAGAAAACCCATAACTTCTGCTTAGCAACTCTACCAACATATGATCTTGGCAAAATTAATCACAGGTACTTGAAAGCATACCAAAATGGTTTGCAGAAGTATAAAGGAATGAACAATGAGAATCAAACAACAAATGACAATGCCCTGACATCCTCATTATTTGAGGTAAGAGGCAGCCAAATGAAGATGTAACCACTCTTTATGGTCTTCCTATAAATGACTTATGATGTTGAAGCATACAGATAATAAAGCAATCTGTAACCTACCATACATGTATCTGGACATATAATACCAGCAACCAACTTAACCAATTCCAGAGGAAAAATGTACAGAACATGTTGAGGTACCTAGGTGTAATTGCAAAACAGACCTATGAGATAATTAGTCATAGTGTCAGAGAGAAGCTTTTACAAGGAAAATAAGATGTACAGATGGCTTAGATATAGTGGCAATCCTTGCCTCCTTTGCATTTCCAAATGAAAGGCAAGGCACTGATGACACTTTCTATCATTGCAGGTAGATATGTAGAGAGAAAAAAAACGCTAAGTTGAAGTGGGCCAACAGGAAAAGCTGGCCAAAGCCAAAACTTTTAGACAACATGAAAGAACTTTACCGCATCAGACACATCGCAGTGCAGTTTTGTTACTGAATCACCTCGTCCAAGCTCTTCAGGAAATCCATATGCAATGTAAGTTTTGGGTCCCAAATCTGGTTTGATGGAGCCTTCAGGAAGTCTTGTAGCAATGTTTAAAAAGCCTGATTTTAGATCAGTGTAGTCACTGAATGAGAGTGCGGCAATAAATTCAGCACCATGTCTGGGCAGACACTCCTCAAACAAAGTTGAAGAGGGTCAATCCTTTAGTTTCAGCATCTCTGACCATCCATTTTTATGGACACGGCCGTTGATAGCACGTTTCATGGTCTAGATTTTACCTTCTTTTCTAGCCCTTTCGGGGGCTTGATTCTACTATTTGACCCTTATTCCAATCTTTATTGCAGATCAGCGTCAATAGAAGGAAAAGATCGAAAAGAAGCATTTTTGGAGTATTTATGAGGATTTCAAGCTTCAAGGCCTAGAAGATCAGAATGTCGTCGAGCCCTCGAAAGCTAACCAAACCAGTGAGCATTTTCTAGCCCGCGATATCTCTGCAAAGCCAAAGAGACGAATCTTCAAAGATTCTCACGGGATTCCTTGCATATCTAGAAGATTCCAGAATATTCCAGCACGCTCCATGTGTTGTCACCCTCTCCCCTTAGCTGGAATTTGTCTTTTTGTAATCCCTTAGCTGAAATTTGTCTTCTTGTGGGCTAGACACTATATAAGCCTCTAGTTTTAGGGTTTGGAGACACACAACACATCTTGTAAATATTTTTCCACTTTCTTCTCTTGGGAGCCGCCTCCTTTTCTCTCCTCCCTCTTTTGGGTGGTGGCTGAGGCGTCCATTTCCAGCAGCCATTGAACTCAACCGGAGCTTTGCTCCGGCCGGTAACATTTTAATAGTTTTATTCTTCTTGTTCTTCTTTTATGCAATCTTCCTTTTCCTATTTTGTTTGTTTGTTTTGTGGTATGAGTAGCTAGATTTCCCCTTCTTAGCAGAGGTATTTTGAGGGTTGCATGGGTAGTTAAGATGCCTAAATGTGTTTAATATATTCTTATTATTGTATTCGATTGTTTATCGGTTTCTTGTTAATTCGTCTAGGGCCAGATTAGTAGTATGGCCAACTAGTATCTAGACCTAGATGATTACCGTCATATTCTAGGGTTATACCTGACGCGAAGCCCTGGAATTTTAGCAGACACCTAGGGGAGGCAGCGCGAGAGGTCTCACCTAGGGGTAAACAACCGATTAGGGTATGTGATACGAGTCTGACAAGCTGAGGTGTCGCGCCCTAGATCTGTCTTACCTCCCCTTCATGGGCGTTCTGAATTTAGCCTCCCTACTTCGAGCCCGTGACAGGCCGGACGGTCAAGGCTGCCTTTTGATGACAAGAGAGGTAGCTGGGAGGATGGTTGAACGTCAAGGTCACCTCATATGTGGAAACGGGGGGTGGCTTTTATCCAAGAAGGTAAGCAGGGGATGCGGTGTGGAAATGCGGTCCCTATAGCATATCTATGGCATAGGAATAGAATATTTCTGCGCCGATGATTTTCTAGCCCTGGAAGCAACCCGATAATGTCCTTTGCTAAGATATCTTCTCTTCTGACTTTATTTCTTTATTAGATTTCTGTTTTTATGTCGTGCCCTTGATTGTGTTTTACTTTCATGCCCTTGATTGTGTTTTACTTTCGTGCCCTAGATTACTGTTTTTATTAGTTAGCTTGTTAGCCCATCTCTATCTTGGTTAACTAGATTAACCAACCAACCCCCCCCCCCTTTTGTTTCTTTTATTGTTTCATTTTATATCTGGTCTTGTCTAGTGTATGTCTTCACCTTTCTTTGTGGATCGAACCTCTTGCCACTGTCTTCAATCCTTTTTTGTTGCATGTGATAAGTTGTAATTATTTTATCGTGCCCTCGACAAGCATGCCATCAAATTGGCGCCGTTGCCGGGGATTGGTGTTAATTCGTGCCTTAGAAAATTCCAGATTTTTTTAAATTTTATTTTTACTTCTTTTAATTATTTCTTTCTTCCATGTCTTATTTTAATTCTTATTCTTACTCACCCTCTTTTCCTCAGTATTTTACTCCTAACCCCCCATGGTGGGATCCAAAAAATTTCAACTATGCAGGGCAAGATGAACCTAGCTATCAATATTATTAGCCTCCACAACCTCCACAGAGCAACTACGGAAATCAGGAACAATGGGCAGAACTAGCTACCCTGAGGAGACAACTTGAGGAGATACAATTAGCCGTGCATGAGCTTGAGATACAAAGACAAATTGATGAATTAGCTGATATGGTGAATCAAGGTCAAGAGACCCTGAAGGAGCTTATAGAGCAGAGACGCCAAGAGGCTATTGAAGGAAACTTTGTATGGGTGCCTATGGATCTTGCCCCCGACGCTGGACCACCTGAACCTACCCATCCTGCCCTAGACATTGCCCTTGCCCCTGGACCAAATTTTTTAGCTCCAACACATCTGCCCAATCACACCACAAATTATCCTATCACCCCCATAGAACAACATTTGCAGCACTTAGATAGTGATGACTATTCAAGTGAAGAGGAGAATTTTCCCACCGCCATTCTATGGGAGTTGCCATCTGAGTGTCATGACCCAGATGAGGATTCTTATGGGTTAGAGGACCTTTTCATGCCCCCGAATGAGCTAAACTTGGAAGGCCCAGAATGTCTTCTTTCAGAGTCAGGAGCCAATGCGGAGTTCAAGGCCAGTGCAGTCACAATGTTGAGCGATGAAAATCTGCCAGATTTTCATGACGAGCATCTAGCCCTCGCCGAGCGTCGTGCCCTAGATGCAGAATTTGAGGCAGAAATCATTGTTCAACCAAATTTGCCAAGTCAACTCCAGAACTTTTCTGACACTTTGGTGGGTAAAGAAAATGAGGTTTTTGAGGCTTTTCAGCACATCAAATCTTGTGAGGATTTTCATGCCCTCGACAAGTCGGAATGTCAAGCCCTCGACATAGAATTCAAGCCAGGGGAGGTTAAGAAGGAGGAATTGAGAGAGATTGAGGAAGGGATAATCGAGGACTTGAGCTCTAAAGCTGTTATGTGTGAAAGGGAGATTTCTAAACTTTCTAATTATGTTGATCCTTTTCTTGAATCACCTTTTACACATTACAATTTTTTCCTCTCTATTTTGCGGGAACCCAAATTAACACTTGAATCATATTATGGTTGCCTGCAGGTTGCTTTGCTACTGGACCATCTACTTCATGCTATAATTCACATCAAACTAAGAGGATGGAAAGCATTTAGTAGGATTGGTTGAAGTTCGAGCAGCCAATGTCGAGCCCTCGATAATAACAGAGGCGCTTCGTGGGAGGCAACCCACGTTCTTTCTTTTTTTTTAATTTCTGTTTCACTCTTTATTTTTCAGAACCTTCTTGTGTGTACCCTTCTCGCATTGAGGACAATGCGTTGCCTAAGTGTGGGGAGGGATTTATTTGTGTGTTTGTTTGCATGGTTAATTTTCCGCTTGTTGCATGATTGCATGATTTTTCGGATTTTTCAAAACTTTTTCGGATTTTCATTTTTAGGATTTTGCTAGCTATTTCAGCACTGCCCAGTTTTTAAAACCTTTGTAAATGGACACACACTTTTGATCATTTGTGCACAAGTATGAACCACCAGGACCTTGTCTAGACCTAGTTGTTCTCATGTTTGCCTGCTGAACCTTATATCCATATCTAGGCCTAGACATCAGTAGTCACAAAAGCACCCTGTGAGCATTTGAGCTTTCATGCCTATTTCTTTCTTGTGTGATTAGGATGCTTTAGCTAGGCACTGGTTGATCTTGCATGATATCCCTGGGTATAGTCGCTGTTAGACATGGGAAAGCTTAAATGTGACGAAAAACTTTGCATCAATGTCTTTTTCTTTCTCTTCTCCCCTTCTCTCTCTCTTTTCTTTTCGAGCCCCCGACATTCCCCTTCCTTTCATATTCTTTCCTGATCATTTGTATTTTCTTGATCTTTTTCCTTGGCAGGTGAGGTAGCAATTATTGAGGGTAACGTCGAGGGCTAGACACCCGAAGAGCGCGCAGACAAGTTTAAGTGTGGGGAAGCAGACGAAAGCAAAAGACTTCAGAGCAGAAAGCAGCAAGCAGAGATCTAGGGCAAGAAAAAACAAAAGCTCAAAAAGAGTTTCGAGCCCTAGATCATTCAAGCAATTCGAGCCCCAGAAACGTTCAAGTGTGGGGAAGTGAAAAAGAAGTCACCATCGATGCTGGAGGCAGATCAAAGGCAAGCGCCGAACGAAAAATCAAAAGTTTCATGCCCCCTCTTCTATCTCTTATATATAGAAAAGAAACAAAAAAGAAAAAAAGAAAGAAAAAAAAGAGCATTTAAATTTCAAAATAAAAGAAGGGGGGCATTAAGCAAGCAAAAAGAGTAGCCGCATCTGAAGCCTCAACAAAATCGTTTTCCTGCCCTCGAAAGAAGACCTCTATCTAGCCCCCGAAACATATCGTGCCCTCAATGAAAGTTGCCTTGCCACTTCGCCTTTTTCCTATGTCAGGGAATCCATCCAGGTTATATCTGGTCCTTTCTTTTCTTTCCTTCTTTTCTCCCCTCATTTCTCTTCTGTTCATCTCCTACTTCTCTCTTCCACATTTCTAGCTCATTCAATCCCTTTTCTTTATTTTTGCTGATGCATTATTTTTTCCGATTGTTGATTGCCCATGCATGTGTTCTACAGTACTCGGATTGATGTGCAAGTTTGACTTTGTGCTGTGTTATGTGCATTTAGTTTTGAGTGTAAACACCTAGCCCTGCTTGTGAGTATGAGTGTCATTTCATCTAGGATTTATTAGGAGCCTGATCAACTACTAGTTTTCCTATTTGATTACTTTGTGAGGACTGCTGATTAAGGGCTGGATATGGGAAAGTTTAATCTTTAGGGTCGTTACCCTTCTGATTTGATGCAGGTGCCTTCTAGGTGAAGATGAGTATGTGCGAAGTCTAGCTCAGTGCCGGTTTGTGATTGTGTGTCGATTAATTGTGTTTGTCTATTTCTTGAGGTGATTTTCAGTTTTGTGAATGCTCGAGGGCGAGCATTATGGCAGTGTGGGGATGTTTGATAGCACGTTTCATGGTCTAGATTTTACCTTCTTTTCTAGCCCTTTCGGGGGCTTGATTCTACTATTTGACCCTTATTCCAATCTTTATTGCAGATCAGCGTCAATAGAAGGAAAAGATCGAAAAGAAGCATTTTTGGAGTATTTATGAGGATTTCAAGCTTCAAGGCCTAGAAGATCAGAATGTCGTCGAGCCCTCGAAAGCTAACCAGACCAGTGAGCATTCTCTAGCCCGCGATATCTCTGCAAAGCCAAAGAGACGAATCTTCAAAGATTCTCACGGGATTCCTTGCATATCTAGAAGATTTCAGAATATTCCAGAACGCTCCATGTGTTGTCACCCTCTCCCCTTAGCTGGAATTTGTCTTTTTGTAATCCCTTAGCTGGAATTTGTCTTCTTGTGGGCTAGACACTATATAAGCCTTTAGTTTTAGGGTTTGGAGACACACAACACATCTTGTAAATATTTTTCCACTTTCTTCTTTTGGGAGCCGCCTCTTTTTCTCTCCTCCCTCTTTTGGGTGGTGGCTAAGGCGTCCATTTCCAGCAGCCATTGAACTCAACCGGAGCTTTGCTCCGGCCGGTAACATTTTAATAGTTTTATTCTTCTTGTTCTTCTTTTATGCAATCTTCCTTTTCCTATTTTGTTTGTTTATTTTGTGGTATGAGTAGCTAGATTTCCCCTTCTTAGCAGAGGTATTTTGAGGGTTGCATGGGTAGTTAAGAGGCCTAAATGTGTTTAATATATTCTTATTGTTGTATTCGATTGTTTATCGGTTTCTTGTTAATTCGTCTAGGGCCAGATTACTAGTCTGGCCAACTAGTATCTAGATCTAGATGATTACCGTCATATTCTAAAGTTATACCTGACGCGAAGCCCTGGAATTTTAGCAGACACCTAGGGGAGGCAGCGCGAGAGGTCTCACCTAGGGGTAAACAACCGATTAGGGTATGTGATACGAGTCTGACAAGCTGAGCTGTCGCGCCCTAGATCTGTCTTACCTCCCCTTCATGGGCGTTATGAATTTAGCCTCCCTACTTCGAGCCCGTGACAGGCCGGACGGTCAAGGTTGCCTTTTGATGACAAGAGAGGTAGCTGGGAGGATGACTGAACGTCAAGGTCACCTCATATGTGGAAACGGGGGGTGACTTTTATCTAAGAAGGTAAGCAGGGGATGCGGTGTGGAAACGCGATCCCTATAGCATATCTATGGCATAGGAATAGAATATTTCTGCGCCGATAATTTTCTAGCCCTGGAAGCAACCCAATAATGTCCTTTGCTAAGATATCTTCTCTTCTGACTTTATTTCTTTATTAGATTTCTGTTTGTATGTCGTGCCCTTGATTGTGTTTTACTTTCGTGCCCTAGATTACTGTTTTTATTAGTTAGCTTGTTAGCCCATCTCTATCTTGGTTAACTAAATTAACCAACCAAACCCCCCCCCCCCCTTTGTTTCTTTCATTGTTTCATTTTATATCTGGTCTTGTCTAGTGTATGTCTTCACCTTTCTTTGTGGATCGAACCTCTTGCCACTGTCTTCAATCCTTTTTTGTTGCATGTGATAAATTGTAATTATTTGATCGTGCCCTCGACAAGCACGCCATCAAATGTCCAGGTAGCCTTGAAAAAATTGATGAATATTTATGTTGATAGTCAACACCAACCTCACCGTAAGAAGACAAGATAAAAAGAGTAGGATGTGCTGGAAAGAAGAAGAAGACACTAGAAAGAGGAGTCAATGGAGTTGGTACAACAAAAAAGTGTCTTGTCATTAATTAATTATTCTACCACTATTTTGATATATATATATGTTGTGAAGTGTGTGGAAAAAATTTATCTAGTTCCTACCCGGAAACAAAGATAGAGCAGAGGTGTGAGGAACGACCAGAGAGTTCCCACAGAGGCAGATTGAGAGTAGAAGAGTGTACACAGTGACACACCACTCAAAGAGTAAAAGAGTGTGAGGAGGATCGCACCACTCTCATTTGTATATTGTTCTACCACGTGTAGAACTAGAAACAAAATTTGTCTCTGTAATTTTTATGTGAGAAGATGTTTATGTGTATACTGTAATTATTGAATGAAGTTGAGGTTGAGTGCAGAAGTGTTTTTTCTAGAATTTGCTGAGTAAGAAGGCATGCACCAGTCATCTGAAATCTAACAATTTATCTCAACCTACATTACAATGAGGTGCAACAACTTAAGCATCCTTCATGCATAAATCATATAAAAGACACTATTTCATAATTAAGTAATAACCTGACACCAATCCAAGCAATCGATGGCCTTCACACTTCGAGCTTCTTCTTTGAACTTTACGTTGGCACCTTTTTCTCGAAAAGCCCTCCACATGACCATAGGTTCCCGACTAAGACCAGTTGTTTTGTTGAACACATTTCTTACAATCACTTGTTCACCTCTCATCCAATGGCTCTGAAAGTGCTCGATGTCATCCTGTGTCGTCAGGTCGACAACACTCGGGCAGTACAAAATGTTATCATGACTACCTTTTCTCGCAGCTGCCTGCCTCACTTTGGAGGTTAGATTGTTTTTCCCTTCAGAAGCACTTGACTGGCATGAAAATAAGACAATTTACTATTAAGACTATAATACATTCAGAATTTTGGTCTCCGAGAAATTTAGGCAAACTATCATTAGCATCATAGTGGAGCAACATAAATCTCTCAAGTTCCACCTTCCTTTGCATGGGAAATGGCAAATAAAACAGTGATGTGAGAAGAAATAATTGCCAAGTGTTAAGTGTCAAACACCCTAAGAGTTTGAAAACCCACCAGTATAGACGCTCAGCATTTGTCACATTGATCCTGGGCACATCCCTTTCTGTCAATTCAGTGCCTGCAGGGAACAAAGAAATAGCAAACACTAAGGGTCTGTTTGGCGTTCCGGTTCTACTTGGAAAAGTTCTATGGGAAAAATTTCTGTAGGAAAATGACTTTTGGTAAATGGAATGTGAGATACTTGAGGTGTTTGGTAAAACAGTTTTTCAAAATTATGGTTTGGATGTAAAATGACCATAAAGGGTATAAAACCCATTTTTAAAAAATTAATAAAAATAGGAAAAGTGGATCTAGAATTATTTATCTTGAGGTAGAGATTTTATTGTGTTAGTTTTTAATTTATTTTGTTGGTTATATAAAGTAAAAAAATTAAAATGAAATGGAAAAAAAAAAAAATAAGAGAGAGGGAAGTCCAAAAGGACTTCCCGTTTGCCACTGGAGCAAAATGCTCCAGTGGGAGGCAAGGCCAATGACTTTTGGCCAAATGATTTTTGGGGAAATGATTTTTGGTGTTCACCAAACACCTACGGAGTAACTTTTCTACTTGGGAAATGACTTTCCCAAGTAGAACCAAAGGGCCAAACGACACCTAAACATAATAGCACAAGAAAAGGAAGTAAAAAAAACATGCACACAAATTCTGTGAAGCCCACCTTCCGTTTCATTCCTCTGCTCGTTGTGAATATGCCTTAGAACAGGCAAAGCTTTATACAACAAATACTTGAGTCGCTGCAATTTAACACTCTTATCTATTTCTTTGCAATAAGGTTGTTATTGAAAACCATCAGTGCTTTAAATCTACCAAATTATGACTACACGCACACACCCACAAAAAAGAAGAAGAGGGTAGCTTACCTTCACCACCACCTCTCGCAAGCAAGCTTTGCAGTTGCAATTTCCACAACAAAATGGGCAAACTTTCTCTACATCCTCTTTTGTTCTCTCTGGGTACCTGATTCATTCTACAAATTCCTCTCACATCAGAAAGAAAATAAATAACAGCTTAATCTAATATCTTCTTCTTTCTTTTTTTGGGAACGACAGCTTATTCTATCAACTAAACCAGATTTTTCCATTTTCCTCACCATATCCTAATGCAGCCATGGCAGTACCGCTTTCTTTCGCAGCTCGAGCAAATGATAACACTCGGGTCACTCTTAAAACACTGATGATGTTAAAGTCAACACCATAAATAAAGGTGCAGCTAAAGTCTACGTCGGCAACCTACCATAGAAAAAATTAAAGGAAAAGTCATTGGTCTGTGCCAACCAAAGAAAACGAGGGAAGAAATAATAAATAAATGGAAAGTAGGTGGGTGATGACTACTATAAATAGGCATTGCATTTGTTGGCAGAGGAGCAAGGAAGTGGAGTGCAACGCAGTGCACAAGAGAGAAAATAAAAGACAGGGAGTTAGGTGTAGTAGTGAAATAAAAGAGTGTGTGAGGGAGTGTTGTATGCCTATTCAAAGGCAATAAATATTATATCCCATTTGTAGTTTACTTACTTCCATTAATTAAAAAGTTCAGCTTTTGTAGCTCGTATCTCCACCCGGTTGATTATTAGCTTTGTTAATTTGCACCAATTTGTTCAACAATCTGGTAGCGGAGCTTGGTTGGTTATCGGACCATAGGTGACCTTCAAGTTGTTGGTGGAATTAAAAAGCTCAATAATCAAAACTACACTTCTTGGTCTACTTGCTTGATGTTCTTGGTCTACTTGCTTGATGTCTTACATACAAGGACAAGATTTGTGGGAGATAGTAAATGGAAGTGAAGTCACACCACCAGAGGCGGAGGATGCAAGCGGTTTTCTTCGAAAATGGAAGATCAAAGCAGGCAAAGCAATGTTTGCTTTGAAGACAACAGTAGATGAAGAGGTCCTAGAGTTTATCCGTGATGCAAAAACTCCTAAAGAAGCTTGGGATATGTTTACCAAGCGATTCTCGAAGAAGAATGACACAAGACTCCAACTTTTAGAAAGTGAGTTATTGTCAATAATGCAACATGATTTGACAATTGCTCAATAATTTCATAAAGTGAAGTCGTTGTGTCGAGAAATTTCTGAGTTAGATCCAGAAGCTCCAATCGGAGAAACCAGGATGAAAAGAATAATCATCCATGGCTTGAGGCCCGAGTACAGAGGGTTTGTCACTACAGTACAGGGATGGCCGACTGATATGATTCAATGTCGATTTGATAGGACTTAGTGTCGTGTCTAATCGGAACGGCGGCGATCGGTGTCGGGTGTACCTGCAAAGCGCCGGAGGGGGAGCTCCGGCGTAGACACTCCGATGCTTAAGTCAGTTTAGGGGTATGAATTAACCAGAGGTTCTGCTAGATGATCTCGATCTTACCTTCTGTTTGAAAAGTAGGGGTATTTATAGGCCTTGATGGCGATACCTGGCGATAACAGTCCAGGCGATGTCTGATGATGACGTCACAAGCGATACCAGTAGGTGACGTCATGAGCGATATCTGACGGGGGTGCCGGAAGCGATAACCTCGGGGATCCCTAGGCTGGGATGGTGTCGTGCGTATAGAGACGCGTGAGTCCCCCCCTCCGCTGATGTCGACCATCCTAGGAATCCTTTGCTGATCTCTGGGCGATATGAAGAGATATTATGGGACTTATGGGAATCCGTCCGGCAGGAGCCGCAAGTGTAGTAACACCGTTAGGGTTGTCTTAATTGTTATTATAAGCCCAACTGAAAACAAGCCCGAGTGTTTACCAAGGGATGTCATTCCCTGTCCACGTCTGGAATCTTAGGTGAGGGTTCGTTCTTTCCTGAGGCGATATGTTCGCAGGACCTTCGAACTTCTTCGACTGCCCAACACTGATCGATTTTAAGTGATGAGCTGGAGTTTAAATCTGAAGCTTTCCGCCGAACAAGCTGCTTCCGTCCTTCATTCTCGCCTAGAGGCCTGTTCTCCTGAGGCGTCAAGAGATTCACGAGAGACGCCGCTATTACGTTCGTAATTACGAGGGCATTGCTTTCGCCCAGCGATGTTATTCTGTTTGGCCTCTTAGCAGGGCTTATGAAGTCGCAACTTTACTCGTGTCGTGGGAGAGTTGCTGACGAGCCACTGGCGACGCCGTTAAGGACTGCAACCAGGTCATGCCGTGGGCTCACACATTCCGGGTCCATCCTCTTTCCAAGTGTACTGCAAACACATAGAGGAGATAAGTACTTATGGAGAAGTTAGCAAACTTTGTACTTACAGGGAGTTGAGGTCACGCGGGCCCTGTCTTTCTTTTCCGCTTAAGGAAACAACGATATCAACGTGGTTTTACGCCATCAGCTGCCTACGATTAACGCGGCTTTATACCACTAGATGCCTGTGATGTCGACAAGGTTTTATGCATCTAGGGCTACCTGCGACACCAGCGCGACCTTACACTGTGGATACCGGTAACCATATGGCTTGTACGTCATGACTACCCGTAATATCGTGCCTTTTGGCATTTTTTCAGACGCTATCTCACACCCCTTCGAACATCTGTATCGCGGATAGTATACGAACATCGACCTTTGCTTCTGCTTCCGGCTTATCAGTCCTTAAGGGTGACGAGACGGCTCGCCTTTTGAGGACCTCCTTTTTCTTTTCCATGGCCCCCCCTCTTGGAGCCTATAATTCGGGGAGCTTCATCCACCCACGTTTTCCTTATCTCTGGCAACTTGCATCATGGATCATTTGACTAAAAACTTTCTCCTTTCCAAGGGCCATTCTCTCAAGAACCTCAATGATGGTGACGTCGGGTTCCTGGAGAACATGCTGGTCAAGACTTCTGAGGACATCCTGGGGCTGCAAGGGATGTTGACCCCACTCCATTCCAGGCTGGGAGCCACGTCTCTGGAGGATTTCAGTCCTTTGGAGAGCGTGTCGAGGTTGGCCACCTCCATCGCTCGGATTCAGGTGGTGACCGCCATGCTGCAGCAGCGCAAGGATATGCTGGGGTGCTGCTTGAAGGGGATGAGAGCCACCTCCCATGATCTAATTCTGGTCATGGACTCACTGAGAGACATTCCCGAAATACCAGATGACGCTGGCTCTGATGCCTGATAGCGGTGGCGCCCCTTTTTTCCTTTTCCCCGTGTCATGTAACTGTACTTTCCCGGCCATTAGGCCATAATAAATAAACTGTTTCTATTATGCCACTTCGCAACTGTTCTTCTTCTTTAATACGCCCTTTATCTTTTTTTCATTGGAGATATTCTTGGCCCCATCTGAAAACGACTCAGCCACTGGGTAGTTTTCTGGCCGGTTGTTCTACATTAAATCTACGCCGCCATTGTCCTGGCAACTGATTGGCCGATTTTGCGGTTTTCCTTGATTCATGCGAAAGTTCAACAGACGTGACTGCAAATCCATATTTACACCCCAGGCTGTACACGTGTCTACCTTCAAGGGTTGGGTTGGAAGACCGAAGATCCCTTTTTTCTGATTTTTTGGCTATTTAAGGGGATCCTCTTTCCCTTGTTTTTATTCACCTCCTCGTTCATTTTTTCCTTTGATAAGTAATCTGAGATCTCATGGCTGATTCTCATTTTTTAGATACGTTCGCACGAGATTCTCCACCAACTCCTCCGACTTCTCCCGATTCGGACAATCCTCCTCCGTCGCCTCCTTGGAGGCCGCCTGTTCGCCGTCGGTGTCACAAGAGGCGGAGGAAAAATGTTGCGGAGGCATCTAGATCGTTCTTCGATTCTCTTGCCTCTTTTTCCACGAAGGGGAAAGATACGTCCTTCCTTCCTAGTGAGTCGCCACAATGGGCTCCCTCTGCTTGTTCAGTCGTTGAAGCGGTATCACCAGCTGTCAAGGAGGGGTCAGATCGATCATCCGTTCGCGCGGGGGAGAGGGTTGAGAAACCTCTCCCTTTCACTAGCGAGGATCCATCGCTTTTAGGTGAGGATGATGATGATGTTGTCTACTGCTATGGCGTCTCCTGGTCTGATGGCGAATAGTTGGGCATATCATGCCTCTTTTGTAGATGCCGTATGGCTCTTCCCAAATAATAAAATGACGCTTTATTTTCTCTTTGCTCTCCGACCGCTTTTCTCCCTTCGTGTTTCCAGGATTATCGCGGAAATTTGCCTTTCGCTGGATGCGACTGCCTTTCGGTTTTCAATCCGTAACTGTCTTTTCTCAAGAGACATTGATGACTGCCCACGCGTCCTTTTCCACTCTGCACGTGTTTTATTTTCACAGGCCGGTTCTTCTTTGGGTTTTACCTTTATAAGGAGTCCGCTCTTCTCTTTTAGTACTTTTGCTAATATTTCGAAATTCTTCGCATTCTCTCTCTTCTGTGCTTTTTTCTTCTCGAGGGGTTTACTGCGATTGCTCACCGGTGCCGACGACCGGTTCACGGGTTCTCTGTTCCAGGTATTTTTGTTTCTCTATCGCCATAGCTTTACTTTTCCAGTTCATTATGTCTCGTGCTAGACCTTCTGCAATTATCGAAAATCCCCTAGATCCCGAAGTTAGGAGAGCTCGTAGTGTTTTTGATTGTAATGAGGTTTTGAGGGCTGAATTAGAAAAGAACGGTATCACTTTTCCCACGGGATACCGCCCTTTTGTCCCTTTGAAGGATACTCGGCTCACTGATGCCATGTGGGGAACGTTTCGGTTGGTTTATTTCAAGATGTTTACCTACGGATTTCGTTTCCCACTTCATACTTCTCTGATGAAACTGTTAAACCATTACGATCTCAATCCGTTCAAATAACTCCACCTTCCTGGTGTGGGCTTTACGCCTTTCTTCGTCTGTGTGAGATGAAGCGTATTTTCGCTCCATCGCTCGATCTATTCCGTACATTTTTCACCTTGAGGTGTCACGGCTGCTTAGTGGATATTACTCCAAGATGGAATGGTGCTCTTGTTCGGTTCTTCTGGCGGAATTTTCAAGGTTTCGAAGAGAACGTGGACAACTGGAAAAATGGCTTCTTTACCCTTCGCTTGCCCTCTCGATATTGGCGCGGTGGTTTCAACCGAGAGATTACCAGTGCCGCTTGGCGAGAACCAGATGTGCTGTCTAGTATGGATGTGTCCAATGTTAACGCCTTGTTAGAAATAGAAGGGTCTTTCCGCATTCGGGAATTTTCTCGGTTCAGGCCTTTGTCAGAGTGTGTCGTTGGTGAGTTTTTTCTTTTATCGCCTTATCGCTTCGATTTTCTTATCATGTTGAAATATTTTATCGGCAGGTAACGCTGAGGGTCGATCCTCCGGGGAAAGTGACGCTCCTCTGAATGTGGTGCCGCTTCAGACATTACCTCCTTCTCCTCCACCTGAAGGCTCTAGTCGTCCGCCTATTCCGCCGCGAGGAAGGAGAAACAAAACCGTCATGACACGCAATATATCTGCTCGATCTTCCCGTTTCCTTGAGAATTGGCTACCGTCTCGCGGTAAGGGAGTGGCCCCAAGTAATCCCGTGATTGAAGAGGTTGACAGTGATAGCGAAAGCATGGATACTGGTTCCGAGCTGCGTCATGTCACTCTTGCCCAACGGATGAAACTTAGGTCGAGAAAAAGTGAACCCGCAGCGGAGTCAACCGAGGACGATAGCGAAGAGATCGCCACCGAGACAGAGCGTCTCATAAAGAGAGTTCGTAAAGAAAAATCTGACCCACCAATTCCTCCCGCGGAGGAAGTTAACGCGGTTCCTACCGAGGGAGTTAACGCTTCACGCGTTTCGGATCCCTTGCCAGTGACAGAAGTTGTCAATGCGCCCTCTGCCATTCCTTCCAAAGTTAACGAGGCTTCAGCAGCGGTGGGCTCTCCCTTGGTGTCTGGCGGTCCTAGCTCTCCGATTCACTCTTTTATTCCTGATGTGATCTTACCGGCTTCAAATCCGATTGCTCCTTGATAACAACTGAGATAGCCCTGACGGTCCTACTACAAGTGACTCTTGTCGGAGCGGTTTCCCAGACGGCCTACACGGGTATCAATGTATCGCCCAAGGATCAACGATGGACTCCTAGGATGGTCGACTTCAGCGGGGGGGACTCACGCGACTCTATACGCACGACGTCATCCCGTCCTAGGAACCAACAAGGTTATCGCTCCCGACAGCCTCACGCGACATCACCCCCGACGTCATCAACTGATATCGCCTGTGACGTCATCATCAAACGGCGCCTTTGTTGGTATCGCCAGGTATCGCTGTCCAGATTCTATAAATACCCCATCTTTTTCCATAAGGAGGTACGGTCAGATTCACCCAGAGAAACCCCTGCTACTTTAAAAACCCATACTGACTTAAGCATCGGAGTGTCTACGCCGGAGCTCCCCCTCCGGCGCTGTGCAGGTACACCCGACGTCATTCACTACTGTTCCGATCATACGCGACGCAGAATCTCACAAGATCAACATCGAATCTTATCAAATGGTGCTTTCGTTGAGAGCTTTGGTATATTAAGTGAGCGTCCTTAATAGCCAAGCTCAGTTTAGTCGGAAGATCGGAATGATCATGACCACAGAATCGGAGCCGATCCGATCATCATCTTCTAGTATTCCTTTCCAAACTCGCAGACAGCTGTTTCCCGCTGTTACTGCTAATCTCTCGATGACGACGCAACCCGTCATTCCAGGACCCCTAGACCATTCGACTGGAATTGTTGGAGGACTGGGTTCCTCGCAAGTAGACATTTTGTCATCCCAGATGGCGGGATCTGATTTTTCTACTCCTCTTTCGAGAGAATCTGTACTCAGCCGTGAACACCCCTTGACTATGGAAATAGCAACCCTTCGTGCTCGGCTGGAGTATCTGACTGAAATGGCCGCGAGAGGCACTCCCGGTGCTTCTGGATCTAGTCTCCCTCCTCACGTCATGTTTACTCCATCTATTGTTGCCGATCGACCTTTGTCACCGTTGTTTCCAGAAAACCTCCAGATGCCTTTATCCGCTGGAAATCTTCTGAGTAGTGTTGGGCAGCTTACTCAAGGAAGATTAGAGGCCTATGTACCACAAATGCCGCAAGGTCTCCCCCTACAGGGAGGCGGGCAACTTGAGGGGATGAGGAACCGGTGGGACAGACGGAGGGAAGGAGTCCGCGGAAGTTTGTCTCTTGAATACAGTGACAGGTCCAGTAGCCGAAGGCATCGAAGTCGTTCATACAGGAGTCGCAGTCGATCTCCTAGGCGACATTTTACCCCAGGACCACGAGACAGGGCGTCAGGCTGAAATGTCTCCTCCGCGTCAACCGCGTGAAATTCTTGATGATACATCTGGTCACCCATTTAGCCGTCGCATAAGGCGTCACCGAGTCAGTCGACGTGTAAAGCTTCCCGCTGACACTTATGATGGCACGAAGGATCCCATCTCCCATATTAATAAAGTAAAAGATTTTGTTCAGTTTCAGACCCACAGCGATGCGGCGCTGTGCCAAATATTTGTTATGACGCTATCGGGCATTGCGCGTCTCTGGTTTGAAGGTCTTCCCGGTGGATCCATTAGCAATTTCGCACAGCTAGAAACTAAATTTCGGAGCAGATTTAGCACTGCGATTCCAATCAGGAAATCTGCCGCCGCGTTATTTGACATACAGCGAACGCCTCAAGAATCCTTGAAGGATTTTCTCAGCCGCTTCGATCTAGAAATGTCCTTAACGCCGGGCGTTACTATCGATTTTGCTATAGAAGCTCTGAAAGAAATTGCCGTTATGGGAAGCTGAAAGACGCACTTATGGTGGACCCCCCGTTGACCTTAGATGCGTTGAGGCTTAAGGCCCACAATTACGCGAAGATGGAGGAAGAGGAAAATAGAAATCAGACGTACAACGTGCCACAGGGGACGTCTCAAATCACCGCTGCTCCTGCGAAGCCCTTATCTGAGGATCATTTTATCGATGATTATGCTAGGCGGAAGGATCACATCCCCAAGGCCTCTGACAGACAAAAGGGTCATTCTCTGAAGGGAAAAACCGGTGGCTCCCCCACTCGACGTCGCGGGGATTCTTATAAAAATCGAGCGTACGACCCAGATTTTCCTTCCCTCAACGTGCCAAGAGCCGAAATTTTAGCGATAGCGGAACAACGAAACCTTCCCATCCGCTATCCCGCGCCTACAAAACCAGGAGTGCTTTTAGGAAGAAGGGAAAATGCTTACTGTAGATTCCACAAAGCCAGAGGCCATTCCACGGAGGCGTGTAGAGAATTAAAAACGGCGATAGAACGGCTGGTGGAGGAAGGATATTTGGGAGAATTTGCCACCCAGATAAGAGAAGATGCTCGCAATAACCCCCTGAAAAGGACGGCCGATGAACGACCTGTTCCTCCTCATGCCCAGCAAAAGGATCATCCTTCTGGAGGAAGAGAGAAAGAAACTCTTACGATAGATGACGAATATATTCCTATGATTAATATCATTGCGGGAGGAACTCCCTATATGGATGAATCAGAGCAGCTGGCATTCTCGAAAGGAGAAAAGCGCGCAAGAGATGGCACGATGAAGAAGGGAGATGCGATAGGCATTTTGGATTGGATGGTACTGTCCTTCTCTGAAGAAGATGAGAAAGGCGTTGTCTACCCACACAATGACGCTTTCGTAGTCACACCCATCATCGCTAGTCATGGAATCAGAAGAACTCTCATTGATAATGGGAGTGCAGTAAATCTCTTTTCGCTGGAAGCCTACAACCTTATGAAACGTCCCACTAATGAGCTAACGCCTAGTAAACGGCCTATAGTTGGCGTTGACGAAGTTCCAATTCCCGTCACCGGAGTAATTACTCTGCCAATATATTTCCGGGAGGACACCTACAAGCGATCAGAAAACTTATTATTTCTTGTTGTGGATCTGAATTTGCCTTACAATGTCGTGCAAGGACGACCTTTTCTCAATCGCTTCGGCGCCGTGATATCTCAGAAGCATTTGAAGATGAAATACCCCTCCTGGGATGGGGTAGTAACCATAAAGGGTGATCAAAAACTAGCAGCAGAATGCTATTCGCTTATGACTCAAAGAAGCTGCGACAGGTACGTGTGTATAGCGGCAGATCCCTATGAGCAAAGCGATGAGAAGCGGGCTCAACCTTTGGATAAGATGGTACCCGTTCCAGCAATTGGAATAGAGGAGGCAAGCTTCCTGATTAGTGAAAAACTTAGCCCAGCGGAAAACCTCCAACTAGCCCGACTGCTAAACAAATGTCAAGGAGACTTCGCGTGGAAACCCGCAGATATGCCAGGTATATCGCGTGAAGTAGCCGAACATCGACTCAATGTCGACCCAGAGGCCAGACCGGTGCAGCAAAAGCGGCGCGCGTTCTCTAATGAAAAGGCGTTGGCCGTGGATAAAGAGGTAGCGAAGCTCCTCGACGCGGGGTTCATTCGCGAAATTCAATATCCCACCTGGCTAGCGAACCCTGTTCTTGTTCCTAAGCCCAACGGGGATTGGCGCATGTGCATCGACTTTACTGATTTAAATGATGCCTGCCCTAAGGATTGTTACCCGCTTCCTCGGATAGATCAACTGGTTGATCAGACTACTGGATACGCTTATTTAAGCTCACTAGATGCCAACTCTGGGTACCATCAAATCCCCATGGCCCGGGAAGATGAAGAAAAGACTGCGTTTCTCACTCCAAAGGCCACTTACTGTTATACGGCGATGCCGTTCGGATTGAAAAACGTCGGGGTGACATTCCAACGTATGGCCAACAAAATATTCGAAGAACAGATTGGGAGGAACGCAGAGGCGTACGTTGATGATATATTGGTAAAAGGTGCGAGTTTTCAAGATCACCTGCGAGACTTAGAAGATGTCTTCGGCGTAATGAAAAGGTATCACATGAAGCTGAACCCCCGGAAATGTATGTTCGCATTCCAAACGGGAAAATTTTTGGGCTACGTCGTCAGCCAAAAAGGTATCCTGCCCAACCCTTTAAAGGTCAAAGCGATACAAGACATGATATCGCCCAGAACCGTCAAAGAAGTACAAAGACTTACAGGGCGAGTCATCGCCCTTGGACGGTTCATTTCTAAGCAAGGAGAGAAGTGTCTCCCTTTTTTCAAAGTTATACGGAACAAAGCCTAGTTCGGGTGGACCCCTGAATGCGAGGAAGCATTTATCGGCCTGAAAGATTATCTGTCATCCGACTTATTATTGACAAGGCCCGAGGCAGGCGATACCTTATATTTGTATCTTGGCGTTGCGGACGAAGTGGTCAGTGCCGTCCTTGTTCGCGACGACAGCCACTCTCATCGCCCAGTCTATTTTGTGAGCCACGTTCTTAAAGATGCAGAATTGTGATACGCCCAAATCGAAAAGATAGCGTTCGCTCTTATACAAGCCACTCGTAAAATGGACCGATATTTCCAGTCTTACTCCGTTATTGTTCTCACGGACCAGCCCCTGTCGCACCGTCGCGAGCGAAATTTGGGACGCAATGAAAACACATAACAATGAAGTCGCCACCCTATTTTTTCTAAGGTTTAGGGAAACCTAAAAAGTCCGTAAAAAAAAAGGAAGAAAATAAAATAAAACTAAGGCACAAATAAAAAGGGTCTAAACCCGAGAACAACGGTTCGGGGTCGTTTTATGGACTCGGGAAGGTGTTAGGCACCCGAGTCTCATCCTTAAAAAGGTTACCGGTTCTAAAAAGAGGTGTTTAAAAATCATGTTGAAAACAAGTAATTTGGGCCCTCAAGGGGATCGTCACTTTAGTTCTTAAATTTGTGAGATTGATTTTATCCTAATTGTTGTCGAGTTGTTTAACAGAAAATAAAATTTTTTATCCTCTAAAAGATAAAAAGGTTGGTTTCACACCTATTCCGGTTATATTTAGCCGAGTTCAAAATTAGTCCGATTACATGCCAAATTAGGTGGGATTACTACCGTTTTATTAATCTTTACCAAAGCGACGAACTTAGTGAACAATGATGGATCACTATCATCATCGGGCCAATGCACGTGATTAAATCCTATTTACTAAGTGGTTCTAAGCATGCATAGGCTAGCAAAGTACCGTTTTGAGTGAATGCGAGAAAACACGTTGAAAAGAGAAAAACCGGGGTGAGTTCGAAGCCGCACACATAACACATTCGCCAAGATAGCATAAATAATAAATAAAAACATTCGTGAGGTCGAAGCCGCACACGGAACACATTCATCAAAATAAAAGCGTAAATTCGTGGGGACAAAGCCGCACACGAAACAAACATAAAATAAAGCACATTCATTGGTATAAGCATCATGCAAACAGATTAATTCGAATTCTAACAATCACGCATTAAAATACGTTTATCAAAATAAAGAAGGGAAAAAGGAAAACATACCTGGAGAGCTTTACCTGCAGATCAAAGATTAGTGGCAACAATTAATAATAAAATAGATAAATACTACAAATAAATATTACAAATTAATTACAAATTCCCAAATAAATAAATACAACAATTAAATTCTCCATTCGAGCTTCACAATTGGGAATGACGCATCGAACTCCTCGTCGAGCTCCAACAAGCTCATTGGGCATCATCACGACGAGCGTGCAAATAAAACATACGAACAAAATAGACAAATAAACGCGTATTAGTAAGGGACTCACAAATAAATTTTAAATGATTATATATTAATAAAAATGGAATCCCTTACCCATTAAAGTTCGTATCGATCCGAATGTTGATAATCGTGAATTCGGTACCTGCAAAAATGAAGAACGATTTTTATTAAAAGGGCTTGGGCCGTAGTCCATTTCTTTTATTTTTCTCTCCATGGGCCGCAACCCATTTTTCCTTTTTTCTTTGGTTGGGCCGAGCCCATTTTTCCTTCTTTCTTTTATTTTATTTTCATTTTGGGCCAAGCCCATCTTTCTTTTCTTTTCTAAGATGGCCGGCCATCTTCTCCTTTCTTTTTTCTTTCCTCTCTTTCATTCTTTTTCTATTTTAGGGCTGCATCAACGCAACCCTCTTTTTTTCCTTCCCTTTCTTTATTTTTCTTCTTTCTTTCTTTGGTTCCCTCCGGCCAAGGAGCAAGCAGAGGCGGCAGGGCTGGTGGCGAGTGACGGTGAGATGGGCAGCAGCAACGGCGACGGTCGCGGCAGTGAGGAGCGGCGACGGGCTGCGGCAGTGAGCAGCAAGCGACGACGAAGGCACTAGTGGCTTGCGGATCGAGGTGAGGGTTGATGGCGCGGCTGGTGCGGCTATGGGTTTGAGCAGCGGCGACGGAAGAGTGAGCAGCGGCGGCTGTAGCGGAGGTGTTGCGGCGCTGGAAGAGTGGCAGGGGTTTGGTTGGCCGGCGAGGCAGGAATGGCAGTGAGCAGCAGTGATCGGGATAGTGGCGGCGGCGCAGCTGGGTTGGATTGGCAGCGGAGATAGGTGATTTTGGTTGATTTATTGGCTGCTTTGGCAGCGGTGGCTCTCGGCAGTGAAGGGAGTGAGATGGGTTTGGGCAGTGATGATTTTGGTGGTGATTTTTGGTTTTGGCAGAGGATTGGAAAGGATTTTGGAATTGAAATTAATTGGGTAGAAGGATTGGAATGGGCAGAGATGGGATTGGATTTGCAGAGGTGGATTTAATTGGTTTGGTTAATTGGGATTTGGCAAAGGGATATGGCTTGATTTAATTTGGGATTTGGCAAAGATGAATGTGGCTTTAATTTGGGATTTGGCAGAGATGGATATTTTGTGATGGCTGCCTCCTCGATTGAAATTGGGTGGTCTGTTTATGATGGGATCCAATTTACTTTGAAAGAAAAATGTGGAGGATCCATTCGTATCAAATCTTTGAAAAAACAAGAGATTGTATCTTTGAAAAACAGAGAGGGGGAGCAGTGTGCGGGTTAGTGTATAGGTTTCTTTGAAAAAAAATGGAGGGGGTAAGATTGTGTATCAGATTTCTTTTGACAATTGGAGAGGTGAGGTAAGAAAAAGAATTCAATGTTGGTATCCGTGGAAAAAAATGGAAAAGGGAGATGGTGTGTTTTTTTTTTTTAATAAAATTGAAAGGGAAGAGATGATGATGTTCGGATGGTGGAGAGAAAAAATGAGTAAAGTAATGTAAAGTAAAGTGAAAGTGAAAAATGGGTATGATTAGTTTTTGTGATTCGATCCAATGATACGAGAAATTTTACTTGGAATCGATAAAAGTTCGAACGAAAAAATACATACAAAATAAAATAAATAACATGAAACAAAAGAAAACAAGATAATAAATAGTAAATAAACGGAAATAATAATACTAAAAATAAGATCAAGAATGAGCGAAAAAATTGTGTCAAAATTCGGGTATCAACAGTTCCCCCCTCTTTACTGTCTTATAAAAAAATAAAGTGTAACTGAAATTTTTGATGAGCAGTAAAGACGGTTGCCCCAGTACCACGAATGTTCAAAATGCAGAATGTCATTTGAGGGGCAGAAATCTTATAAGCGGAAAAAGAAAATGGTTCCACTTGGACACCATGATGCAGGTATGTAAATCGCAAAAATGTGTGCTTACCTCTGCTCTGACGTTGATGTGGAAATTTAAATTGCTTAAATTGTAAGAAAATGAATTCAACTTCACTCGGATGTTGATGAACAACGGCTCTACTCAGATGCCGACAACTCCACTCGGACGTTGGTAAATTCAGCTCCACTCAGACGCTGATGATTCCATTCGAATACTGCGATACAGAAACATTGGTTCTACTCTGATACTGATGTGATGAAAGGAAAAAAATCTGAAAGCAGAAAAAGAAATGGCTCCATACGGATACCATGTTGTTGAAAAGTAAGATACAGAAATGTAAACTTATCTTTATTTGATGTTGATGGCTCCATTTGGACATCTTGCAATAATGTAAATCTAGCTTCATTCGGAAGCTGATGGCTCCAATCTGATGCCTCACAGGATATGGGGATGTAGCTGCTCAGGAAAATACGGTATGGGGACAAAGCCGCTCACGTGAATAGGGTGTGGATGACTTTTAATTCTTTCAAATCGTCTTCGGACCAACCTCCTTGACGCTGATGTCCTTAAGATGTGGGATACTTTGCAGAAAAATGTAAATTTAGCTCCACTCAGACGCTGATGCGGGAATTTTAAACTGCTGAAAAGGGAATTGAACTTCACTCGGACACTGATGCCCTTCGGGATACTTTGCAGAAAAGGAAATTCAGCTCCACTCGGACGCTGATGGCCCCACTCGGATGCCTTGCAGAAAAAATATAAATTGCGGCTACACTCGGACGTCTCCACTCGAATTCCGCGATGCATAAATATAAATTCAGCTCTACCCAGACGCTGATGGCTCCACTCGGATGCCTTGCAAATTCAGTTCCACTCGGACACTGATGACTCCACTCGGATGTCTTGAAAAATATAAATTCAGCTCCACTCGGACGCTGATCACTAATGGCTCTACTCAGATGCCGACAACTCCACTCGGACGTTAACAAATTCAGCTCCACTCGGACGCTGTTGGTTCCACTCGGATACCTTACAGAAATGTAAAATGCGACTTCACTCGGACGTCTCCCCTCGAATGTCGCGATGCAGAAAATGTAAATTCAGCTCTACTCAGACGCTGATCAATAATGGCTCTACTCAGATGCCTACAACTCCACTCGGACGTGGATAAATTCAGCTCCACTCGGACGCTGATAATCATGACTGATTCTGCAAAACAATCGTTAAATGATTTTTGCAAGGTGGGGTTTGAACCGCCACACGATTTCTTGAAAGGTGGGGTTTGAGCCGCCACACGATTTTCGCAAGGTGGGGCTTGAACCGCCACACGATCTTTGAAAGGTGGGGTTTAAACCGCCACACGATTTTTTGCGAGGTGGGGTTTGAACCGCCACACGATTTTTTGAGAGGTGGGGTTTGAACCGCCACATGATTTTTTTTATTATTATTTTTTTTTTTTGAAGGTGGGGTTTGAACCGCCACATGATTTTTTTGAAGGTGGGGTTTGAACCGCCACACGATTTTTGGAATGTGGGGTTTGAGCCGCCACACGATTTTTGGAATGTGGGGTTGGAACCACCACACGATTTTGATTTTTTTTTTTTTTTTTTTGAAAGGTGGGGTTTAAACCACCACACGATTTTTTTTGAAAGGTGGGGTTTGAACCGCCACACGATTTTTGCAAGGTGGGGCTTGAACCGCCACGCAAATTTTTTTTTTTCTTTCTTTTTTTTTTTTAGAGGTGGGGTTTGAACCGCCACACGATTTTTGGAATGTGGGGTTTGAGCCGCCACACGATTTTGATTGATTTTTTTTTGAAAGGTGGGGTTTAAACCGCCACATGATTTTTGGAGCGTGGGGTTAGAACCGCCACATCATTTTTGCAAGGTGGGGTTTTTGAACCTCCATACGATTTTTGAAATGTGGGGTTTGAACCGCCACACGATTTTTAGAAGGTGGGGTTTCTGAACCGCCACATGATTTTTTTTTGAAATGTGGGGTTTGAACCGCCACGCGATTTTTTGAAAGGTGGGGTTTCTGAACCTCCACACGATTTTTTGAGAGGTGGGGTTTGAACCGCCACATGATTTTTTTTTTTTTTATTATTATTATTTTTTTTTTGAAGGTGGGGTTTGAACCGCCACATGATTTTTTTGAAGGGTGGAGTGGTAACGTATCTCCATTCAGACGTTTATTGGATGGATTTATTGGTGGAGATTGATCACAGTGTGAGATTCCCCTGATGCATATCTGTATTCTGCAAATAAGGAGGAAACAAACACGAAGCAGCAATGGGTGGAAAAAGAGGAAGCAATTGATAAATGTAAACAATGAAATCAAATAATGTATGTTGTATATGAAAATATTTCCACACTACCCTAAAGTTTGCCCCAGTGTTTTATAAAAACAACTTCCCTATCAAGAGAAGGGTTAACAAGTTTAATGCATTTCTGGAGAACATGTCATCCAGTTTCTATCATATAAGCATGCTTGATACAAGCCTAGAAAAGCATCTGCATCTTGCCCAAGAAATAACGACCTCAAGGACAAGACTTTCCCACAACATGTAGACGTAAGCAATCCTCACCGGGTATTGGTGTTTGCGCTCACACTCGGAAGCAAGGCTACGTGTTTACACTCATAAAAATGCAACAAACATAGCACATAGTCAGATTTGCAATGTCAATCCGAGTGAATAAACTTCAAATGAAGATGCACATGCATGGGCATTCATGTAATCGAAAGGACTTTGCTGGGGACATGAAATGAGAAATTTGGTAGAGAAAGAACAAGTTTGTTGGGTTGTGGTCATTTTTTTTCGGAGAAAGGTTTTAATGATTTTGTGTTTGATGGCTGATTGTGATGAGGACAAATTGGTGCGAACAATGCTCGACGATTTAATTGTGGCGAGGGCAAAGTGCACAAACTCTTGAATCTCTACTGGAGGTGTTCCTTCTGAATTGTTTTGAGGGCACTGTGCCCAAGTTCTTCCACATTCTTAGGGAATGATCTCGTTTCCTTTTGAGATCATTTTTCTGTTGATACTTGACCATTTTTTTTGTACTTGCTTCTGCTGTTATTTTGTTGATTGTATTCTTTTTTTTCTTTTTCTTTTTTTGAAAGGGAGTTGATTGTATTCTTTGAATACCCTTCTTCTCTCTTTTTTCTTTTTTCTTTTTTTTGTGTTTTTTCTTTTTCTTTTTTATTTTGATTTTTTCTTTCCTCTTTTTTTTTGAGCAAGCATAGCAAGCACAATCCCTTTTTTCTGGTCCGTTCTCATTTCTGTCTTCGGTAGAGGCCTTCAAGTCTTGATTTATTTGGCCTTCTTCTGAAACCGATTTGTCAGTGATTCCCTAAGGGTTTCCTTGTCATTCCTTTGCTTGATGTGTATTTTCAACTTCCAGTTTAGTGATTCTAGTTGAGCACTATTCACTTGGTTTAGGAAGAATAAAAGGTTTTTGGTGACTGATAGAGTTGTACAATGGTGTACAAAGATATGTGTTTGAAGGAAGACAATGTCAAGGATAAAAATGTGGAAGAAACAAAAGCAAAGTCCAATGTCATCTTACTGCTATCCCATGTCTAATGGTGCATGTACCCTGGATATTATGCAAATCTAATTAGCACATAGTTTAGCATTTGCACACATGAAAGAAATAAAACGTGAAGTCCCGAAATACTCACAGGGATATGTTTGTGACTGCTTATGTCTAACATGTCATGGATATAAGAGCTAACAGACGAAATCATGCATGTCATACAATTTCGGATGGATGCACAAGTTATCCATGATGTAGTAACATGTTGAACATGCTCAATTTAAGGAAGGTTTGAAGATTCTGAAGGTAGTGTGGATTTTATTTAAAGAATCTTATGCACATTTTGTAGCAAATCGTAACAGTTTTAGCAATTTTTACAAAAATGTGAGGGTATGACCACTCATGAAAATTTATGAATAAATAAAAATAATTGCCCCCAATGCAGGAATGAATGATTGTACAAAAATTAAAGAGGTAGAGAGATGAATGGACTTCTCTGGATGTGGGCGGCGGGGCCGCGAGGTCGTAGCGAGGATGTTGCCGCGGAAAAGTAAGTATGGACCTCACTCTGACGTTGATGCCCACGTAGTGGATGAAAATAGGGTTTTATCCGGCCGCATAACATATATGAAAGTGGGGGGAATTGAGCCGCCGCAATGGATGAAAGTGGAATGTTTCCAAATGGTTGCCCCCAATGTAGAATGCATAACGGACTCCCTGATAGGCGCGACAGGGCAAAGAAGGCTCACAGGAGGATCATTCAAGAGTTGATAAGAGAAGGATTCCTTCATCTCACTGTGCATTATGCAAGTAATCATGGTATGGTTTGAGTTCATTGCCAGACGTTAGCGTGATCACTCTGGCCGATGCCCAAAAATTGTCAAAAATCATAGCCTCTGGTGAAATTGTTGAAGATACGAGGGAAGCTTTCATTCATTCCCAAGGCATGGAGGGATGCTCATTCAGGAGCTGGTAGGAGGATTCCTCTACACTCACTAAGTAGCGTTGGGCTAAAGCCAAGGTAAAAGGGACGCAAAGAGCTCATTGTTGCGAGTTATCATTCTGTATGTTTGCCCCCCCCTGCAAAAATAATATGCCCAACTATGGATGAAATGTCCCTCAATGTAGAAACAGGACTACACTAAAATGAAAAGATATAAAAAGAAAGGGACTACCCGGGGTATGCGAAGCAGAAGCAACAAGGGTAGAAATGACGATTATTTAAGAGTTGGTAGGAGCATTCCTCTGTCCCGCTGAGTAGCGATGGAACTCTTCTAGTCGTCATTTTATTGCTTGCCCAAGCTAATGATTGATGTGCTCCTTTCGTCCACCTGAAATAAAGGGATTTAAATAGAAAGTCCAAAGGAAAAGATATCCCCAAATCTTAACAAAAAATACTGGTGAGGAACACGTGGGTTGCCTCCCACGAAGCGCCCTTGTTTATAGTCGTAGGCTCGACTATCCAAACTTCACGTTGTTAACCAATTCTACTAGATGCTTTCCATGCACGTAGTTTGACGTGAGTTATCATATGAAGTGAATGGTCTTCTATCAAATTATTATGCAGGTAACCATGACAGGATGAGTTCCTGCAAAATAAAGAGGAAAAATGGTTATGAAGAAAAAAGGATTCAAGAAAATAATATAACCAATATGTTTCAAAATCTCCCTTTTCTAGCGAGGAATTATGTAGGTAACCACGACCTGATTGAAACTCTAACTCGGGTTCCTGCAAAATAAAGAATAAATGGTTAGAATGAAGGGTGATTCAAGAAAATTATCAATATAATCAATAAGTTCTAGAATCTCCCTTTTCTAGCAAGGCGTTATGCAGATAACCACAACATGATTCAAATTCTGACTCGGGTTCATGACGATGTTGAAATCAAATCCTAATTGTCTCCTTCTCAATCTCCCATGGATCATCACCTGTCAAGATACAAAATCCAATCCATTAGTAGCATCACATTCATGCATGTGCTGAAGGATTAATGATATTGATATGGTATGAGAAACATCCATTGGGTATAGTGTCGAGATGTTGGAGTGTTAGGGTGATCTGAGCAAAGCGAAGTGGTTGGACACGCCTTAATTTCATCTTTTCTGGCGGTTCTGTGTCTTGGGCAAGACAAATGATGACTCTTTTTTTTTTTTTTTTTTTTTTTTTTTTTTTTTGGTGGTTCTCTGTCTTGGGCAAGACAAATTATGACTAATCGAAATGAGAGTTTTTGGACCCCGAGGATTTAGTTTGTCTTCTCCAAGCCTGGTTATAAACAAAAAAGTGTAAATAAGTATAATGAAAACTATACAGTAATACAAAATATGTGGTTTTCGTTTTGATTATGATATAAATCATTCTCCAACAACGGTGTCAAAAATAATTACAACTCATCACTAGCTACAAAAAACGTATTGAACTAGATATGTAATTAATGCTCCTTGATGAGTAGATACGTGAGAGAAAAGCAATTCTACCGAACTCCCTTTTGTCCTTTTATTCTGGAAGTATACAGAAAAATGAACGCTAATCAGTCGTATCTGAACGTAGAATGTATATAAAGGTGAGTAATAATGAATAAAAATAGGATATAATAACAATAACAATACGGACGAAATTCAATAAGATGAAAGTAAAATCATAGGAAAAAAGAATCATGGTACCACAAGAAAAAATAGAATCATAGCATCGCGAGAAAAATAGTGAATCATCGCATCACAACAAGAATTATCATGGCATCATGGTAAAAAAAAATGGAGAATAATGGCAATGATGAGGCACGTTGGAAATATACATACGATCATGATGCATATGTCGGGTAATTTCAACTATTTCTAACTGGCTGAAAGGCTCCCGGACGATACCATAAAAGTGGTCCCTCAGTAAATGGATACGTGATTGCTTACCGAAACATCAAAGAATCAGGGCGCTCACCCATTTAGGGGTTCAAGTCCGAGTTTGGGGTTCATGAAAGCTTACTGGAGCATGTGCCCCAGGACTTCACTACTATCCACCTAATCCTATTTGGGATGGGCCCGGCGGTAGGGCATTATGTATGAAATGCGTGTGAGAATACAACAATTAATATCAAAGCGAATAAATTATAAAAAAATAAACACCTCAAACAAATAATCCCGGCTTCGACCCTAAAAGTCCCCAGCGGAGTCGCCAAACTGTCGCACCGTCGCGAGCGAAATTTGGGACGCAATGAAAACACATAACAATGAAGTCGCCACCCTATTTTTTCTAAGGTTTAGGGAAACCTAAAAAGTCCGTAAAAAAAAAGGAAGAAAATAAAATAAAACTAAGGCACAAATAAAAAGGGTCTAAACCCGAGAACAACGGTTCGGGGTCGTTTTATGGACTCGGGAAGGTGTTAGGCACCCGAGTCTCATCCTTAAAAAGGTTACCGGTTCTAAAAAGAGGTGTTTAAAAATCATGTTGAAAACAAGTAATTTGGGCCCTCAAGGGGATCGTCACTTTAGTTCTTAAATTTGTGAGATTGATTTTATCCTAATTGTTGTCGAGTTGTTTAACAGAAAATAACATTTTTTATCCTCTAAAAGATAAAAAGGTTGGTTTCACACCTATTCCGGTTATATTTAGCCGAGTTCAAAATTAGTCCGATTACATGCCAAATTAGGTGGGATTACTACCGTTTTATTAATCTTTACCAAAGCGACGAACTTAGTGAACAACGATGGATCACTATCATCATCGGGCCAATGCACGTGATTAAATCCTATTTACTAAGTGGTTCTAAGCATGCATAGGCTAGCAAAGTACCGTTTTGAGTGAATGCGAGAAAACACGTTGAAAAGAGAAAAACCGGGGTGGGGTCGAAGCCGCACACATAACACATTCGCCAAGATAGCATAAATAATAAATAAAAACATTCGTGGGGTCGAAGCCGCACACGGAACACATTCATCAAAATAAAAGCGTAAATTCGTGGGGACAAAGCCGCACACGAAACAAACATAAAATAAAGCACATTCATTGGTATAAGCATCATGCAAACAGATTAATTCGAATTCTAACAATCACGCATTAAAATACGTTTATCAAAATAAAGAAGGGAAAAAGGAAAACATACCTGGAGAGCTTTACCTGCAGATCAAAGATTAGTGGCAACAATTAATAATAAAATAGATAAATACTACAAATAAATATTACAAATTAATTACAAATTCCCAAATAAATAAATACAACAATTAAATTCTCCATTCGAGCTTCGCAATTGGGAATGACGCATCGAACTCCTCGTCGAGCTCCAACAAGCTCATTGGGCATCATCACGACGAGCGTGCAAATAAAACATACGAACAAAATAGACAAATAAACGCGTATTAGTAAGGGACTCACAAATAAATTTTAAATGATTATATATTAATAAAAATGGAATCCCTTACCCATTAAAGTTCGTATCGATCCGAATGTTGATAATCGTGAATTCGGTACCTGCAAAAATGAAGAACGATTTTTATTAAAAGGGCTTGGGCCGTAGTCCATTTCTTTTATTTTTCTCTCCATGGGCCGCAGCCCATTTTTCCTTTTTTCTTTGGTTGGGCCGAGCCCATTTTTCCTTCTTTCTTTTATTTTCTTTTCATTTTGGGCCAAGCCCATCTTTCTTTTCTTTTCTAAGATGGCCGGCCATCTTCTCCTTTCTTTTTTCTTTCCTCTCTTTCATTCTTTTTTTATTTTAGGGCTGCATCAACGCAGCCCTCTTTTTTTCCTTCCCTTTCTTTATTTTTCTTCTTTCTTTCTTTGGTTCCCTCCGGCCAAGGAGCAAGCAGAGGCGGCAGGGCTGGTGGCGAGTGACGGCGAGATGGGCAGCAGCAGCGGCGACGGTCGCGGCAGTGAGGAGCGGCGACGGGCTGCGGCAGTGAGCAGCAAGCGACGACGAAGGCACTAGTGGCTTGCGGATCGAGGTGAGGGTTGATGGCGCGGCTGGTGCGGCTATGGGTTTGAGCAGCGGCGACGGAAGAGTGAGCAGCGGCGGCTGTAGCGGAGGTGTTGCGGCGCTGGAAGAGTGGCAGGGGTTTGGTTGGCCGGCGAGGCAGGAATGGCAGTGAGCAGCAGTGATCGGGATAGTGGCGGCGGCGCAGCTGGTGCGGCTGGGTTGGATTGGCAGCGGAGATAGGTGATTTTGGTTGATTTATTGGCTGCTTTGGCAGCGGTGGCTCTCGGCAGTGAAGGGAGTGAGATGGGTTTGGGCAGTGATGATTTTGGTGGTGATTTTTGGTTTTGGCAGAGGATTGGAAAGGATTTTGGAATTGAAATTAATTGGGTAGAAGGATTGGAATGGGCAGAGATGGGATTGGATTTGCAGAGGTGGATTTAATTGGTTTGGTTAATTGGGATTTGGCAAAGGGATATGGCTTGATTTAATTTGGGATTTGGCAAAGATGAATGTGGCTTTAATTTGGGATTTGGCAGAGATGGATATTTTGTGATGGCTGCCTCCTCGATTGAAATTGGGTGGTCTGTTTATGATGGGATCCAATTTACTTTGAAAGAAAAATGTGGAGGATCCATTCGTATCAAATCTTTGAAAAAACAAGAGATTGTATCTTTGAAAAACAGAGAGGGGGAGCAGTGTGCGGGTTAGTGTATAGGTTTCTTTGAAAAAAAATGGAGGGGGTAAGATTGTGTATCAGATTTCTTTTGAAAATTGGAGAGGTGAGGTAAGAAAAAGAATTCAATGTTGGTATCCGTGGAAAAAAATGGAAAAGGGAGATGGTGTGTTTTTTTTTTTTAATAAAATTGAAAGGGAAGAGATGATGATGTTCGGATGGTGGAGAGAAAAAATGAGTAAAGTAATGTAAAGTAAAGTGAAAGTGAAAAATGGGTATGATTAGTTTTTGTGATTCGATCCAATGATACGAGAAATTTTACTTGGAATCGATAAAAGTTCGAACGAAAAAATACATACAAAATAAAATAAATAACATGAAACAAAAGAAAACAAGATAATAAATAGTAAATAAACGGAAATAATAATACTAAAAATAAGATCAAGAATGAGCGAAAAAATCGTGTCAAAATTCGGGTATCAACAGCCCCTGAAAAGGATATTTCGAAAGCCTGAATCTTCCGGGAGGATGTTGATCTGGGCGCTCGAGTTAGAGCAATATGGATTGAGGTATCAGTCTCGGTCGTCCGTAAAGGCTCAGATCCTGGCTGATTTCATAGCGGAATGCACATTTACGGAGGACCCCTTAGAAGGTGTGCCTGAAGCGGAATGGGGAGATATGGACCTCCCATTCCCGGAAACCTATACGGACCTCTGGATCGTCCACGTAGATGGAGCCAAAAACCAAGAGCTGGCTGGGGCTGGAATCTTTATAAACGGGCCACTGATATGCACATACGATATGCCATCCGAATCCTACAGCCTTTGTCTAATAACGCGGCAGAATATGAGGCGTTGCTAGCCGGGCTCAGAATCGGAAAAGGACTTTCTTCTAAAGGAAGGCATGATACTGGACGAACAGGAGACCTGCGTCTAAAAATCTGTGGCGATTCCAAGTTAATAATGGACCAGGTCTTGGGACATTCTCGGGCCCGTGAACCTATCATGATTCAATATCTCGCCAAAGTAAAGCGAGAACTATTGGAAATAAAAAAAGAGGGCATGCAAGTCAGCTTCGAGCACATTCCTCGGGAGGAAAACGCTGAAGCAGACAGCCTAGCGAAATTGGCCGCAGATCCGGAAGCGCTTATACCCAAAGGCATATATTATCATGAGCTATCGGTACCGTCCTTCATGGAGGAGCAAGTGCCGTTGTGTGTGGAGGAACGTGAGAACGACTGGCGAATTCCCGTAATTAAATACTTGAAACACGAAGAACTGTCTGAGGATACCGCTGAAAAGAAGAAGGTACTGAAACAGGCAGCTCGTTGTACGTACTATGATAGGGATCTGGTTCGAAGATGTTTCTCTCACCCTGCCGCCAAGTGTATAACGGGGCAAGAGGGTCTTCATACCTTGCGCGAAATCCATGAAGGAGTGTGTGGTATGCACGTGTCAGGTGGTACCCTGGCGGCGCAAGTCTTCCGGTCTGGGTTCTATTCGCCTACCATCCGAAAAGATTGTCACAACTATGTGCAAGCTTGCCCTAAGTGTCAGGAGTTTGCTAAAATTCCTCGGCGACCCGCCACTGAAATATCTGAAATTATCGCCCCCTGTCCTTTCGCCAAATGGGGGATCGATATTCTAGGTCCATTCCCAAAGGCAAGGTCCCAACTGAAATTCGTAATAGTGGCGGTAGACTATTTCACCAAGTGGGCCGAAGCTGAAGCGGTCGCCACCATCACGGCGGAAAAAACTTGGCGTTTCTTCAAACATCAAGTTATCATGAGATTTGGCGTTCCCCGTGTCCTCGTCAGCGACAATGGGACGCAATTCACCAGCCAATTCTTTCAAGACTAGTGCTCAGAATTTGGAATCGAGCAACGCTCTTCCTCCGTGGCTCACCCGCAAACTCATGGACAAGCGGAAGTGACCAATCGGAGCATACTCGGCGGCATTAAGAAAAATCTAGAAGGGTCTAAAAAGAAATGGGCTGATGAGCTGCCGTACGTGATGTGGGCGTATCGCATGACTGTTAAGACTAGTACCGGAGAAACACCCTTCGCGTTGGCCTTCGGAACCGAAGTCGTCACACCGGTAGAGATTGGAACCATGAGCCTACGGGTGGCCCACTTTCGTGAGGAACTGAATGAGGAAAGGTTAAGAGCTAACCTGGATGCGTTACCAGAAGTCCGAGAAGAAATCCTTCTGAAAACGCAACATTACAAACGAAAGATGGCCCGATATCATAATAGGCGCGTAAAAGAGCGGTTACTGAACACTGGTGACTTGGTGCTCAGAGACAAGCGAGCGGCAGGACAACGAATGGGAAAACTCAGTCCGAACTGGGAAGGACCATATCGTGTCACCCACGTTGTCAGGAAAGGAGCCTATCATCTGGAGACACTCGATGGTACACCCTTATCCAACTCTTGAAATATCGCTCGCTTGAAGCTATATTATGCTAGAATTTGATTTTATCTGCACCTTTGATTTATGCCAACCCTAACCATGACTAATGCTCGATGAGAGAGCTTTCGTGGGTTTTTTGTGGTTGCTTTTGCGCAGATAAAAAGGGGGTATCTTGGGGAAGTGAAAAGTCCTATCCTTGTGATGGCCGGTCTTGATCAGATGACCCACTAAGTGAGGGCACTACCCAACATACCTTGAATTAGCGTCGGATTGAAAGATCCTGGACGCCCCCGGGGGTGAAAAGTCTTATCCTTGTGATGACCGATCTTGATCAGATGGCTCATTAAACCACCCGGTATCTTTGGGAGTGAAAAGTCCTCTCCTGGTACAGACTGATCTCGTGGAGACGGTCCATCAAGAAGAGGCACGCCTCAAAGAAATAGAAACTCCGTCTAGAAACAAGACTCCTATCTTAACGGTTGGGCTGCTGCGGCCAGGCCATTAAGGAAGGACACGGTTCTAGATGAGAGGGCAACGCCCAAAAGTGAAAATTCCCCAGCCTTGTGATAGCCGTCCCGATCCGACAGCTCACTAAGATGAGGCACTTAAGGGCCGATCGTGAAAATAGGGAAACGTGGAGAATCGTGAAATCCCGGCTAGTAACCAGATGCGTAATCCCTGGTGAAGTATAGAGCTGATAGCGAAAGCGATTCTCCATGGGTTCCAGGGTAACGCCCTATGATGGCAGCAGAAAAGCTCCTACGGGTAATCGCTATATCTCGTAACATGTTTTTGTTACTGATGATTTACAATTGAGAATGCACAGAATACTTTTCGGGCAGCGGAAAGAGCAAGGATCTCATGGGCAGAGATACCATCAGACTCCCTAGGGAAGCTAGCCCAAGACCGAGTTCCGTACTTTTGACAGGAACGCTAAGGGTCTAGTTGGAAAAGGAAAAGCGCATAGAATGAATATGGCCAAGACAACGCCAAAAGGACCCACAAACAAACAATAGGACAAAAGGAAAGTCAACGATAAGATTGTCTGAACACATCAAAATGTTAAAGGAGGGTACAAACAATGAGGGGCAAGTAATAACAAAAACTTAACGACCATGGGTCATCAAGAGAAGGGTGATACAACCTTGAAGCGCGTTAGCCTTTGGGGTTCCTTCGTTTCCAGCCTGCCGCTTTGGCCTGGCGAAAGCCTTCCTCGTTTATATGCCCTGATCTTCGTTTGAAAGCGGCAGTAACCTCATCGGGTTTGTACGCGTCAACCCCATGGACCTCTTCGAAACAATCAACCAAAGTAATGGCAGTCTGTTCGACGTGCCACATACTCTTATCGGCTGACTCTTCCTCCAGGATAGCTTTCTCCTTGAGCAAAGATGATCTCTCATTCTCCCAGGATAGCTTCTCTTCTTCCAAAGCGGTGACTCTGGTTTTTTCCGCTGCTAAGGCGACAGATTGCTCCTCTTCTCGCTCCCGATGAGCTAGCAATAGATTAGTGCGCTCATCCAACCACTTTTTCTTCTCATCCCGCTCTCGCTCTAATTCTTTCAAAGCGGAAGAGAGGGAAGCAGCTTGACTTCGCGCTTCCTCAACCCAGTAATGGAAATACATCATACTGGAGAAAAGAATGGAGCGTATAGAGTTTTCCCTGTCAGGCACAGGCCGCGAAAGAAAAGCTTCCCGTTCTGCTGCAGACGCCAGTAATTGAGAAGCTAACAAAGCTGTGATGTCAGTAGAGCCGTCACCTCCCAACGCTACCAAAGCGGTATTCCGGAGATCAAATAACCCAATTTGATGGGTCACCACACCAGGCCCACTCAGCGGACCGAGATCTGCTACACTATTAAAAGTAGCCCCTCCTTCACCAAAACGATCCCTGAGAGCGATGCGCGAAGGAAGAAACCCCAAGGAAAGGGGAGAGCGGACCTGTGATGATGAACCTCCCGGAGCGATATATGCGCCATGAGGTGGATAGCCTGAGAAATCCTGCAAGACATCCTGATACCCCATATTGGCCGAGTACGCGTGGGCGGAACCACCGAAAGAATGGGGAGAAGCCTGAAAGGTATCGCCCGTACCCAGATTCCCTAAAAATCCCGAAGGATTGTCTCCCTAAGGAGCGGTTGTAGACTCAAACCCGTCAGTGGACCTATTCTCCGCCTCAATGTTAGAGGAAGGGGGGTTTCCGTCCTCATGTCCTAATCGCTGTCTCTTGCCGGAACTGGTCAGTGCATAACCCAAATCCATGGTGTCCGAGGGAGGAGCGGAGGTAACAACAGCGATAGTGTCCTGACCAAGAATATGATGTGAAATACAGAAAAGAAGAAGGAAAGGAAATAACAACAGAAATAGAAATGCAGCCTATCACAGCTAAAGAGTATCCTTACCGCAGCGATAACAGAAGGAGGTGTTTTTGATGAGCTTGCCGCGTCCGGAGAAGGTGTGAGAGCGGCAACGCTTCTTGTTTTTCTCTTCTTTTTTCCTTTGGAAATGGCCTTAGGAGCCTGTGAAAAAGAAGAAGTCTGAGCAGGAGGGGCAGCGACGGTCACGAGGGGAACGCCCGAAGGAATGTCGGCCGAAGAAGACACTTGGGCAACGCTCGCGGAATCGGCCGGACGTTCGGTGGGATTATCAGTTGCTTCCGGGGAAGCATTTTTCTCTTTCCCCTCTCTCTCTTGAGCCCTCCTCAAACGTCTCCTTACGCTCTAGGGTTGATAACGGGGATCCGTCGCTGTGAAAGCATAAAATTACGTCAGCATTAGTATCAGTGACAACAAAGAAAGGATTAACGCAGCACTCACGTTTAACACAAGCATGAATGTCCATTCGACAAGCCACTTGGCGAATGTGAACGCTGATTTCCAGTTAAAGTAATTTGTTTAACTAGCCTTGTTCACGCTGCGGAAGGGTCCCTGGTTGGCTCCAAACGGTGTCATCCACGTTTTGGTTAAAACCAGATCGCCACCAGGAACAAAAGTCTTCAGGAATATCTATCACGAAAAACTCCTTTTTCCAGCCATCAATGGAAGACTCGATATGGAGGAGTTTCCAAGTAAAGGACTTAAGAGAGTCATCGTCAAAGCGGGGCGATATCGTTATCACTCCCCGGCATTTCATCAGCTTAAAAACAGATTTAAGCAACAAAAGGGAAGGGGAAGTAATCCCTTTGTATCTACAAAGCTCCAAAAAAGCATAAACACAACAATATGCATTCGGAGACAATTGAGTCGGAGACAGATCGCCGGCAATAAGCAATTCCTTGACAAAAGGGTCAATGGGAAGGCGGAAACCATAACGGAACATCTGCGCATACATGACCCTACGAGTGCCCGTCAGAGCGTTGTTTAAACGAAGAGACTCAGGGGCAACACTGGTCTTATAATCATCAGGGATGATAGCATTATGGGCGGCCAAATGGTCACGGAGAGCGGCCTCAGAAGTAATAACACTGGCTGTAATATCCATCATTTTTTCATCGGCAGATTTTGACTCAGAACGGCGAGTCTTAGCCATGGCAGATTTAAAAAAGAAACTAAGAGATGAAGAAGACGATGGAGAAGAAAGGAAATACCTTCGGAAAAAGCACTTCGAAGAGCCCTGAACAGTGGGGAGAAAACGAGACGGCTGAAAGAGAATATTGGAGAAAAGGATGGTAAAAGAAAACAAAAAGAATAAATATTGGGTTTTATAACCCTAGTGGTTTAAACGAAACGATGGATGCCACGGTCGTTGAGTGGAAGCGGCACAAGAAACAGACTCAGGTAATGAGTGCAACCCTAGGAAAGCGCTACAACGCCTCAATTTAGGCAAAGTTTTCAAACACGCTAGCCCATAGCGTCAGAAGAAATGGACATGTGCGCCTATACAATCATGACTTTTCCCATGAAAGGACGGCAAGCATTAAATGCTCTGAAAAGCGAACATAGTCCCTTGGAAAAAACAAGTATGACATCGCCAGAAAGCGCGAGAAGGCGTTACGAAAAACCGACAGCGATATGTCAACGCGGAAAGATAGAAAGAAATTCAAAAAGCAATAAAATCATCGTGTAGCAAGGCATTATTACAAGACCAAGAAACAAATAAATAGAAAGTCTGCTAAAGGAAATAAGTCCCTATTAATCAGGGGCCTTTGCCAGCATCGCGGTCCTCATCCCTTTGTCCTCCGACAGAAGAAGAAAGATCTTCCTCGCCGTCCCTCAAATCTTTCAACCTCTTGGAAGCGTTATCGGCCAGCACCGACGGGTTAACGTTTCCTTGGTGATAGAGATTCATAAACTCGGAGAGGCAGATATCCATGGTCTTGTTTATTTTTGAAGGTATTTTGGCCAAATCGGCATCGCGAGATGCTATCTCTTCGCGAAGTAGGACATTCCTCCTATCAGCCACCACCAATTCTGCCTCTAGAAGGTTTGCCTTAGACTTCCCCTTTGATTTTTCTCGAGCAAGCTCAGCACGACAGTCGTCCAGTTCCGCCTGAGTTCGCTCTTGAAGCTGCGATAGTGCCGACACCCTAGTCAGGGCGGCATCTAGTTCCCCTTTCAAATCAAGAGAAGGAGGAACCTTATCCCGCTGATCATCGAAAAAGTAATTCAGCTCACGGAAGCAGACTAGCATGTCGGTCAAAAGACGCGAATGTCGTACGTCAGGAGGATGCCGCAAGAACTCTTCCTTGTCCTTCGAAGAAGCAAATATTTGTCCCACTATCGGGCCCACCGGCTCTTCCCTTGAGGATGGATCCGATATCCCTAAAGCACGAAGACCGTCAGTACCAAGGGAAGACAAGTCCAATTGATACGCGGCAGGGCCTTGAAAGCCTTGAGGAGACAAATTGGCGATATAAGGGGGACAACAACTCTTAACGGAATCACCCACGCCCGAAACCGAAGAAATATACACCGCCTCAGGTTTCTGTGGGGAAAGGATAGGAGGAGCAATCGGATTCGGAACTGGCAAACTCACACTTGGAGTAAAGGGGCGAATTGGAGTAGTAGAACTGCCAGACGCTATAGATGAGCCCATTGCTGCTAAAACCTCATGAGTCTGGGGAAGAATGACAGAAGACGCCTTAGTAACCTCAGTTGTTGGCAAAGGACCCGTAACGTTTGAAGTGTTGACTTCCTTGACAGGGACCCCACTGACTTCCTCCACGGAAGGAATTGGTGGGTCAGACCTCTCTTGGCGAACCCTCTTCACGAGACGCTCAGTTTCGGCAGCAATCTTGTCGCTATCATCCTCGGTTGACTCCGCTACGGGATCATTTTTTCTTGACCTAAGCTTCATCCGCTGGGCAGGGGTAGCGTGACGCAGTTCGGGACCCGTATCCATGCTTCCGCTATCGTTGTCGATTTCTTCAACCACAGGGATACTTGGGGCCACTCTTTTACTGCGAGGCGGCAACCAATTCTCCAGAAAACGAGAAGATCGGCTGGAGGCACTGCGTGTCGCGACAGTTTTGTTTCTCTTTCCTCGTGGCGGAATAGGCGGACGACTGAAGCCTTCCGGGGGAGGAGAAGGGGGTAACATCTGAAGCGGCGCTACGTCCAAAGGTGCATCACTCTCTCCAGAAGAGCGTCCTTCAGCGTTACCTGCCGACAAAATATTTTAATATAACAAGAAAGGGGGAGCGATAAGGCGATAAAAGAAAAAACTCACCAGCGACACACTCTGACAAAGGCCTGAACCGAGCAAATTCTCGAATACGGAAAGACCCTTCTATCTCTATTAGAGCGTTAACACTAGACACATCCATACTGGACAACACATCCGATTTTCGCCAAGCGGCACCAGTGATTACTCGGTTGAAACCACCGCGCCAATACTGAGAAGGTAAGCGAACGGTAAAGAAGCCATTTTTCCAGTTGTCCACGTTTTCCTCGAAACCTTGAAAGTTCCGCCAGAAAAACCGGATGATATCATCATCCCATCTAGGGGTGATATCTATCAAGCAGCCACGGCACCTCAAGATGAAAAATATACGGAATAGATCGAGCGAAGGAGCGAAAATGTGCTTCATCTCACATGAACGAAGAAAGGCGTAAAGCCCACACCAGGAAGAGGGAGTTATTTGAACAGGATTAAGATCATAATGATTGAGCAGCTTCATCAGAGAAGTATGAAGTGGAAGACGAAACCCGTAGGTAAACATCTTGAAATAAACCAATCGAAACGTCCCCCACATGGCATCAGTGAGCCGAGTATCCTTCAGAGGGACATAGGGACGATATCCCGTAGGGAAAGTGATACCATTTTCCTCTAACTCAGCCTTCAAAACTTCATTACAGTCAAAGATACTACGAGCTTTCCTAACCTCGGGATCTAAGGGATTCTCGGTGGTTGCAGAGAACACAATATGAGACATAATGAACTGGAAAAGTAAAGCTATGGCGATAGAGGAACAAAATACCTGGAGCAAAGAACCAGTGAATCGGTCGTCGGCACCGGTGAGCAATAGCAGTGAAATCTCTCAGAAAGAAAGAAGCACAGAAGAGAGGAAATACGAAGAATTTTGAAATAATGGCAGAAAGTGTTAAAGAAGAAGGGCGAATTCCTTTTAAAGAAAACCTAAAAAAGGAACAGCCTGTGAAAGCTGGGCACGTGCAAAGTGAAAAAGACGCGTGGACGGTCATCAATGTCTTTTGGAAGAAGACGGTTACTGACTGGAAACCGAAAAACGGTTGCGCCCCAGCGAAAGGGTTACTCCCGCGATAACCCTGGAGACACAAAAAGGAAAACGGTGGAACAACGATAAGAAAAGTTCTATTATTGAAAAAGCCATACGGCATCTACAAAATGAGAAGCCAGCCGTGCCCAACTATTCACCATCAGACCAAGAGATGCCGTAGCAGTAAACCACGTCATCCTCATCTTCCCCAGGGAAAGGAAAAGGCTCTTCAACCTCCTCCCCCACGCGAGCAGACGACTGATCTGACTTCTCCCCGATGGGTGGTGGCACCGCCCCAACAGCTGAACAGGCCGAAGGAGCCTCTAGCGATGGCTCACGAAGAGGACAGGATGCTTCCTTCCCCTTAGAAGAAAGAGTGGCCAGTGCGTCATAAAAGGACTTAGAAGCCTTCGCAGCCTCCTTCCTCCGTTTCTTGCGGCACCGTCGTCGAACGGGCGGCCTCCAAGGGGGCGACGGAGGAGGATTATCAGAGTCAGGAGAAGTCGGAGGAGTGGGTGGAGAATCTCGAGCAAACGTATCTAAGAGGCGAGAATCAGCCATAAGATGACAAAAAATACTGGTGGCAAAGAAAAACAACAAAAAAGATAAATGATAGTGAAGGAAGAGAGATTCCCCTTTTTTATAGCCAGAAAACGGGGAAAAGGATTTTTGATCTTCCAACCCGACTCTTGAGAAGAGGCGCGTGCATAGCCTGAAGTGAAAATGTGGATTTACAGTCACGCCTGTTGAGATTTTCCCCTGATCGAGGAAAACCGCAAACTCGCCCAGTCAGTTGTCAAGACAACTGCGGCGCAAATTTAATGCAAAGCCATCGACCAATAAATGATCCAGTGATTGAACCTTGTCTGTGAGACTGAAAATATCCTCAGGGGGAAAATAACAAAAGGATGCAATAAAGAAGGAGAAGAACAGTCACAAGACAGCACAATAAAAAACAGTTTATTTATTACGGCCTAATGGCCAGGAGGTACATGGACAAACGAGAAAGGAAAGGGCACAAAGGGAGCCACTGCTATCAGGCGTCAGAGCCAACGTCCTCAGGCACTTCGGGAAGGTCCCTCAAGGAATCCATGACCAGGAGTAGATCATGGGAAGTGGCCCTCATCCCCTTCAGGCAGCACCCCAACATATCTTTGCGCTGCTGCAGCATGACGATCACTACTTGGATCCGAGCGATGGAGGCTGCCAGTTTCGATACGCTCTCCAAGGGACTGAAATCCTCCAGAGAGGTGGCCCCCAGCCTAGAGTGAAGCGGAGTTAGCATCCCTTGCAACTCCAGGATGTCCTCAGAAGTCTTAACCAGCATGTTCTCCAGAAATTCGACGTCGCCATCATTAAGGTTCTTCAGAGAATGACCCTTGGACAGAAGGAAATTCTTAGTCAGATGATCCATGATGCAAGTTGGAAAAGATGAGGAGAACGTGAGGGAAAAAACTCCCTGATTTATAAGCTCCAAGAAGGGGGTTTCGAGGGAAAGGACAAAGGAGTCCTCAAAAGACGAGTCAATCCAATGACCGCAAGGGCTGGTGAGCCCAGAGTGGAAAGAAAGGGCGATGATCGTATACCGACCGCAACACTGATATGGAAAAGAGTACGAGACAGAGCTTGAAAAAATGCCGAAGGATACGATATCACGGGTAGTCATCACGGAAAGGCCATGTGGCTACCGGTATCCACAGTGTAAGGCCGCGTTGATGTCACAGGTGGCCCTTGGAGCGTAAAACCGCGTCGGCATCGCAGGCATCTGGAGGTATAAAGTCGCGCTAGCCATAGGCAGCCGATGGCGTAAAGCCGCGTTGATATCGCTATTTCCTCTAGCGTAAAAGAAAGATTGAGCTCGTTTGACCTCAAATCTCTGTAAGTACAAAAAGTTTACTAACTTTATATTCGAATCTATCTCCTTCTTATGTTTGCAGAACACTTGGAAGGACAATGGATCTGGAATATGTGCCAGCCCAACCCGCGATACGATTTAGTGGAATATCCTCGACGACATTATCGGTAATCTGACAACAGCTTGCTCGCGATTCGAATGAGCTGAAGCTCCTTAGATCCCCCTGAGGGGTCAATCGGAGTAATATCGCCGGGCGGAAAGTAAGGATCTCTACGAACGCGATAGAGACATCTGTTCAGAGTGAGTCCTTGGATAAAGATGAAGATCAGAATCAGCTTGCCTGATGGTCCCAGACTTAAGCCCCAGTTCACCACTTGAGCCTTATCGACCTTGAGCATTCAAAGAAGCTCGGGAACCTTGCGAACTAATCGCCTCACAACGAAAACCTTCATCCGAGATTTCAGACATGGACAGCCCTTGGTAAACACTCGGGCTCTTTTTCAGTTGGGCTTATGATAACAACTGAGATAGCCCTGACGGTCCTACTACAAGTGACTCTTGTCGGAGCGGTTTCCCAGACGGCCTACACGGGTATCAATGTATAGCCCAAGGATCAGCGATGGACTCCTAGGATGGTCGACTTCAGCGGGGGGGACTCACGCGACTCTACACGCACGGCGTCATCCCGTCCTAGGAACCAACAAGGTTATCGCTCCCGACAGCCTCACGCGACATCACCCCCGACGTCATCAACTGATATCGCCTGTGACGTCATCATCAAACGGCGCCTTTGTTGGTATCGCCAGGTATCGCTGTCCAGATTCTATAAATACCCCATCTTTTTCCATAAGGAGGTACGGTCAGATTCACCCAGAGAAACCCCTGCTACTTTAAAAACCCATACTGACTTAAGCATCGGAGTGTCTACGCCGGAGCTCCCCCTCCGGCGCTGTGCAGGTACACCCGACGTCATTCACTACTGTTCCGATCATACGCGACGCAGAATCTCACAAGATCAACATCGAATCTTATCACTCCTCCTAACCCTCCCCCACAGAAACCTCAGCCTGTGTTTCTTTCTTCGATTTCGGGCATTGGTGATTTCGCAGAAAGTTGTTCTCCTCCTTATATCGCCAATCTTTCCCTTCAAGGCCTTCAAGGTCCCACCACACATCAGCTGGACTTGTCTTCCCTTGGTACCGACGGCCTTCGCGCTTTAGGGATATCAGACCCGCTATCGCGAGAAGAGCCAGTGGGCTCAATAGTGGGGCAAATGTTTACTTCTTCGAAGGACAAAGAAGAGTTCCTGCGGCATCCTCCTGAAGTACGGCATTCACGCCTTCTGACTGACATGCTGGCCAGTTTCCGTGAGCTAAATTACTTTTTCGAAGATCAGCGTGACAAGGTTCGGCCTTCTCTTGATTTGAAGGCAGAGCTACACGCTGCCTTAGGGAAGGTAACAGAGTTGTCGTAGCTTCAGGAGCGAAACCAGGCGGAGTTGGATGACTGTCGTGCTGAGCTTGTTCGAGAAAAATCAAAAGGGAAGGCTAAGATAGAACTTCTGGAGGCAGAATTGGTGGTGGCTGACAAAAAGAATATCTTCCTTCGCGAAGAGATAGCGTCTCGCGATGCGGATTTGGCCAAAGTACCTTCAAGGATAGCCTGGTGTAAGAACAAGACCATGGAAATTTGTATTGCTGAATTTATGAGTCTCCATCGCCAGGGAACCGTTAATTCGTCAGTGCTGGCCGATTACGCTTCCAAGAGGATGAAGTCTCTGGGCGAAGTTGAGGGAGATCTTCCTTCTAGGACTGGCGACTGTGATGTCCGCGAGGGCCCATGATTAATCGAAGCTGTTCCATTTAGAATATTTTTCTACTTATTTGTTTCTTTGTCTTGTAATAACGCCTCGTTGTGCGACAATATTCATATTTTACTGCTATTTGATTTTTATTCCGCCTTTTCAAAGCTGCCTTTTTTCATTAACGCCCTCTTGTGTTATCTCCTTTCTTGCGATATCGCTTTTGTTTTTTCCAAGAGATGGTACCTGCTTTTCAGAGCATTTAATGCTTGCTATCCTTTCATTAGAAAAGTCGTGATTGTGCAGGCACACGTGTCCATTTCTTCTGGCGCTATGGGCTAGCGTGCTTGAGAACTTTACCTGGATCGAGGTGTTGTAGCGCTTTTCTAGAATTGCACTCATTGCCTGAGTCTGTTTCTTATGTCGCTTCCACGCAACGACTGTGGCATCCGTCGTTTCGTTCGATTACTAGGGTTATAAAACCCAATATTTATTCTTTTCCTTTTCTTTTATCATCCCACTTTCTCATATTTTCTTTTAGCCGTCTTGTTTCCTCCCCACTATTCAGGGCTCTTCGAAGTGCTTTCTTTCTAAAGGTATTTCCTTTTTTCCTCCATCATCCTCTTCATCTTTTATTTCTTTAATTCTGCCATGGCTAAGACTCGCCGCTCTGAGTCGAAATCTGCCGATGAGAAAAGGATGGATATTACTGCTAGTGTTATCACATCTGAGGCTGCTCTCCGTGAGCATTTGGCCGCCCATAATGCTGATATCCCTGATGATTATAAGACCATTGTTGCCCCTGAGTCACTACATTTGAACAGCGTTCTGACGGGCAATCGGAGGGTCTTGTATGCGCAAATATTTCGTTATGGTTTCCGGCTTTCTATTGGCTCTTTTGTGAAAGAATTGCTTGTTGCTGGCGATCTGAATCCGGCCCAATTATCCCCAAATGCGTATTGTTGTGTTTATGCTTTTCTGGAACTTTGTAAATACAAAGGGATTACTTCCCCTTCCCTTCTACTGCTCAAATCTCTTTTTAAGCTGATGAAGTGTCGGGGAGTGATAACGATATCGCCCCGTTTTGACGATGACTCTCTTAAGTCTTTTACTTGGAAACTCCTCCACATCGAGTCTTTCGTTGATGCCTGGAAAAAGGAGTTCTTTGTGATAGATCTTCCCGAAGGTCCTGGTTCTTGGTGGCGATCTGGGTTTAACCAAAACGTCGATGATACCGTCTGGAGCCGACCAGGAACCCTTCCTCCATGCGAACAAGACTGGTTAAACAAGTTGCTCAAACTGGAAATCAGCGTTCACATCCGTCAAGTGGCTTGTAGAATGGACATTCATTCTTGTGTTAAACGTGAGTGTCGCATTACTCCCTTATTTGTTATCGCTGATACTAATGCTGACGTTATTTTGTGATCTCGCAGCGACGAATCCCAACTATAAGCCTGAAAGCGTAAGGAGACGCCTGAAGAGGGCTCAAGAAAGAGAAGAAAATGAGAGGGCTACCTCCACGGAAGCTACTGATAATCCCACGGAGCTGCCGGCTACTTCCGCGAGTCTTGCTCAAGTATCCTCTTCTTCGGCCGGCGAGGGGAATACTGTCATTCCTTCAGGCGTTCCCCTCGTGACCATCGTTGTTCCTCCTTCCCAGCCTTCTTCTTCTTCCAAGGCTCCTAAGGCCATTGCCAAAGGAAAAAAGAAGAGAAAAACAAAAAGCGTTGCCGCTCTTACACCTTCTCCAGACGCGGCAGGTTCTTCAGACGCACCTCTTCCTAACACCGTTACAGTAAGGGTGTCTTTTAGCCACGATATGCTACATTTTCGATGTCTGCCGTGGTTTGATTTCTTTTTTCTATATTTCATATTGCGTTCTTGGCAGGACACTACTGCTGTCGCTACCTCCGCTCCTCCCTCAGGCGCTATGAATTTGGGCTACGTGCTGACTGGTTCTAAGAAGAGACAGCGGCCGGAAGGTGAGGGCGGAAATTTCTCTTCCTCCACCACCGGAATGGAGAACAGACCTGCAGACGGTTTTGATTCCACGGCTGTTCCCCAAGGGGGGCATTCCTCTAAATTTTTGGTGAACATGGGTGCAGGCGAGACTTTCGGGGTTTCGCCCAATTCTTTTGGAGGTCCCGTTCATGCATATCCCTCCAATCTGGGATATCAAGAGGGCTTGCAGGATTTTTCAGGTTATCATCCTCATGGTGTTTACCTTGCTCCGGGGGGTTCGTCCACACAGGTTCACCCTCCTTTTCCGTTGGTGTTTGTTCCTTCGAGCATCCCCCTGTTAGACCGTTATGGCGAAGGAGGTGCCACCTTCAACTTTGTAGCGGATCTTGGTCCGATAGGTGGGGTTGGAACTGTGACCCATCAGGTTGGACTGTACGATCTCCGCAACACTGGTTTGGCGGCACTGGGGGGCGATGGCTCGGATGAAGCTTCGGCTTTGCTGGCTTCCCAAGTATTAGCGTCTGCGGCGAAACGGGATTCTTTCCTTTCTAAGAACGAGGTCAATAGGGTGAACTCATTACACTCCAGCCTTTTCACTAACATGATGAAGTTCCATTATTGGGCGGAGGAAGCACAGTGTCAGACTGCTTTCCTTTCCTCCTCCTTGGAGGAATTATCGCGGGAGCGAAATGAGAAGAAGAAGTTGCTGGAGGAGCGCACGCAACTATTATTAGCTCAACAGGAGCTGAAGAAGGAACATTCTGACGCCTTGGCAGAAGAGAGGGCCAAAAATACTGTCTTGGAGAATGAGAAGTCATCCTTGGCCCAAGAGAAGGCTGCCGTGGAGGAAGAGTCGGCCGATAGGAGTCTGTGGCACGTCGAGCAGACTGCTGCTATTTTAGTTGCTTGTTTTGAGGAAGTCCATGGGGTCGATGCGTACAAGCCTGATGATGTTACGGTGGCTTTCATGCAAAGATCTGCTCATCTTAATGAGGAGGGTTTTCGCCAAGCTAAAGCGGCAGGCTGGAAACGGAGGAACCCCGACAGTTGACATTCTTCGAGGCTTTGCCGCCCTTCTCTTAGTGATCAAGCGTCACTATATTTTTGTAATTATTTTGACCGCTGAAGTTCATAACTCCTTAAAACATTTTTGGTGTAATTAGACAGCATTTATCGCTATCTTTCCTTTCATTTAGTTGTCTCCTTACGACCTTCTTTGGCGTTGTCTTCGCCCCGTTATCCCGATGCGCTTATTTTTTCGAGTAACTCCTTAGTAGTCCCACCAAAATTTCAAAATTCAATATCGGGTTAGTTCTCCTGGTAAGTCTTACGATATCACTGCTTATGAGATCATTACTCCTTTCGCTGCCCGAAAAATATTCTGCACATTCCTAATTGTAAACCATCAGTAACAAAAACACGTTACGAGGGATAGTAATTACCCGTAGGAGCCTTTCTGCTGCCATCATAGGGCGCCATCTTGGAACCCGCGTGAATCGTTTTCGCTATCAGCTCTATACTTCACCAGGGATTACACATCTGGCTACTAGCTGGGATTTCACGATTCTCCGCGTTTCCCTTTTTTCACGATCGGGCCGTAAAGTGCCTCATCTTAGTGAGTTGTCGGATCGGGACGGCTATCACAAGGCTAGGGAGTTTTCACTTTTGGGCGTTGGCCTCTCGTCTAGAACCGTGTCCTTACTTAATGGCCTGGATGCAGCAGCCCAGTCGTTAAGATAGGATTCTTGTCTCTAGAACGGAGTTTCTATTCCTTTGGGGCGTGCCTTGTCTTGATGGGCCGTCTCCACGAGAACGGTCAGTACAAGAAAAGGACTTTTCACCCCCAAAGATACCGGGTAGTGCCCTCACTTAATGAGCCATCTGATCAAGATCGGTCATCACAAGGATAGGACTTTTCACCCCCGGGGGCGTCCAGGATCTTTCAATCCGACGCTAATTCAAGGTATGTTGGTTCGTGCCCTCACTTAGTGGGCCATCTGATCAAGACCGGCCATCACAAGGATAGGACTTTTCACTTCCCAAGATACCCCCTTTTTTTTTTATCTGCACAAAGGCAACCACAAACACCCACGAAAGCTCTCTCTTCGAGCGTTAGTCATGGTTAGGGTTGACATAAATCAAAGGTGCAGATAAAATTAAATTCTAGAGTAATATAATTTCAAACGAGCGATATTCCAAGAGTTGGATAAGGGTGTACCATCGAGTGTCTCCAGATGATAGGCTCCTTTTCCGACAACGTGGGTGACGCGATATGGTCCATCCCAGTTTGGACTGAATTTTCCCCTAAGTTGTCCTGCCGCTCGCTTGTCTCGGAGCACCAGGTCACCGGCTTTCAGCAACCGCTCTTTGACGCGCCTGTTATGATAACGGGCCATCTTTTGTTTGTAATGCTGCGTTTTCAGAAGGATTTCTTCTCGAACTTCTGGTAACGCGTCCAGGTTGGCTCGTAACCTTTCCTCATTCAGTTCCTCTCGAAAGTGAGCCACCCGTAGGCTCATGGTTCCAATTTCCACCGGTGTAACAACTTCGGTTCCGAAGGCCAACGCGAAGGGTGTTTCTCCGGTGCTAGTCTTTACGGTCATGCGGTACACCCACATCACGTATGGTAGCTCATCAGCCCACTTCTTTTTAGACCCTTCTAGGTTTTTCTTGATACCGCTGAGGATGCTCCGATTGGTTACTTCCGCCTGTCCATTAGTTTGCGGATGAGCCACGGAGGAAAATCGTTGCTCGATCCTGAATTCTGAGCACTGGTCTTTAAAGAATTGGCTGGTGAACTGCGTTCCGTTATCGCTGACAAGGACGCGAGGTATGCCAAACCTCAGGATAACTTGATATTTGAAGAAACGCCAAGTTTTTTCTGCCGTGATTGTGGCGACCGCTTCAGCTTCTGCCCACTTAGTGAAATAGTCTACCGCCACTATCACAAACTTCAGTTGGGACCTTGCCTTTGGGAATGGGCCTAAGATATCGATCCCCCATTTAGCGAAAGGACAAGGGGCGATAATTTCAGATATTTCAGTGGCAGGTCGCCGAGGAATTCCGGCAAACTCCTGGCACTTAGGGCAAGTTTGCACATAGTTGTGGCAATCTCTCCGGATGGTGGGCCAGTAGCATCCGGATCTGAAGACTTGTGCCGCCAAGGTGCCACCTGATATGTGCATACCACATACCCCTTCATGGATTTCGCGCAAGGTGTGAAGACCTTCTTGCTCAGTTATACATTTGGCGGCTGGGTGAGAAAAACATCTTCGAATCAAATCCCCATCATAGTACGTACAGCGAGCTGTCTGTTTCAGCACCTTTTTCTTTTCAGCGGTATCCTCAGGCAGTTCCTCATGTTTCAAGTACTTGATTACGGGAATTCGCCAATCGCTCTCACGCTCCTCCACACAAAAAGATGCTTGCTCTTCCATGAAAGATGGTACCGCTAGCTCACGATAATATACGCCTTTGGGTATGGACACTTCCGAATTCGCGGCCAATTTGGCTAGATTGTCAGCTTCAACGTTTTCCTCTCTGGGAACATGCTCGAAGCTGACTTGCACGCCCTCTTTCTTTATCTCCAACAGTTCTCGCTTTACTTTAGCGAGATATTGAATCATAATGGGTTCCCGGGCCTGAGAGTGCCCCAAGACCTGGTCAATTATTAACTTGGAATCACCACAGATTTTTAGACGCAGGTCTCCTGTTCTTCCAGTATCGTGCCTCCCTTTAGAGGAAAGTCCTTTCCCTATTCTGAGCCCGGCTAGCAACGCTTCGTACTCTGCCGCGTTATTAGACAACGGCTGTAGGATTCGAATGGCGTATCGTATTTGCATGTCGTGTGGCCCATTTATAAAGATTCCAGCTCCCGCTAGCTCTTGGTTTTTGGCTCCGTCCACATGGACGATCCAAAGGTCCGTATAAGTTTCCGGGAACGGGAGATCCATATCGCCCCATTCCGCTTCAGGTATGCCGGCCAAAGGGTCCTCTGTAAAGGTACATTCCGCTATGAAATCAGCCAGGATCTGAGCCTTTACAGACGGTCGAGATTGATACCTTAATCCATACTGTTCTAGTTCAAGCGCCCAGATCAACATTCTTCCGGAAGATTCAGGCTTTCGAAATATTCTTTTCAGAGGCTGGTCCGTAAGCACGGTGACGGAATAAGACTGGAAATATCAGTCCATCTTGCGGGTAGCCTGTATAAGAGTGAACGCTATTTTTTCAATTCGGGCGTATCGTAACTCCGCATCCTTCAGAACATGACTCACAAAATAGACCGGGCGATGCGAGTGGTTATCATCGCGAATGAGGACGGCACTGACCACCTCATCCGCAGCGCCAAGATACAAATATAAGGTATCACCCGCCTCAGGTCTCGTCAACAGCAGGTCGGACGATAGGTAATACTTTAGGCCGACAAATGCCTCCTCACATTCCGGGGTCCACCCGAACGAGGCTTTCTTGTGTATGACTTTGAAAAAAGGAAGACATTTCTCTCCTTGCTTGGAAATGAATCGCCCAAGGGCGATAACTCGCCCCGTTAGCCTTTGCACCTCTTTAATGGCTCTTGGCGATATCATGTCTTGTATGGCTTTAACCTTTGAAGGGTTAGGCTGGATACCTTTTTGGCTGACGACGTAGCCCAAGAATTTTCCCGTCTGAAATGCAAACATGCATTTTCGGGGGTTTAACTTCATGCGATACCTTTTCATTACATCAAAGACCTCCTTTAAGTCCCGCAGGTGATCTTAAAAATTCGCACTCTTTACCAATATATCATCAACGTATGCTTCCACATTCCTCCCTATTTGCTCTTCGAATATCTTGCTGGCCATACGTTGGAATGTAGCCCCGGCGTTCTTTAATCCAAACGGCATCGCCGTATAACAGTACGTGGCCTTTGGAGTGAGAAACGCAGTCTTTTCTTCATCTTCCAGGGCCATGGGGATTTGGTGGTATCCAGAGTTGGCGTCCAGTGAACTTAAATAGGCGTACCCGGCAGTTTGATCAACTAATTGATCTATACGAGGGAACGGGTAACAATCCTTAGGGCAGGCATCATTTAAATCGGTGAAATTGATGCACATGCGCCAGTCCCCATTGGGCTTAGGAACAAGGATAGGGTTCGCTAGCCAGGTGGGATATTGAACTTCGCGGATGAACCCTGCGCCAAGAAGCTTGGTTACCTCTTTGTCCACAGCCAACGCCTTTTCATTAGAGAACGCGCGCCGCTTTTGCTGTACCGACCTGGCATCTGGATCCACATTGAGCCGATGCTCGGCTATTTCGCGTGATATACCTGGCATGTCTGCGGGTTTCCACGCGAAATCTCCTTGGCATTTGTTCAGTAACCGAGCCAGTTGAAGGTTCTCCGCTGGGCTGAGTTTTTCACTGATCAGGAAGCTTGCTTCCTCTATACCGATTGCCGGAATGGGTACCATTTTATCCAGAGGTTGAGCGCGCTTCTCATCGACTTGTTCATAGGGGTCCGCCGCTATACACACATACCTATCGCAGCTCCTTTGAGTCATGAGCGAGTAGCATTTTGCCGCCAGGTTTTGATCGTCTTTTATGGATACTACCCCATCCCAAGAGGGGTATTTCATTTTTAAATGCTTTTGAGATATCACCGCTCCGAAACGGTTGAGAAAAGGTCGCCCGAGTACGACATTGTAAGGCAAATTTAAATCCACGACAAGGAACAGCAAGTTCTCTGATCATTTATAGGTGTCTTCTCGGAAATATATAGGTAAAGTAATTACCCCCGTGACAGGGATTGGAACCCCATCAACGCCAACTATAGGTCGTTTGCTGGGCGTTAGCTCATTATTAGGGTGTTTCAGGAGACTGTACGTTTCCAGCGAAAAGAGATTCACCGCACTCCTATTATCAATAAGGGTCCTTCTGATTCCATGGCTGGCGATGACGGGCGTAACCACCAAGGCATCATTGTGCGGGTAGACAACGCCTTTCTCATCTTCTTCGGAAAAGGATAATATCATTCGATCCAAGATGCCTATCGCATCTCCTTTCTTTGTCGCGTCATCCCATGTGCATTTTTCTCCTTTTGCGGCGGTCGGTTGTTCTGATTCGTCCATATAAGGGGTTCCTCCCGCGATAATGTTAATCATAGGGATATATTCGTCGTCGACCGTAAGAATTTCCCTATCTTTTCCTCTGGGAGCATCATCCTTCTGCGGAACGCAAGGAGGAACTGGTCGTTCGTCTGCTGTCCTTTTCATGGGATTATTTCTGGCATCTTCTCTTATCTGGGTGGCAAATTCTCCTTAATATCCTTCTTCCACCAAAAGTTCTATCGCCGATTTTAACTCCCTGCACGCTTCCGTGGAATGGCCTCTGGCTTTGTGAAATTTACAATAAGCATTCTCCCTTCTCCCTAGAAGCACTCCTGGTTTCGTAGGCGCGGGGTAGCGGATGGGAAGATTTCGCTGTTCCGCTATCGCTAAAATCTCTGCCCTTGGTACATTAAGGGAAGGAAAATCTGGGTCGTACGTCCGATTTTTATAAGAATCCCCGTGACGTCGAGTGGGGGAACCACCGGTTTTTCCCTTCGAAAAATGACCCTTTTGTCTATTGGAGGCTTTGGGGATATGATCTTTCCGTCTGGCGTAATCGTCGATAAAATGGTCGTCAGGAAGGGGTTTTGCGGGAGCAGCGGTAATTTGAGATGTCCCATGCGGCACGTTATACATCCTATCTCTGTTTTCTTCTTCTTCCATTTTTCGCATAATTGTGGGCTTTAAGTCTCAACGCATCTAAAGTCACTGGAGGGTCTACCATGAGCGCGTCTTTCAGTTTTCCATAGCGGCAGTTCCTTTTTAGGGCTTCTATAGCAAAATCAATAGTAACGCCCGGCGTTAAGGACATTTCCAAATCGAAGCGACTGAGAAATTCCTTTAAAGTTTCTTGAGGCCTTCGTTGTATGTCAAATAACGCGGCGGCAGATTTCCTGATTGGAATTGTCGTACTAAATCTGCTCCGAAATTTAGATTCTAATTGTGAGAAATTATTAATGGATCCACCAGGGAGTCCCTCAAACCAGAGATGCGCAACACCCGACAGCGTCATGATAAATATTTGGCACAACGCCGCATCACTGTGGGTCTGAAACTGAACAAAATCCTTCACTTTATTGATATGCGAGATAGGATCCTTGGTGTCATCATAAGTATCAGTGGGAAGCTTCACGCGTCGACTGACCCTGTGACGCCTTATACGACGGCTAAATGGGTGGCCCGATGTATCATCAAGAATTTCACGTGCCTGACGCGGAGGAGACATTTCAGCTTGACGCCCCCTATTTCGTGGTTCTGGCGTAAGATGTCGCCTAGGAGATCGACTGCGACTCCTAGGCGAACGACTTCGATATCTTCGACTACTAGATCTTTCACTGTACTCGGGAGACAAACTCCTATTGGCTCCTTCCCTCCGTCCGTCCCACCGGTTCCTAACCCCCTCAAGTTGCCTATCTCCTTGTGGGAGGAGACCTTGCGGCATCTGTGGTACGTAAGCTTCTACTCTTCCTTGAGTGAACGGCACAACACTAACCGAGGGATCTCCCGTGGACAAAGGCATCTGGAAGTTTTCCGGAAACAACGGTGATAAAGGTCGATCAGCGACAATAGATGGTGTGAACATGACGCGGGGAGGGAGACTAGATCCAGAAGCACCAGGCGTGATTCTTGCGGCCATTTCAGTCAAATATTCCAACCGAGAATGAAGGGTCGCTATTTCCATTGCAAAAGGATGTTCATGGCTGCGCACAGATCCCCCCAAAAGGGGAGTGGAGAAGTCAGGTCCCGCTATCTGAGATGACGAAATGCCCGTTTGCGAAGAGACAAGTCCTCCAGCGATTCCGACCGAGTGGTCCAGAGATCCAGAGGTAATTGGTTGCGACGTCATGGAGAGATCAGCCATAGCAAAGGGGAATAACTGCCTGCGGATTGAGAAAGGGATATTAGAGGATGATGACCGGATCGGCTCCGATCCTGTGGTCATGACCGTTCCAATCTTCCGACTAAACGGAGCTTGGCTATTAAGGACGCTCACTTAATATACCAAGACTCTCAATGAAAGCACCATTTGATATGATTCAATGTCGATTTGATAGGACTTAGTGTCGTGTCTGATCGGAACGGCGGCGATCGGTGTCGGGTGTACCTGCAAAGCGCCGGAGGGGGAGCTCCGGCGTAGACACTCCGATGCTTAAGTCAGTTTAGGGGTATGAATTAACCAGAGGTTCTGCTAGATGATCTCGATCTTACCTTCTGTTTGAAAAGTAGGGGTATTTATAGGCCTTGATGGCGATACCTGGCGATAACAGTCCAGGCGATGTCTGATGATGACGTCACAAGCGATACCAGTAGGTGACGTCATGAGCGATATCTGACGGGGGTGCCGAAAGCGACAACCTCGGGGATCCCTAGGCTGGGATGGTGCCGTGCGTATAGAGACGCGTGAGTCCCCCCCTCCGCTGATGTCGACCATCCTAGGAATCCTTTGCTGATCTCTGGGCGATATGAAGAGATATTACGGGACTTATGGGAATCCGTCCGGCAGGAGCCGCAAGTGTAGTAACACCGTTAGGGTTGTCTTGATTGTTATCACCGACCCAGCCATCACTTGTTGAGTTCGAGAATTTGCTAGCTAGTCAAGAAGCATTAGCTAAGCATATTGGTGGAGTTTCGCTAAAAGGTGAAGAGGAAACACTCTACACCAACAAAAATCGACGAAATTTCAGGCAGCGACCAGTTGCTAGATCAAAAAGAAATGTTGACAATGCGACAAGCAATCATGGTGAAGGAAGCACTCGCGCAGGGGGAGCTCATGGAAAAAATAAAAAGTTCGAAGGGAAGTGCTACAACTGCGGAAAGATGGGACATAAAGCAAACTCCTGTTGGTCAAAGAAAAAGACCACAGAGAGCAACGCTGCTACTTCTAAATATGAAGAAGAGTGGGATATTGAGGCAGACTTTATTGCGAAAGAGGAGGAAAATGCTTCTACAGCAATAACATCCAATCGAATTGATTACAAGAATGATTGGATTGTTGATTCGGGTTGCTCAAATCACATGACAGGTGATAAAGAGAAGCTGCAAAACCTGTCAAAGTACAAGGGAAATCATGTGGTGGTAACGGCGAACGACTCGAGGTTACCGATAGCTCATATCGGTAAAACAAAAGTCTCCTATAAAGATGATGCTATTACGATGCCTCTTGATGATGTCTACCATGTCCCAGGAATAAAGAAAAATCTTCTTTCTGTTACACAATTAACATCTTCCGGCAATTATGTGTTGTTCAGTCCACATGATGTGAAGATATACCGGGAGCTTAAAATTATGGAAGAACCAGTGATGAAGGGAAGAAGATTACCGACAACATACGTGATGTCGGCAGAGACCGCATATGTAGACAAGACAAGGAAAAATGAGACTGCAGACTTATGGCACATGCGGCTTAGTCATGTTAGCTATTCCAAGCTAGACATGATGATGAAGAAGTCAATGCTGAGAGGACTTCCTCAACTAGAAGTAAGAACTGACATGATATGTGCAGGGTGTCAGTACGGAAAAGCGCATCAGTTGTCGTATGAAGAGTCTAAATTCAAGGGGAAGGAACCATTGGAGTTAATTCACTCTGATGTGTTTGGACCAGTCAAACAAGCATATATCAACGGGATGAAGTACATGGTGACCTTCATCGATGACTTCTCCAGATATGTCTGTGTCTATTTTTTGAGGGAAAAATCTGAAACTCTTTCAAAGTTTAAAGAGTTCAAAGATGCGGCTGAAGATGAAGTTGGCAAATCTGTTATTTGTCTACGCACAGATAACGGTGGAGAATATACTTCACATGAGTTCTCCGATTTTCTATGAAAATGTCGGATACGTCATCAGTTCACATGTGCAAATACTCCACAGCAAAATGGTGTAGCAGAAAGTAAGAATAGGCACATGGCGGAAATATGTCGAAGTATGCTCCATGCAAAGAATGTTCCAGGAAGGTTCTGGATAGAAGCAATGAAGACTGCAGCCTTCGCGGTCAATAGGCTTCCATAACAAAGGCTAAGCTTTGTTTCACCCTTTGAAAAATTGTGGAGCACGAAACTTTTAGTCAGTCATTTTCGAGTTTTTGGATGTGTATGCTACGTATTTGTACCTGATCATTTACGTAGCAAGATGGACAAGAAAGTTGTTAGATATATCTTCGTAGGATACGACAGTCAAAAGAAAGGATGGAGATGTTGTGATCCTACAAATGGAAAGTGCTACACGTCTAGAAATGTGATATTTGATGAAGCGTCTTCGTGGTGGTCCTCAAACAAAATGACACTGCCAGACTCGGATGATTTCAAAGATAAATTGGAATCTTCTCAGCTCCAATTCAGTCCAGAAGAAACTCAAGATACAGAGAATGGTGAAGATGCTGAAAAGGAGGCAACTCAAAACCCTTGGCAAACTGGTGTACACCAACGACCAAGTGAAGATGAGGTTGAAGAACCATTTTCACTCAGGAGGTCTACCAGGGTTAGAAAACCAAACCCCAAGTATGCCAATGCCGCCTTGGTAGAAGAAGATACAAGAGAACCAGAGACATTTGAGGAAGCATTCCAGAAGCTGGAATGGACAAAAGCAATGGAAGAAGAAATTGTTGCACTAGAGCAAAATCAGACTTGGGAGCTTGTGCCAAAACCGAAGGATGTTAAACCTATTTCCTGTAAATGAGTTTACAAGATAAAGCGTCGCTCGGATGGATCAATTGAGAGGCACAAGGCTCGACTAGTAGCTCGTGGATTTTTGCAGCAGTATGGATTGGACTATGATGAGACATTTAGTCCAGTAGCGAAGCTTACAACTGTGCGAGTTTTACTTGCACTCGCAACTAGCAAGGATTGGAAGTTGTGGCAGATGGAAGAATGCATTTCTTCATGGAGAACTGGATCGGGAGATCTACATGAACCAACCAATAGATTTTCAGAGTCAAGACCATCCTGAATTTGTCTGTAAGCTTCGGAAGGCGTTCTACGGCTTAAAGCAAGCACCAAGAGCTTGGTATGGGAAGATTGCTGAATTTCTTACTCATACTGGTTATTCAGTAACACCTGCAGATTCCAGTCTATTTGTCAAAGCTAATGGAGGAAAGCTAGCTATTGTGCTAGTATATGTGGATGATTTGATCATTACAGGAGATTGTGAAGATGAGATTCTTCAAACGAAGGAGAATTTGTCTGTTCGCTTTCAGATGAAAGAACTCGGTCAACTCAAGCACTTCCTTGGGTTAGAGGTTGATCTTACTCCTGAAGGAATATTCCTCCATCAGCAAAAGTACTCCAACGATCTGTTAAAGAAGTTTGGAATGCTTAACTGCAAGCCAATTTCGACACCAATAGAGCCAAACGCAAAGATGTGCGCTAATGAAGGGAAAGACTTGGCAGATGCAACGATGTACCGACAATTGGTGGGTAGTTTAATCTACTTAACCTTAACAAGACCTGATATTTCTTATGCAGTTGGTGTGATGAGTCGGTACATGCAAAATCCAAAGAAGCCTCACCTCGAAGCAATTCGGCGAATTTTGAGATATGTGAATAATACACTTGGCTATGGTATTATGTACAAGAAAGGTGGAGATAGAAAACTAGTTGGCTACTGCGATGCTGACTATGCAGGTGATCATGATACCCGACGTTCAACTACAGGGTATGTTTTTATGCTTGGATCTGGAGCAGTTTCTTAGTGTAGCAAAAGACAACCAACGGTGTCTTTGTCTACAACAGAAGCAGAGTATCGAGCAGCAGCAATGGCAGCTCAAGAGAGTACTTGGCTAATCCAACTACTGAAGGACTTGCATCAAGCAATAGAGTATGCAATTCCTTTGTATTGCGACAATTTGTCGGCAATACGTCTGGCGGAGAATCCAGATTTTCATGCAAGAACTAAGCACGTGGAAGTGCATTATCATTTTATCAGGGAAAAAGTCTTGGAAGAAGAAATTGGATTAGAGCATGTTAAGACAGAAGATCAAACTGCAAATTTGTTTACGAAAAATTTAAGTGGCAACAAGTTTGAAAAATTCTGTCATCAACTCGGTATGGTGAAAAGAGAGAGTTGGTGTCGAGGGGGAGTGTTAAAGTCAACACCATAAATAAAGGTGCAGTTAAAGCCTACGTCGGCAACCTACCATAGAAAAAATTAAAGGAAAAGTCTTTGGTCTGTGCCAACCAAAGAAAACGAGGGAAGAAATAATAAATAAATGGAAAGTAGGTGGGTGATGAATACTATAAATAGGCATTGCATTTGTTGGCAGAGGAGCAAGGAAGTGGAGTGCAACGCAGTGCACAAGAGAGAAAATAAAAGAGAGGGAGTTAGGCGTAGTAGTGAAATAAAAGAGTGTGTGAGGGAGTGTTGTATGACTATTCAAAGGCAATAAATATTATATCTCATTTGTAGTTTACTTACTTCCATTAATTAAAAAGTTCAGTTTTTGTAACTCGTATCTCCACCCGGTTGATTATTAGCTTTGTTAATTTGCACCAACTTGTTCAACAGATGACACATCCGACCCCCATTCTCCCTCCTTTTAATCAACTTTTCCTGCTCGCCAACACACAAAGAAATCTGTAATTCTCGTTATCTACAGTCAAATTGGAAACTAAAAAGCACCTTCTTTTTTTTGTCGTTTAAAACACGAAGATAGAGGTAAAGGAGTACTCCCTCTGGTCCGAAATGTATGACTTCCTCGCATCCCAATATTCAGTAGGAAACGCATATCGAGGAGGCCGGATGAGGCACTATTTGACCCCAAAAAATTCCGTTCTTTTTTTCGAACGTACGTTAATCCTTAATGTACTTCCGAGAAAAAATTCGGGGCAAAATTGTCTCAAATAGTGACTGTTCCGGCCGTCTTAAGATACGTTCCGGAACAGTAAAAGCAAATGCTAAAACGTCATACATTTCGGACCGGAGGGAGTATAATATAATAGTATTATTGTTCTTAGTGATTAAAGATGAAAAGTTAAAAGCTTTCAACTTTGTGCAGTATAATATGTTGAAAATTACCTTCCTGAACGGTTCTCTTTCACCTGAACTACTTCCTCGATTTCCCGTATGCTCGTCGGAACTTAATTTTCCACTACGGTAATTACCCTCTTTCTCACCGGCTTTCACTGCCGTCTCACTCACATCTCCAATGGCGGGTCGTTTCGCTTTCCTTTTATCTCTTCCCTCTCGTTGTCTCTTCAGAAGCGCTCTCAACGTCGACAGTCTCTCGTCGTTCATGTCGTCGTCTTCCGATCCGTCACCCGTTACCTTCCAGCTCCTGATCCTCTTCCCTCTCCTTTTAGATCCAATGTCGTCTCTGAAATACGATGTTATCCCAATAAACCCGGCCTAGAGGGGGGTGAATAGGCAAATATAAATTTAACACAAAGAGTTGAAATTAAATGCGGAAATAAAAACACAAGAAGTTATAGTGGTTCCAATTCCTCAATGAATTGTACTCCACTACCTAAGAGCCTCACCCTTAGGATTTTGAATAACGACACTTCGTTATTTACCTTGAGTTTTTACGGGTTCAACTCCAACCTTACATCTTGGTTTTTCCGGAATCAACCAATTAACCTTACACTTGGTTTTTGCGGGCTCAAACAGTAAACCTTACAATTTAAGTGTTCGGTACACTTACAAAACCTTCACAATTGAAATGGTGAAATTGCAACAAATAATTGGTGTATAAATAATAAATGTATGATTCACAATAACACCAATAAATGAACAATATTACCTCAAGAAGAAAGCAAAACAAACTCGAATTGAAAGACGCAAGAATGGTTGAAAACCGATGTGTGAAGCTTGCGTTGTAAAACTTTAATTTAAGGGAGTTTGTAAATGTGATTTGTGTATATAAAACTTGTAAAATGCTTTCTTAGATTTTTATAACTCATCTTAGATGAGTATTTATAGTAGCCAAAGACTAGCCGTTATGAATTTGAAAAACTAGCCGTTATGTATTTAATACCAAATACTAACCGTTATGTTAAATCTTTTGACACTTTTTTCTTGAGGTATTATCGAACATAAATCAAGTGCTAATTAGAATCATACTTACACGTTTAATGCTCTAATATACACTTGATTCTTCGAGCTTGCGATAATTGATTCGTTGCTTCTTTTTGTTGTCTCGTCGCAAACTACAAATACTTTAACTTAAAATTGCGTTAGTATATTAATTAATTTGTGTCCTTAATTCATCAAAACAAGATTTAATGAGCCCTTGGGCCAACAGTCTCGATCTGTTTGAGCTCTCTTGCGTGCCTTCTCTCTATCCTGCTGAGCTCGCTTTCGCTCCTTCTCTTTATCCTGCTGCTGGGACCGGTGCTTCTCGCAGTATATATTTCCCGGCAACGACATTTCAGGGCACCGCCACTTTCCTGTGCCTGCGCTCCACCTGCAGCGGCAGTGATCAGTTGGTGATTCCATACGACGGATTGATCGTACGTCGGCGTGTTAACACCCTAGAGAAGAAGAAAGTTTTGTTTTTTAACGCTTATGGTTGGATTTCATGGGATTGGACGAAAGATGTGCTCTCCAAGTCTCAACTGAACGAATTTTTTTAGAATGTGATTAAAAGCTCCGAATTTTTTTATTTCGCTCGTGGCATTTTGGATTCTTATTTGTTTATGGTGGTGGTACCGGTACATGCGTATGCATGACTACGTAACGGGGATTGCAGATATGATAGTTCCGTTTCCGTGTGACGTAACGGTGATTGCACAAGGAAATTAAGGATGACTAAATTTGTTACGCAAAATGCTACATTGGAGTTTTGGTCAGTGAGAGTCGGTTGATATTAGAAGTGAGATTAATTTCTAATAGAGGATAATTTAGAAAGGAAAAAAGCAAATAGCATGAGAAGTAAAATGTTAAAAAATAAAAGTTAGGCTTAGTTTTGATTTAACCAAACATAAAGCTTGTTACGGGTCTCTTTTGACCCAAACCCAACCGAACTATAACAAATTTTCAGATTTATTGTTTGTCTTGCTCTCTCTCTTTATCATAATGTAAATGTGGTGATTTTTTTTGTCTCCTAAGTAGATTATTTTATTTTGGATATCCAACTTAAACGGATCGATTCGAATGGTTAATTTTTTAATTTAGTTTAGTAAGATATTATTTGATCGGTTATCTATTTGAATTAGTTAGGTTTGGTTGGATATCTTGGTTATTTTGAAACCACATTTTAGTTCGGTTATTGAATTTTGTTAAAAAAATATTGATGTGTAACCTTAGGAACAATAATATTCTCATTAGTCAATTTACATAAGGAAGACAAAATTTCATTTTACTAGAATTTAACGTGAACTCAGTTAACTTTTTTCTTTATTAAGCATTACTATATGGGTTGTAAATTCTTACTTTAAAAAAACTATAAGTTTATAACAAAAGTTTAGATAATTATGTAGGGTGAATAAGTTTTTTCATATAAAGTCTTAATTATTGTATATACATATGTATATGCGTTGGTAAATATTAATTGCTACCTTAATAAATTTGTCATTTTTTTTTCATATAAAATAATTTAGCTCGTTTTGATTTTATTTTTTATTTTTTATTCAAAAATATCATTTAATCTGAAATGTAGAAAATAATAAACATGATTTTATTGGCCACTTCGTAGCAATGCAAATACAACTATAGATTAAGAATAATTTTTCAAACATTCCCAACGTATTAGGTCTTGGATTTGATTTTGGATCGTTTTTTAGTTGCTTTGCCTTTCTTTGAAGTAGGAAATGGTTAGGGCTTGGGTTAAATTCCCTTAACCTATACTTTTTTATAAAAGAAAAAAATCAATGGTAGAAATTGTCTGCCAAACGAGGCCTAGCCATAGCCAACATGGGCTGAGCCTTAGGCATGGTCATTCCATACACTTCAGTTGTATCAATATCGTCAGGCCTCATACCTTCTGGTGGGCTCCAATCGAAACAATGAAATAGCCGAGCCAAAGCCATAAGCACCAAAGCCACCCCTAGCGGCGCGCCGGGGCACTTCCTCTTACCAGCGCTGAATGGCAGTATCTTGAAATCGGCTCCATGGCTTATCTCCACTCGGCTCCCATCAGCCAGCAAATGTCTTTCGGGCCGAAACTCATCCACATCGACCCAAATTTTTGTGTTACGGCCTAGCCCATGAGTGTTGATGAAGACGCGTGTTTTGGCGGGGATGTAATAGCCGTTGATTGTTGTGGCGCGAAGCGACTCGTGTGGGATGAGTAGAGGGCCAGCTGGGTGCATGCGGAAAACTTCCCGTACAACGCAGCGTAAGTAGTTAAGGTGAGGGAGGTCAGATTCTGATACCATCCTGTTGGGCCCCACTACGGCGTCCAACTCCTCTTGTATCTTAAGAAGGACACGTGGATGCTTGATCACTTCCGTCATTGCCCATTCGTTTGTCACGGCTGAAGTATCTGTTGCCGCAGCTATCATATCCTAGCCAGAGACAAAACACGCATGACCCTCTAAAAGTTAGCAAACTTTTCTAGTTTCTACTCTACCAGGGGGGTTGGGGGGGTATGAGTTTAAAGGTGTTTGATGCTGTTAACTTTTGAAAAAATTATCAAATTTATTAAAATTTCGTTCAATAATTAAAAATATTATTAAAATTTGATCATATTCGAACGAGATATCACCTGAATTAACGCTTTAATTTCTACGTCATCCATGCGCTCCTTTCCATCCTCGCCTGGCAAAGACAACAGGACATCAACAAAGTCCATCTCTTTATCTTCTTTTCCAAATCCGTCTCCTTTCACCTTGGCTAATTTCCGATGTTCTTCAAGAATTTTGGTGTGAAAATCATCAACTCTCTTCTCCACTTCCCTCATTTTTTTCTCACACCTATATGGGTCAACCCACCTCCAAAATGGCAAATAATCGCCCAAATAAATCACACCTAGTAGCCAAAACAATTCATGTGTTATGTGCATGAACTCCATTGCTTCTCGTGGGCCTGCTGACTCAGCACCAAAATATTGTTTCCCTAGCAACATCCTAGTCACATTGTTCATTGAAAACGCACCCAACACTTCCCTCAAATTCACGGGCTTTCCTGTTTGGGCCCGGGCCCAAACATCTTGGACCAAATGTTGGGCTTCTTCAGCCCTGTGCTTTGCGAAAGACTCCAGCCTCTTTATCGTCAATAGATGCTCCATGCAAATCCTTCTCATCCTCTTCCAATGTGGGCCTAGAGGAGCCAATGCAACATCACCGCACCCGTAAGCTAGATGAACTGCAGCCAAAGTCCGCGGCCGGGATGCGAAGACCTCATCTTGCCGGAGAAGTATCTCACGGATGATGTCCGGATCATCGGTGGTGATAGCGTCGACGTTGCCCAGTCGGAGATAGACTAGCGGCCCATATTTGTTACAAAGGGAAGCTAGGTCTCTATGAGGTTGCGGGCCCAACTGGAGTAGGTTACCAACTATGGGCCACCTTGGTGGGCCTGGAGGGAGCCTTGTGGCGAACTTGATCTTTTGTGATCTGCGGATAAGGATTGAAATAAGGGCTGGAAATAGAAGAATTACACAAAAAGTGGCAAAATCCATGAATTGTCGATTTTTCACATGCAAAAGCTAGAGATGAATGTGTGGTTTTTGAGTTGTTATTATAAAAACAAGAAGGTCACAAAAAGTTTCAAGCTAAAAGATTGATATATAAGTACAATTCTACACCATCTTTACACCGGTTCTTTTCATAGATAAAATAATTAGATTTTTTTTTAGTAAGCATGGTATTTGTGATGCTTCTATATGATATCCAACTTCAAAGAAGCAACAATTGCATGAGTCACCAACTTTGGAAATAAGAATGCGGGTGACAATTAAGAATCATAAGAATCAAACAAACCATCGATGTGACAAAAAAAAAAAGTATCTCTAGAACGGTCCACATGAGAACACTAATGATAAATAAATATTCATTCTGTTTCTATTTCGTGTTAATTTAAAAAAACTATTTGAAATAATAATCACTTTCACAATTATTATGTGATTAGTAACCTAATTTTATCTCTTTTTTAAAAAAAATACTCTTTTCACGAAATAAAAAAAATGTTAATTTGAAAGACCAATTTGAAGAATATATATAATTAATATAACCAGAAGAGAGAACTAAAAAAAAAAGTAGTGGGTATCGTGAATCATTTATTCATTTCCTGTGTCACTTGTCGGTGTGATCTTAAACAAATAATAAATAGAGAGATATTATTACAAATTTGTTAGGGCAAAACATCAAGCGGTTCTATGGTCTAGTGGTCAGGACATTGGACTCTGAATCCAGTAACCCGAGTTCAAATCTCGGTAGAACCTAACTTTTTGCTTTTTAAGGAATGATACCGTTTCGCTGGTTATTTTGTAGGCGGGATTCTAAATCCCTAGTTTTTTTCTCTTTTTCCTTCCAGCTGCTCCAGATGGAGCCG